>CM008280.1:29767082-30148310 GCA_002319775.1 Fagopyrum tataricum
AAACCGAAAACCGAAACCGAACCGAAACCGAAACCGAAACCGAAACCGAAACAAACCGAAAACCGAAACCGAAACCGAAACCGAAACCGAAACCGAAACCGAAACCGAAACCGAAACCGAAACCGAAACCGAAACCGAAACCGAAACCGAAACCGAAACCGAAACCGAAACCGAAACCGAAACCGAAACCGAACCGAACCGAAACCGAAACCGAAACCGAACCTGAACCTGAAACCGAAACCGAAACCGAACCTGAAACCTGAACCTGAACCTGAACCTGAACCTGAACTGAACTGAACCTGAACCTGAACCTGAACCTGAACCTGAAACCGAACCTGAACCTGAAACTGAAACCCGAAACCGAAACCTGAAACCTGAACTGAAACCTGAACCTGAACCTGAAACCTGAACCTGAACCTGAACCTGAACCTGAAACCTGAAACCTGAACCTGAAACCTGAAACCTGAACCTGAACTGAAACCTGAAAACCGAAACCGAAACCGAAACCGAAACCGAAACCGAAACCGAAACCGAAACCGAAACCGAAACCGAAACCGAAACCGAAACCGAAACCGAACCGAAACCGAAACCGAAACCGAAACCGAAACCGAAACCGAAACCGAACCGAAACCGAACCTGAAACCTGAACCTGAACCTGAAACCTGAACCTGAAACCTGAAACCTGAAACCGAAACCGAAACCGAAACCGAAACCGAAACCGAAACCGAAACCGAAACCGAAACCGAAACCGAAACCGAAACCGAAACCGAAACCGAAACCGAAACCGAAACCGAAACCGAAACCGAAACCGAAACCGAAACCGAAACCGAAACCGAACCGAAACCGAAACCTGAAACCGAAACCGAAACCGAAACCGAAACCGAAACCGAAACCGAAACCGAAACCGAAACCGAAACCGAAACCGAAACAGAAACCGAAACCGAAACCGAAACCGAAGGGGATAGGTGTTGCTTTCATCTATCAGTGCCTTGTTGTAAGATTCAGTGAAGTTGTTGTCAGGCTAAGGTCAGGATCCATTGTCAGATCCTAGCCCAGTAGCACTCCAAGTCCTACGGATTTGGGGTGTTACAGCGGCGTCCCTACACAAACGGTTTAAAACCGTCAGCGCTTATTCGAGGCATTAGAAAAGAGGTGAAGGAACATACACACATACATCAACATAACACAAAACATACAAGTCCGGTTTATTATCTTTTTATTATTAAGTCATATCCCGTTCTAATTCAACTTAGGTTTGTGACACGAGAACCACCGTGGTCTCGCCTCGGTCCCTACTTACCGGCAAGGAATGATACTGATGCATCCGACCGTCTACCCGCCCGGGCTAGTCGCCGAGAACTTCCTAGACTCTCGCAAGAGCTAGGCAGATGATGTCACCGACCGTTATCATACACTTGAGCCAAAATAATATAAAGTCGGTGGTCCTATTTACCGGTTTAGTTGTTATAACATAAACAAGAACACAAACACACACCACCAACACACATCGATGCTAATACGTAAAATACGAGCTAAGTAAGTCCGGAGACTTACCTCGTCCCAAACACTAACTCACATAACGCTCTCGCTTCCCTTGGGAAGAAGCATACAACCTGCTTACAAAAAAGACATCCATCAAAACCCGCTCAACTCAAGAAATCTGGGACTTCTACACAAACGATCTACGCAAGATCATTTGACTCTCATTCTAGGACCGCATCCTAGAATCTATCATACTCACATCTCACTCAACGCATGAGGAGATCTCTCAACAGCCTAATAACTCTCATATGATCATACTCAACAACCAAGATCAAAGTAAAAGCCTACGAGGTCTAACACGCTCATCACACTCGCCATGACAATCAACTAGATCGAGCCTTAAGGGCTCCTAAGTTCACAACCACTAAGTTCCATTCTCAAGCTACTCTAGGCCATCCTAGACATGCTACTAACATGATATAACCTCAAAGCTAAGGAAGGAACTAAGAGGAAGGGAGAGGAGAAGCCTACTGTTGAAGAAACCGCAGCCGCGGAGTCAAGCTGGCGCCTCCTGCGGAACACAGAAGCCGCCCCTGCGGAACACTAGAGCCGCCACTGCGCCTTGCTGCCGCCCTGGAGCCGCCCCTGCGGCGCTGGTCAGCCGCACCTGCGGCGGTCTAGAACCTGGAGCCCGCCCCTGCGGCCGTGATCAGCCGCACCTGCGGCGGTCTGGCGTCCTAGAGCCCGGAGTCGCCCCTGCGGCCGTGATGATCCGCCCCCGCGGGTTCGGTGCAGAACCTCGTCTTCTTCGTCTTCGATCGTGGATCCTTGGCTCCAATGTCCTCCTCTCCTTGCTGGGTCTTCTCTAATATAATTGTTCCTATTTTGTTTTTAATATCTTGTAGGATGACATGAGCTTTTTTGTTTTGGTGGTTAATTTTGTTAAGTTCGGTTATAATTTGTTTAGTGCGAGGTGCGATAAGTTTTCAAGGGGATGGTTGCAAAGTTCACAATGCCTTGTGATGGCAATCCTTCTTTCATCAAGTTTTGCTTTTGTCAGAAGACCGTTAATTGAAATTTTCCAAATAAAGTTTTTACTTTTGGGTTGGGTATCCAATTTCCAAATTCATATGGGAAGCTGATTTTGTAAAATAGTTTGGTTGGGTATTTAATTCTTTTTCAATCATATGGGAAGCTGATTTTGTAGAAAACCATCCATTTTTACTACATCTCCAATATAATCTATCTTGGATCTCGTTTTTGGGAATGATTTTCTTCCTTAATCCTTCTCCTAATATCCGGGTTTATGATATTTTGTAGCTCGTTATCAATTTTGTTGTTATCCCAATTTTTTGAGTTATTTATGAAGTGACTGACTTTATTACTTGTATCAATTTGGTTGGTATTTTGGACCATTTTTATTAGTGGTGTCTCACATACCCAACTATCGTGCCAAAAGTTGATGGTTTTTCCATTTCCAATCTGCCAGATGATACCTTTTTTGAATTCGGTTTTAAGTTTCATAAGATTGTTCCATTGCCATGAAGCTCCACCTTTCAGTTGGTAATGGAGGATGTTCCTATTTTTTAAGTATTTTTTGTTTATAATTTTAACCCAAATATTGTTTCGATCTGCTAAAATTTTCCACAAGAGTTTCATTTGTAGCGCTTTGTTTGTGATTACAAATTTTCTTAATCCTAGGCCGCCATTCTTTTTTGATTTACACATTGTGTCCCAGCTAATGATGGGCCTTTGTTGGTCTCCTTTATTTCAAAATAAATTTTTGTAAGTTTTATGAAGCTCCTCCAAGTTATGGCTTGGGAGCATAAAGTTTTGCATTGTAAAGGTTGGTTTAGTTGCGAGGCTGTGTTTTATAAGTGTGTTCCTACCTTCTTGTGAGAGCGAATTTGCTTTCTATTTTAGAAGTTATTGTTTTGCTTTAAGGTTAGTTTCACCAAAAGTTTCTTTTGTCACTCTTCCATTCATGATTGGGCATCCAAGATATTTATCAAGGGATGTGGTGTGACACATATTTAGCGCATTTTTTAATTGGTTGATATTATTTATCAAGGGATGTGGTGTGACACATATTTAGTACATTTCCAAGATTTGCTTTACCCTTAGGCAAGAGGCTACATTTGCTTTAGCAAAAATGATAAAAAGATAAGAAGGGGATAGGTGTTGCTTGTCTGCAAACAGAGAAACCAATATGGTTATCGTAATTGTTGCAATCGTCTTGGAGCATTTGTGTAAGAATTTCCGCTCCCAAAATAAAAAGATAAGGGGATAAGGGGTCACCTTGTCTGAGTCCTTTTTCAGGAAAGAATTGCTTTGTTGGTCCATTATTCACGAGGACAGAGAAACACACTGTAGAGATACACTCCTTAATCCATCCAACAAATTTATCATTGAACCCAAACTTTTTAAGTATAAGAATGATGAATTTCCAATTAACTTGGTCATAAGCTTTTTCCATATCAAGTTTAATGGCTTCCCATCCTTCTTTACTCTTTTTTGATCGAAAAGAGTGGAAAATTTCATGAGCAATAAGGATATTGTCATGAATAGACCTGTTAGCCACAAAAGCTGCTTGAAGAGGATGAATGATTTTAGACATGATGTATTCCATTCTTTTTGTTAAAATTTTAGCTATGATCTTGTAAATTGTTGAGCAGAGGCTTATAGGTCTAAAGTGGTTAATTGATGTGGGATTATCCGTTTTAGGGATCATAGTTATAAAAATATGGTTGATTTGTTTCAAAAATTTTCCACTTCTGAAAAAACCTTTCACTGCTCTGGACACATCTGTTTCCACAATACGCCAATATTTTTGATAAAATCCATCCGGCATACCATCTGGCCCGGGTGATTTATCACACCAATATCGAAAATTGCGTTTCTAATTTCTTCGTTATTTGGGGGGTTTTGTTAGGAGAATGTTGTCTTCCAAGCTTATTTTTTTATGAGTTGTAGATTTTTGTTGAGGAGAGATTGGTCTATTGGAGTATTAGAGAATTTGCTTTGAAATTCGTTTTTAACTTCTAAATGGATCTCAGTTTCAGAGGTCAGAACATCTCCCATTCTGGTTGTAAATTCTTTTAGATGCTTTCGATTTCTTCTTCCTGTAGCGATGCGATGGAAATATTTGGAATTTGTGTCCATATTTTTCAGATGGGTGTTTTTTGATCTTTGTCTCCAATATCTTTGGTGAAAAGATAGTAGACGATTTTGTTTAGTTAGGAGATTCCTTTGGATGATTTCGAGGTTTTGATTTAAAGTGTTATTAGGATTGCTTTGAATTTCTTGTAGTTTTGATTCAACATCTTTCATTTGTTTGAAAATATTACCGAAATTGGTTTTGCTCCATTATTTTGCCTTTGTTTTAAGAAGTTGTGTCTTTTTTGTAAGTTTATACATATCATTTCGAGGAAATTAGATCGCCAAGTTTGTTTCACAATATTCTCAAACGCTTTTCGTTTGGTCCACATCATTTCGAATTTGAACGGATGTGGAGTAAACGTCTCCGTACCTTCTAGTTCCAAAGAAATTTGCCAGTGATCCAAAATAGTGAAAGCGTGTTTTTTTGTTTTTAAATTTGGGTACCATTGGATAATTTGGTTGTGGACCATAACTCGGTCAAGTTTTTCAAGGATGTTGCACGGACCAGCCCGTATATTCCTCTAAGTAAAGTTATTAACAGTGGTTTGAATATCTTCCATATTACATGTATTCTTCAAATTCAGTAATCTGTTAAATCTATTTGAGTTGGTTACTGCTCCTCCAACTTTTTCCGAATGTTGTTGAATTTCGTTTAGGTCGCTTAATAAAATACATGGGAGTGTAGACCCTTGAATAAACGTGGACAGTGAGTTCCAGAAACAGTTCTTTGTTGATTCTTGTGGAGGAGCATAAGAGAAAATGAGATTCATATTCCTATTCATGTGAATTAATTTTATACTTTGATTTCTAAGTTGGTGCTCTTTCCATAGAAGGCATAGCCCTCCCGCCCTTCCTGTGGCCGGGCAATAGATCATATTATCAAAACCTGCTAATTTCCAATTACGATCATCCGGTGGGATTTCAGATTTTGTTTCTGCTACTGCTACCATGTTAATCTTGTGGATTTTACAAACCGCATCGAGGTTTGTCCAAAGGTTACTCCGGTCCATTCCTCTAATATTCCAAAACCTTACTATTATTAAAACGTTATAAAACGAGGAATTAGGATATCGTAGAAGCCTGGTAGCCCTAATTCCAGAGAGAAACACCCATAGGAGTATTTTAAAGGGTTACTTAAAATAGGTTTGGTTACTCTTTTATTAGCAAGAGATATAAGATTAAAAGGGTAGATTGAAAGGCTTTGGTATTCAGATAAAGATGGTGGATCAAAGAAGAAAGATTTAGTAGGTTGTGAGCCCATAAAAGTTTTAATTTTTTTTTACAAATTTATTTATTATTTCTCTGAAAGTTCGCATTACAACCATGAAAATTCACAGCAAGGTAGCAAGTCAAGAAGAAGATCACTTCTGAATGAATTAAAAGCATAATTTGGTTGATGCGTCCTTGGAATCGTTGAAGGACGAACGCCGGATCTAGACCAAGCTAGAGTTTCGACTACTCGTTGTTGATGTGCAAATGAGAACTTTGATAGAAGTTTGGTAGGGAGGAAGCGATTGATATGGATGCGGAAGCGTAGGTTTGATTCGATCTAGAGAGATCGAGCAAACGTTGTAGTGGATTTGATAGTTTGATTTTTTAGAAGAATCCTCGAATGTGAGTTCTTGGATCTAAGACTTGATCCAAGGAAGAACTTTGAGGGGATTGAAGAGAAAGTGATGCCTAGATCAAGAATGAGGATTTTCCTTCAAAATACTTGATTAAAATTAGACATGATTTACAAGTGAAGCCAAGCATCCCTTATATAGTGGGTGAAGGCTACACCAAAAGTCGGAAATTGAATGACGGAAATAAAGGCGGGAAATAAAGTCGGGGCAACTCCCGAAACCAAAAGTCTAGACTATCAATGCCGGAAATTAACTCACGGAATTAAGTTCCGGAATTAATGTTCCGAAAATTAAAGTCTATTATTATTTAAAATGCAAAATATAATAATAATAATATTTGCTAGCTTGATGACGTGGCGCCGGAAGCCTATGCCATGGTGGAGTGGTGACATGGCATGCCACTAACGGGTCCAAGTGATGTGACGGTGCGTCGGATGATTGAGCCGGTAGCTTGGGCGATGGCTTTGGCTCGGGAACGAGTGAGGATCATATGGAACGAACCCGCAAAGCATCGTCCTCTTCATCCGCGGTCATGGTGGTCAAGGGGGCATCATTGGTGTGGATCATATGGAACGTTGTTTGTGTTGATTTGAATGGGTTGTAGCCCGGCTATAAAGGGTTGTAACCCTATAGAATTACATGGGTCAGAAATCCTGTTGAGGACGTATCGCCATTGCTCCTTCTGTATAAGAATTTCAGATACGCACCAAACCCACTTATTAAGGGCGCACATCCATTGTTCATTTTGTTTTTGTTTTTTAGAAAATAACATCTCTATCTCGACTGAAAGTCGAGTTTGATGATTGATTTTGGGAAGATCGAATTTGTTACTCTTCAATTTCAATTGTTCCTGCAAAGGAAACAATGTCAACACGAGCAGTATACCGCGGCTAATCCAGATCCAAAAGAGAAACCAACAACAAGTCCTACTTATCTCATACAACAAAGGGGTAAAGGATTCATAAATTGGCAACCAAACATAAATCCTCATCCTTACAACACATTTAGTATTTGAGATGATCAAATCATAACAAAAGATTAGCAGGATCTTAAATTCATAAGAAGGTGCATGATTATATATAATCATAAGAGTATCGAGAAGCTTGACACAGGTCGGTTGTTTACAGAAAAGGTAACACTTGGGAGATGTTTTGGGTGAATTGGCTTTGTGAACCCAAAAGCAGCTTGAACATTGGTTTGGGGTGTAACCCATGAAAACATCAGCAGTAGACACAAATTTGTAGCAGAACCATGAGTATCGACGAACCTCAAAACGAGACAGCACTCCTCTTGGCCGCATTTGGATTTGAATTATAGACACATAGATACTTCTTTCACTTAGAGATGGCTTAGCATCAGGGATAATGGATTGCGCAAAAGGCCATGTATGCTTGATTGGGTAAAGGGTTTTGAATCTGGAATAAGGCAAATACTCCAATATGAGATCCAAGTGTTTTTTCCGGATCTTCTTGCGAGGGACGAATGAACGGGGCACTCGACTCCTCCTTTCAGTAGCAGTCTCACATTTTGATTGAAAAATCCGGAGCCGCTCAATGTATTCATACCTCCGAGAGAAACGAGAGAAGCATAACCAGATCTCTACCAAGAAAACAAAGTACGAAAATCTGGCTCTTTTGGGAGGGTATGGCAGATTGTCAGATCTGTATAGAGAATACCAAAGAAGAGAAGCCCCAATAGGAGCATAAAGAATTTCAACAATCTTGTTTCCAATCAGGAAATCGGTAGAGAAACGATGTTGTGGCTTTTGAGCAAAGAGAAGGGATGGGTTTTGAGCTTTTTGTAAGCCTGAGAAGAAAGTAGCGACGTCTTCATCAAGGCGGTGGCTAGGGTTTTTCCTGGGTCCCGTTTCACAAAGGAGAGGATGCTCAACACGTGAATGCGCCGTACATTTGAGGGATAAGAGGGTTTTCATTTTTTGAATTCGTTGTTGTTTTGCTCTCAATTTTTCGAAATTATGTTTATTCTCTGCAGAACCGGAGTCAACGAATTAATCTTACTTGAAACCGAAAATCTACTAGCATACTAACAAATTTTCTTACCCCGACATATCTCTACAAAGTGAACTTTATTTTATTTGAATTGAATTTTAATTCTATCCATTTTTGTAATTAAAAACCTTATTAATTCAGTAGTTTAAAAACCAATTTGATTTTGATCAAAATGAAGAGGTGGAGGATGCAATTGCATTATCCAACTCATTTGTGTTTTATATATATGGGATGCGTGTGAAATCAACTAGAATAATGGCGTATCAATCGCCAATCTGCGAACGGATGAATTATAGTAGAAAAAGTATTAATCGCATTTTATAGTATGCTTGTAAGGGTTTATTAAATAGGAAACTAACTTATACATATTAAAGAAGAGACGTTTATTGTTGTGTGTCCTCTCTCCTCCACAAAACCAAAACTAGTTTTCAATTAAATTTCAGCCTAATGGGTTGACACGTGTTCTTCATTTCATTTTCCCCTCCTTTTTCTGAGGATACAAAGTCCACGGTGCACGAAGAGTCGGCTATACTTGTCTGAACAACGAAGAACATTATGAACAACATGATGAACAACATGAAGATAATGAAGAACAAATGAAAAACATCATGAACAAAAGGCTAAAAAGGTTGATAGTAATAAAACACAAAAACAAGAATAAAGAGAACTTAGCTTCGATTCCTTTGCTCTGATGCCAATTTGATGTGTCCTTAGATACGTTCAAGAATAAACTTCGGGTCTAGATCAATCTAGAGCTTTAACTTCTCCTTTGTTGATGTGCATGGTTGAAACTTTGGATTGAAATGGGTGGCGGAAGCAATTGAGATGGATGCAGAAGCAATGGTTGATTCGATCTAGAGTGATCGAATAAGCCGTTTGATATGGATTGAGGGTTGATTCTTGAGAAGAGTCATTGAATGAGAGTTTCATGGATCAAATATTAGATCCAAGGAATAACTTTGAGAGGATGGAAGAGGGAATTGATGTCCAAGCTAAGTAGGAGGAAAATACTTCTCAATATTTAGTAAATTTGAACATGAAAATACAAGTAAGGCAACACATCCTTATTGTTCGCTGGTTTTACACCCCTATAAATCCTTATCAAAAGAGTTAGAGACTCACAGGATGACAAAACTAGGAAGGGATAGTTTTAAATTTAGAACCTGTAATAAATCCCCTAAATAGCAATGAACCCACAAGGTATGAATCGTACAAAGTAGGACAAGTATTCCAAGGTCGAATACAAGGACTGAGAGGATTAATCTGCAGCATTGATTATAGATAGTATAGATCTAGAATAAAAAAGAGGGTTGAAAAAGATAAGGAAAATAAGGATCAAAGGTTTTGGAGGTTTTTGGGTTGCTCTCAACTGAATGTCACTTTCAATCAAGAACAATTTTCTAAAACAAGGAAAACAAATGAAAAGAGATAATCAAGCTAAAAGCAAGAGATTGGATTTCAAGAATTCAAGATCATTGTTTATACACATGGACTCAGGATAATCTCACAAAGCATATATGATTGAAATTGTAACACCCAAAGTCCGTAGGACTCGAGGTGTAACTGGGCTAGGATCTCACAATGGATCTTGACCCTAGCTTGAAAACAATTTCACTGATCTTACAACAAGGCACAGATAGATTGAAACAAAACATGAAACTGATATATATAAATATCAAAAGGTTTATACAAGTACTGCTGAGTACAACAAAACATAACCATATACATAGTCAAAAGATCCATCCCACGAGGACAACCCAGTGTACGGAGCCCTCAGCAGATCACCCCTCTGGATCACTCTGCAGTTCTCCTAACCTGCAAAGGATCTACAACACGGTATAAAACCGTTAGCTAACCATACACATATATAAGAGATGCAGAGCACAAACACACATCAAATAATACTAAACACGTCAACATGATATCACACATTTACCCGGTTCATTATCTTTATAAAGTCCAGCAATCAACACGTATATATATATATATCCATATAAACATATGTGACACGAGGAATATATAATCCTCGCCTCTGGGTCCAATAGCCAGCTGGAATGGTGCCTGGAACACCTCCCCGTGTACCATAAGGGAATGGAGAGTGCCCGAACCGTTACTAGGTCTGGCCTGCCTACAGAGAACCTCCCAGACTCCCGGCGGGATGAAAGGGCAAGTTATCACGGCCCTACAATGGGCAAACAATATACCATAGATCGGTAATAAACCATAACACATGCTATCAAACATATACCACACACCACTCATGCACACATCCAATATAGGGATGACAACTAAGTAAGTCCTACGGACTTACCTCAACCTCGTAGTCGTCTTAACTCGATCAACCCTCAAACACGGTCCACTCCACTCTGGAGGATAACACTGCCTAGCAACAAGGCATAACGAAACATACTCATCAACCATCTATCCTCAACACATACCTAGCATGCTACTACCGCTCATACTAGGAAAGGAAATGATCTACCTAACTCTAGGTACACCCGGGACAAGACACACCTCTGTGACACAAGAGACGCAGGGGCGGAGCAAGGCAGCCCGCAGGCGCGGCAGGACTCATCTGCGGGTGCGGTGACAAAGGCTGCAGGCAACGCAGGCACGGCGCGGGCGCTGCGGCACGGCTTCCGCAGGGGCGGCGACTCCCAGGCGCGGGTGCGGCGACGGTGCAGAACGTGACCCCGCGGTTCCTCTTCGGCTCTTCTCGTGATCAGATCACGTCTTCATCATTCCAGATTCACACACACACATATACATACACATTCCAACATTAAACTACATCCACATACATCTAATCCTAAGCTAAGCAAAGGAATCAAGGAAGAAGAAAGAAAGAAGAAGCAAGAAGACATACCACACTTGTGGTCCTAGGCTGCAAGGAAGGATCAACCACTTCCATAGCTAGCTCTCAATCTCAGCAACACAAGCACACATCAACCTCAGCAAGGCCACACCACAAACTCTCTTCCAAACTCTAAGGCAAACCAAGAACAAGATCAAGATGGAGGAAGGAGAAGCAAGAAGGACGTGAAAGGGCTGGATAGGGAATGAAAGTGAAGGAGAAACCCTTGCTCACCAAGTAAGAAAGAGAAGAGAGTAAAGCACGAGTCAAAGGTCAACAAAGCCGGCTGCAGCCGTAGGAAACCGCAGGGGCGGGTTTCCTGGCCGCAGGGGCAGAACAACAGAGGAGCCGCAGCGGCGGCCTCACAGACCCGCGGAGGCGGCTAAGGTTAAACTAGCTCCCAAAGACTAAGGCTCTTACAGAAAAGCATACAGGGATGAATGTTTCTCAGCTAATGTTCCATTACAGTTATGTTTCACGAACATCTACTTCCGCATCCTAATTACCTATTGCTTTCAAGGTTAAGAGGGAGAAATAGTAAACAAACCTTATTACTTAATTAAGGATCAAGTAACCCTTTATAGTTATGTCTCAGGTATTACTTTCCTTAAAGAAGGAATAATGACACATTCTATCTAATAAAGGTTAAACCTCTACTACCTAGGAATTAATTCTCTTATGTATCTAAGAAGGAACATCACGGTTACAAATCAATTCCAATTTAATTTGCTAGTTTAGAATGTAAGAGCCTAGTCTTTCGGACCGAGTTTTGTCCTTAGCCGAGATTGGCTTTGGACGAGATTGGCCTTTCCGCACCTGCGGGCATGACTGCCGCCCTTGCGTGTTTCCGCCCCTGCGGCTCAGGGAACCGCCCCTGCGGTTTCCGGCGGCTGCAGCCGGTTTTGTTGACTCCTTTGACCGTGCTTTACCTTTCACCCTTACTTCTTCCGTCTTACCTTGCTGAGCAAGGGTTCCATTTCATTCCATTTCCAGCTTCCTTCACGTCCTCCTTGCTTCCCTCTTTCTCTTTAATCTTGTTCTTGGTTCTCCTTTGAGTTTTTCTTGAGAGTTGTGTGTTGTGGTTGATGTTGATGATGGATGTGTGTATGCTGAGCTTGGAAGCCAGCTATTGAGGTGTGTGATCTCTCCCTGCAGCCTAGGACCACAAGGGTGGTAAGTGATCTTGCTTCTCCTTCTCTTCTTCTTTGATTCCATCTCTTTAGCTAAGGATTAGATGAATTAAATGTAGGTTAATGTTGGAATGGAATGTTGGAATGGTATGTTTATGCATGCGTGTGATTCTGGAATGATAAAGACGTGATTTGATCACGAGAAGAGCCGAAGGGAATCACGGGTTCAAGTTCTGAACATACGCCGCCCCCGCGGCTGGAAACCGCCGCCCCTGCGGAAGCCGTGCCGCAGCACCAGCGCCTACGCCTTGCCTGCGTTCCTTGTCACCGCGCCTGCGGCTTCTCTCTGCCGCGCCTGCGGGTTGTCTATTCCGCCCCTGCGTCCCTTGATCACGCAGGTGCGTCTTGTCCCGGGACTACCTATACTTGGGTAGCTCCTTTCCTTTCTTAGTATGAGGGACTTAGTACCATGCTAGGTATCGGATTTGATAAGTTATGATATAGATATGCAGGTTACTGCTTTGAGGTTTACGAGTATGATATGATCCTTATGGATCCCTTGGTCTAGGTGTGACCCTTTGTGTGATAGGAGTTTGATATATATATGTATGCCTTGTATAGGCCGTGTTGCCCTGCAGTTTGGAGTGGATCTGAGTGAGAGCTGATCGTAGTGATACTACTTCCGAGGTTGAGGTAAGTCCGTAGGACTTACTTAGTTGTCATCCCTATATTGTATGTGTGCATGAGTGGTGTGTGGTATATGTTTGATAGCATGCGTTATGGTTATTACCAATCTATGGTATATTGTTTGCCCATTGTAGGGTCGTGATAACTTGCCCTTTCATCCCGCTGAGAGTCTGGGAGGTTCTCTGTAGGCAGGCCAGACCTAGTAAACGGTTCGGGCACTCCCCATTCCCTTAAGGTACACGGGTGGTGTTCCAGGCACCATTCCAGCTGACTATTGGACCCAGAGGCGAGGATTATATATTCCTCGTGTCACATATGTTTATACGGATATATATACGTTGATTGCTGGACTTTATAAAGATAATGAACCGGGTAAATGTGTGATATCATGTTGACGTGTTTAGTATTCTTTGATGTGTGTTTGTGCTGCTGCATCTCTTATATATGTGTATGGTTAGTTAACGGTGTTATACCGTGTTGTAGATCCTTTGCAGGTTAGGAGAACTGCAGAGTGATCCAGAGGGGTGATCTGTTGAGGGCTCCGTACACTAGGTCGTCCTCGTGTGATGGGATATTTTGACTATGTATATGGTTATGTTTTGTTGTACTCAGCAATACTTGTATAAACCTTTTGATATTTATATATCAGTTTCATGTTTTGTTTTAATCTATCTGTGCCTTGTTGTAAGATCAGTGAAATTGTTGTCAGGCTAGGGTCAGGATCCATTGTGAAATCCTAGCCCAGTAGCATTCCGAGTCCTACGGATTTGGGTGTTACAAAGTTGGTATCAGAGCCCAGGTTGACAACAATGGCACTTGTAATCTGCGATAAAGGTCGAATAGATAAATAACCCGAAAAGGGGTTTGACTTTTCAAAAGGTTTTGGTTTTAAAATGAGTACAAATAGTTTGGGATATCGTGTACGTGAGCCATCGCCCCTCTGAAGATCTCGATAGTATAGATATATATATAGATATTCTGTTGTGATTGATTTGATATATATCTATACATATGGCATATATATAGCCTTCTAAGTTAGGTTTACGTCTTCTGCGGATGGTTCAGACTAGAGCCTTACCTACAGCTAGACGAGTTAGAGGTAGACCTCCTCTAGGTAAAGGACGAGGTAGGACTCCTGCTGGTGGTTCGCGGGCAGCAGGAGAGATACATGAGGAGGTTGTTGAGAGTGCCGTTCCTGAGACTGGGAACGGTGCAGCTGAGAGACAGGGGCCACAGAGAGCCCAGTCTGGGGAGTCTGATCGTGTCTCCATGGAGGGACCAGCCTTCCGCGAGTACATTCGACGTGTTGAGGAGGCTGCTAGGGCAGGTAGGCGTGCCCCTGATCTGCCAGCACAGGAGGGATCATCTGAGAGATCTCATGCAGTTACACAGGTGCCAGCTGCACCGGCACCTGCGCTGAGATTGCTCGAGCTATAGAGGAGCACGGAGGGCCTCGACCAGACACTTGGTTGAAGACTTTTCATCAGATGGGAGTACCCCTTTCACTGGGAAGGTGAGGTTAGAGGTGGAGTTCTGAATAGGACATGTAGACTCAGCTCTGGAGTCTATTAGATGTCCCACTGACAAGCAGATTGAGTTGGTGCAGACTCTGTTCAGAGATTTGGCACAACACTGGTGGAGGTTTGTACGAGTACAGGTTACTAGTTATGAGCAGATGAGGACACTGATCCGAGAGCGTTTCTGCCCTGCCTCGCTGAGGAGGGAGAAACTGCGAGACTTTGTTGAGGCTGGGTTCGAGGATGTACCATTTCAGAGGCCATCAGGAGATTTCAGGAGGGCCATTTTTGCTGCATTGTTGGGTCCAGCTGCACCTCCTACAGATCAGCATGTGTATCTGTTTTCCAGACAACCGAGGGATGCTACCCGGACTTATATGGCAGGGTTTCACTGTGAGACCTTGGTCGATTATCAGGACCGGGCTTCTGATTACGAGAGAGAGAGCTAGCCAGAGGAGAGCTTCTCATACCGGAGGGTCTGAGAAGAGACATCGGACTGGGCAGACCAGTGTTACTGGTGGAACTGCTGGTTCAGGGCGAGGCCAGAGTCGCCAGAGTCATCCTTCATCTGCACCAGGTGCAGATAAGGAGTGCAGTGCTTCAACTGCAGTGAGTATGGGCATATGAGAGTGTACGAGGCAGCCGGTGACCTGCTTCACTTGTGGCAGACCTGGTCACAAAGCTACCTTCTGTAGACGAGGGAGAGCTTCATCACAGCAAGATTCTCTCCTGCTAGTGCAACAGATGCAGGGACGAGAGAGTCCCAGATCGCCCTACGACTCAGGGATCTGCTCCTGGGCCAAGTAGAGGCAGAGGTCGTGGTGGAGCACCACTGACACCAGAGGCCACAGGGCCGAGTTTTTGAGTAGAGGAATGCAGAGGAGCCATTTGCACCTACTGCTACAGGTACCATTCTGATTCATGGTTTACCTGTTAGAGTTTTATTTGATAATGGTGCTACGCATTCTTTTATTTCTGATGCCTGTGTAGAGCGTCTTGGTTTAGATACAGTTGAGGGGATTCCCTTTATTATAGGGTTACCCGATGGTGGTAGGGTTAGAGGTACCCGTGAGATTCACGGTTGTCCCATTTCTGTAGGGACTTGTGTTTACTAGTTGACTTCTTTGTCATGCCGTTTAGAGCATGAGGGAAGTCATTCTAGGTATGGATTGGATGGATAGACATTCTTCCGTCTTAGATGTAGGTAGGAGGACTGTTACCCTCTCTACCGAGTTAGGTCATATAGAGGTTTTCCGAGGTTGGGACCTTGGAAAGGCAGGCACGATTATCAGTGCGGTACGGGCAACTAGATTGATTGCACAGGGTTGTGATGCCTTCTGGTGTTATGCCATGAAGGAGGGGGAGAGTCCAGCATTAGAGGATATCCTTGTGGTATGTGAGTTTACTGATGTGTTTGCCTGAGCCGTCCAGTTTGCCCGCCTCAGAGGAGTGTGGATTTTGGCATTGAGTTAGAGCCTGTTACGAGACCGATCTCGAAGGCCCCATACCGAATGGCGCCTGTCGAGATGCTGGAGCTGAAGAAGCAACTGGAGGAACTGGCTGAGAAGGGCTTCATTCGCCCTAGCGTGTCCTCATGGGGAGCACCTGTCCTCTTCGTACGGAAGAAGGATGGATCGTTGAGACTGTGTATTGATTACAGAGAGTTGAACAAGGTGACCATCAAGAACAAGTATCCATTGCCGCGTATTGATGACTTGTTAGATCAGCTTCAGAGGACGGTGTTCTCCAGGATTGATATGCGTTCGGGTATCACCAGCTGAGGGTGAGAGAGCAAGATGTGCATAGGACAGCATTCAGGACCAGATATGGACACTACGAGTTATAGTGATGCCATTTGGACTTACGAATGCCCCAACAGTTTTTATGGAGTCGATGAACAGTATCTTCATCGACTTCCTGGATCAGTTTGTTGTGGTTTTCATTGATGATATTCTGGTATACTCTCGTAGTGGAGAGGAGCATGCAGGACATCTGAGGACTGTATTGCAGGTTTTGCGGGATAGAGAACTTTATGCTAAGTTCTCTAAGTGCGAGTTTCTGGATGCCAGAGGTAGCATTCTTGGGTCACATTGTATCCGCCGAGGAAATCAAGGTTGATCCGGCGAAGATAGAGGCAGTAGCTGCATGGACTACACCGACGAACGTCAAGGAAGTACGTAGCTTCCTTGGCCTAGCCGGTTATTACAAACGTTTTTGTGGAGGGATTTTCTGTGATTGCCCGTCCACTGACGAGTTTGCTGAGGAAGACTACCAGATTTGTATGGTCTGATCTGTGTATGTAGAGTTTTGAGGAGCTGAAGAGACGTCTGACTTATGCTCCTGTGTTGGCACAGCTAGAGGGTACAAAGGATTTTGTAGTATACAGTGATGCATCCAAGCTAGGCCTTGGGATGTGTGTTGATGCAGCGGGGCAGAGTGATTGCATATGCGTCTAGACAGCTGAAGACGTATGAGGAGAACTACCCGACTCATGATCTGGAGTTGGCAGCGGTAGTTCATGCGCTGAAGATCTGGAGACCTTACCTATATGGTGTTACATGTCAGATCTTCACAAACCATCAGAGTCTGAAGTACATTTTCACGCAGCGGGAATTGAATAACCGCCAGCGTAGATGGCTTGAGCTAATCAAGGATTTTTGATCTGGAGATTATGTATCATCTGGGGAAGGCGAACCGTTGCCGGCGACGCCCCTGAGCAGGAAGACGCCTCGAGAGCAGGCGATTGCGAGGCTGACAGTTCAGCAACAGTTACAGAGGGATTTGATCTAGCTAGAGTTGGACATCTAGTTTCCTGATGAGGATGCCCGGCTGAGTACTTTAGAGGTTCTACCTGATCTGTTGGGTGAGATCCAACAGAAGCAGGAGACCTGCCCGACCCTTGATGAGGATTAGAGAGTGGATGTCTCGGGATGAGGCACCACAGTTTCTTCTGGGCAGCAGATGGAGTATTGAGACGCCGTGGGTCGCGTTGTGTACCTGCTGATACAGAGCTAAGACATAGGATATTACAGGAGGCTCACTATACACCTTACTTTATACATCCAGGTACGAGTAAGCATGTATCAGGACTTGAGACGTTATATTGGTGGGGGAGGGCAGAAGCCCGATGTGGCCAGATTTGTGGCACAGTGTGCGACCTGCCAGCAGGTCAAGATAGAGCATAGCAAACCTGGGGGTGATCTCCATCTACTTCCTGTTCCACAGAGGAAAGTGGGGACGTCACCATGGATTTTGTGACTGGACTGAGGCTGAGCCGGAGTTTTGATGCCATCTGGATCATAGTGGACAGATTGACGAAAGACGGCACGTTTCATTCCTATTAGGGAGACGTGGCCGGTGAGCAGATTAGCTGAGGAGTACACTAGGCAGATAGTGAGACTCCATGGTGTACGAGGACGATCGTCTCAGACATAGATGGGCGATTTACCTCGAGATTCTGGCAGCAGATTCAGACTGCCCTGGGGGCGAGTTTTAACTTCACGACTGCGTTCCATCCTCAGACAGATGGTCAGTCAGAAAGGACCATTCATACGCTGGAGGATATGCTGCGAGCTTTGTGTTGGATTAGGGACAGGTGTGGGACGGATCATCTCCCACTTGTTGAGTTCTCATACAACAACAGCTGGCATGCATCTATTGGGATGGCCCCATATGAGGCACTGTATGGTCAGAGATGTCTTACTCTGTTATGCTGGGATGAGCAGAGCAGTGTAGTGGTTTAGCAGCAGAGCAGTGTTAGTGGTTTAGCACCTGATCAGATTCAGGATGATGTGGCTCGAGTACCACTGATTCGAGAGCGGATGCTGACTGCCCAGAGCCGTCAGAAGTCGTATGCTGATAGGAGGCGTAGACCTCTAGAGTTCAGAGTTGGAGCCCATGTGTGGCTGAGAGTGTCCCCGACACGAGGTGTTAGGCGTTTTGGCATTAAGGGGAAGTTGAGCCCCCGATATGTCGGACCGTTCGAGATTTTGGATCGGGTTGGGAGCGCAGCCTACAGGTTGGCTTTGCCGCCGAGATTAGAGGGTGTTCACCCTGTGTTTCACGTGTCTCAGCTGAGGGAGTATATACCAGATCCGAGACACATCGTGAGTTTTGATGATTTGGTGGTTGAGCCGGACCACACTTTTGTTGAGCATCCGATTGCAGTCCTAGAACGAGGTATGAGACGCCTGTGTTCAAAGGACATACTTATGTTGAGGATGCAATGGTCGAGACGAGGACCGGATGAGGCTACATGGGAGACTGAGGATAGTATCCAGAGGAACTATCCAGAGTTCTATGCTGAGTTAGATGCACCAGTAGGATCACCGAGTAGATCTTAGTGCTATCTTGGTGAGTGTTTGCTTATGTGCTTATATGCCATGTTGTGTTTATTTTCGTACTAGCTTGATATGATGTGTGATCTTATTAGATCTTGTTGTGCTAGTGCGATTGTTTATAGATGGAGATGGTTCGTTCCTCCCTGCTTTTGTGATGTTGGTTGGCTAGAGATGGTTTTCCTCTATGCCTGTAATGTGTGATATCATATTGACGTGTTTAGTATTCTTTGATGTGTGTTTGTGCTCTGCATCTCTTATATATGTGTATGGTTAGTTAACGGTGTTATACCGTGTTGTAGATCCTTTGCAGTTTAGGAGAACTGCAGAGTGATCCAGAGGGGTGATCTGTTGAGGGCTCCGTACACTAGGTCGTCCTCGTGTGATGGGATATTTTGACTATGTATATGGTTATGTTTTGTTGTACTCAGCAATACTTGTATAAACCTTTTGATATTTATATATCAGTTTCATGTTTTGTTTTAATCTATCTGTGCCTTGTTGTAAGATCAGTGAAATTGTTGTCAGGCTAGGGTCAGGATCCATTGTGAAATCCTAGCCCAGTAGCACTCCGAGTCCTACGGATTTGGGGTGTTACAAAGTTGGTATCAGAGCCCAGGTTGACAACAATGGCACTTGTAATCTGCGATAAAGGTCGAATAGATAAATAAACAGAACCCGAAAAGGGGTTTGACTTTTCAAAAGGTTTTGGTTTTAAAATGAGTACAAATAGTTTGGGATATCGTGTACGTGAGCCACCGCCCCTCTGAAGATCTCGATAGTATAGATATATATAGCTATTCTGTTGTGATTGATTTGACATATATCTTGAGGAGCTGAAGAGACGTTTGACTTCTGCTCCTGTTTTGGCACAGCTAGAGGGTACCAAGGATTTTGTGGTTTACAATGATGCATCCAAGCTAGGCTTGGGATGTGTTTTGATGCAGCGGGGCAGAGTGATAGCATATGCGTCTCAACAGATGAAGACGTATGAAGAGAACTACCCGACTCATGATTTGGAGTTGGCAGCGGTAGTTCATGCATTGAAGATCTAGAGACATTACCTGTATGGTGCTACATGTAAGATCTTTACAGACCATAAGAGTTTGAAGTACATTTTTACGCAGCGGGAATTGAATAACCGCCAGCGTAGGTGGCTTGAGCTGATCAAGGACTTTGATTTAGAGATTTTGTATCATCCAGGGAGGGGAACGTTGTCGCCGATGCCCTGAGCAGGAAGACGCCTCGAGAGCAGGCGATTGCGAGATTGACAGTTCAGCATCAGTTACAGAGAGACCTGATCTGGTTAGAGTTGGACATCGAGTTTCCTGATGAGGATGCCCAGCTGCGTACATTAGAGGTTCTTCCTGATCTGTTGGGTGAGATCCAACAGAAGCAGGAGACTTGCCCGACACTGCTGAGGATACGAGATAGGATGTCTCGGGATGAGGCACCACAATTCCTGCTAGGAGCAGATGGAGTTTTGAGACGCCGCGATCGCGTCTGTGTACCTACTGATACAGAGCTGAGACAGAGGATTTTGCAGGAGGCTCACTGTACACCTTACTTTGTACATCCAGGTACGAGTAAGATGTATCAGGATTTTAGACGTTTATATTGGTGGGGAGGGTTGAAGCCCGATGTGGCCAGATTTGTGGCACAGTGTGCGACCTGCCAGTAGGTCAAGATAGAGCACTGCAGACCTGGAGGTGAGCTCCATCCTCTTCATGTTCCACATAGGAAGTGGGAGGACGTCACCATGGATTTTGTGACCGGGTTGAGACTGAGCCGGAGTTTTGATGCTATATGGGTTATTGTGGACAAATTGACGAAGACGGCACATTTCATTCCTATTAGGGAGACGTGGCCGGTGAGCAGATTAGCTAAGGAGTACACTAGGCAGATAGTGAGACTCCATGGTGTATCGAAGACGATCGTCTCAGACAGAGATGGACGATTTACCTCGAGATTTTGACAGCAGATTCAGACTGCCCTGGGGACGAGTTTGCACTTCACGACTGCGTTCCATCCTCAGACAGATGGTCAGTCAGAGAGGAACATTCAGACCCTGGAAGATATGTTGCGAGCTTGTGTGTTGGATTGGGGACAAGTGTGGACGGATCATCTCCCACTTGTTGAGTTCTCATACAACAACAGCTGGCATGCATCTATTGGGATGGCCTCATGTGAGGCACTGTATGGACAGAGATGGCGTACCCCATTATGCTGGGATGAGCAGAGCAGTGTTAGTGGTTTGGCACCTGATCAGATTCAGGATGATGTAGCTCGAGTAGCACTGATTCGAGAGAGGATGCTGACTGCCCAGAGCCGTCAGAAGTCGTATGCTGATAGGAGGCGTAGACCTCTAGAGTTCAGAGTTGGAGCCCATGTGTGGCTGAGAGTGTCCCCGACACGAGGTGTTAGGCGTTTTGGCATTAAGGGGAAGTTGAGCCCCCGATATGTCGGACCGTTCGAGATTCTGGAGCGGGTTGGGAGCGCAGCATACATATTAGCCTTGCCTCCGAGATTAGAGGGTGTTCACCTTGTATTTCACGTGTCTCAGCTGAGGGAGTACATACCAGATCCGAGACACATCGTGAGTTATGATGATTTGGTGGTTGAGCCGGACCATACTTTTGTGGAGCACCCGATTGCAGTCATAGAACGAGGTATGAGATGCTTGCGTTCGAAGGACATTCCTATGTTGAGGATACAGTGGTCGAGACGAGGACCTGATGAGGCTACATGGGAGACTGAGGATAGTATCCAGAGGAACTATCCAGAGTTTTATGCTGAGTTAGATGCACTAGTAGGATCACCGAGTAGATCTTAGTACTATCTTGGTGAGTATTTTGTGCTTATATGCTTATATGCTATGATGTGTTCATTTCATACTAGCTTTGATGTGATATATGATCTTATTAGATCTTGTTGTGCTAGTATGATTATTGTTTATAGCTGGAGATGGCTCTTTCCTCCATGCTATTGTGATACGTTTAAGATTCAGCTGGAGATGTTATTCCTCCATGCTATTTTGATGGACATAGTGTTGCTGGAGATGTTTTTCCTCCATGCCTTTCTGTTATGAGTATGATACGGCTAGAGATGTGATTCCTCTATGCCTTATGATGTGGTTATGGTTTGGCTAGAGATGGTTTTCCTTTATGCCTTGGATAGTATAGTTTTGTTGCTAGAGTTGATGATTTCCTCCATGCTTGTGTTTGAGGTTATAGAGAGAGTTGTACCCCGGCTTGTGTGTAAGAGCCCTATTCTTTCGGACCGAGTTTTGTCCTTAGCCGAGATTGGCTTTGGCCGAGTTTGGCCTTTCCGCACCCGCGGGCATGACTGCCGCCCCTGCGGCTCAGGGAACCGCCCCCGCGGTTTCCTGCGGTTGCAACCGGTTTTGTTGACCGTTTAACTCGTGCTTTACCCTTTGCCTTACTTCTTTCTTTTCCTTGCTGAGCAAGGGTTTCACTTCTTCACTTCCCAATCCAACCCTTTCACGTCCTCCTTGCTTCTCCTTCATCCTTCTTGAGCTTGATCTTGGATTCCTTAGAGTTGGAAGAGTTTTGTGTGGTTTTGTGGTTGTTGATGAGCTAATGTGCATGGTTGAGCTTGGAAGCCAGCTGAGGTGCTAGTGGTGAGCAGTTCTTGGTTAGGCCACAGCTGTGGTAAGCCTTCTTCTCCTTCTTCTCTTCTTTCTTCCTTTGATTCTTCCTTCCTTAGCTTAGGATTAGATGTATTGATCATAGATTGATGTTGGTTTGTGTATGTATATGTATGTGTGTGGTTTTGATTGAGAGAAGACGTGATTTGATCACGTGAAGAGATGAAGAAGAGTCGCAGGATCACGTTCTGCACCGTCGCCGCCCCCCGCCTGGAAGCCACCGCCCCTGCGGAAGTCGTATCGCAGCGCCCGCGCCTTGCCTGTGTTGCCTGCGTTCCTTGTCACCGCGCCTGCGGCTGCTCCCTGCCGCGCCTGCGGGTTGTCTATTCCGCCCCTGCATCCCTTGTTCACGCAGGTGCGTCTTGTCCCGGGACTACCTATAGTTGGGTAGCTCCTTTCCTTTCTTAGTATGAGGGACTTAGTACCATGCTAGGTATCGGATGTTGATGAGTATGATATAGTTATGCCGGTAACGGCTTTGAGGTTTACGAGTTGGATATGATCCTTATGGATCCCTTGGGGCTAGGTGTGACCCCTTTGTGTGATAGTAGATTGATATGTATATATGTATGCCTTGTATAGGCCGTGTTGTCCTCCAGATTGGAGTGGACGTATCTGAGAGTTGATCATAGTTGAGATTACTTCCGAGACTGAGGTAAGTCCACAAGACTTACTTAGCTGTCATCTTTATATTGGATGTTACATGAGTGGTGTATGTTTATGCTTGCTAGCATGTGATACTGTTATTACCGACCTAGGGTCTATTGATTGCCCACTGTAGGGCTATGACAACCTTTCTCTATCACATCCCACTGGGAGTCTGGGAGGTTCTATGTGGATAGGTCAGACTTGGTATACGGGATGGACATGGAACACTCCCATTGGGTATACGTGAAGAGTCCCGGATCCACTCCAGCTGACTATAGCCCACAGAGGCGAGGGTTATATTCCTCGTGTCACTTATGTTTATATACCGACTTATATATATATATATATATATATATATATATATATATATATATATATATATATATATATATATATATATATATATATATATATATATATATATATATATCGTATGAGTGATGGATTATTTACATAAAGATAATGAACCGGGTAAATGTGTGATATCATGCTGAAGTGTTTATTATTTCTGATATGTGATTGTGCTTATGTCATTCTATATATGTGTATGGTTAGCTAACGGTTTTATACCGTGTTGTAGATCCCTCGCAGGTTAGGAGAACTGCAGAGTGATCCAGAGAGGGTGATCTGTTGAGGGCTCCGTACACTAGGTCGTCCTCGTGGGATTTGGATCCTTTGATCTTGTATATATTTGTTATGTTTTGATTGTACTCATCAGTACTCTGTATAACCTTTTGAGATTTATATATATATCAGTTTCATGTTTTGTTTTAATCTATATGTGCCTTGTTGTAAGATCAGTGAAATTGTTGTCAGGCTAGGGTCAGGATCCATTGTGAGATCCTAGCCCAGTAGCACCCCGAGTCCTACGGATTTGGGGTGTTACATTGTGAGTCCGAGTGGTTTGAGGATTTTACAAGTTTCGGGACGAAACTTGTTTTTAGGGGGGTGAGATGTAAGAGCCTTAGTCGTTTGGACCGAGTTTGCCGTAGCCGAGATTCGGCTTTGACCGAGATTGACGTAGCCGCCCCGCGGGTTTGTATGCCGCTCCAGCGGGTTCCCGTTCCCGCGGCCCAATGAACCGCCCCTGCGGTTTCCTGCGGCTGAAGCCGACTTTGTTGACCTCTTGACCCGTGCTTTACCCTTTTGTTTCTTCTTCCTTAAGCTTCTTCTTTGGCCTCATGAGCAAGTGTTCCATTTCCTTTCCCAACTAAACCTACGTGCTTCTTCTTCCCTTTCCTCCCTTGATCTTGATCTTGGTTTTTCCTTGGTTGCAAGAGGTTTTGTGTGGCCTTGTTGAGGTTGATGCTAGTGGTTGTTGTGGCTGTGCTTGTAAGCTAGTTGAAGTGTAGTTTGGTGCATCCTCTTGCCTAGACCAGTAGTAGGTAAGACTTGTTTCTTCTTTTTTTCTCTCTTTCTTTCTTGTTCTTCCTTCCTTAGCTTAGGAGTAGATGAATGGATCATAGATTGATGTTGGAATGTGTATGTATATGTATGTACTTGGTTTTGGATGAGAGAAGACGTGATTTGATCACGAGAAGAGCCGAAGAGGAATCGCGGGGTCACGTTCTGCACCGTCGCCGCCCCCGCGCCTGGAAGCCGCCGCCCCTGCGAAATCCGTGCCTGCGTCGTGCCTACGTTGCCTGCGGCCTTTGTCACCGCGCCCACGGCCGAGTTCTGCCGCGCCTGCGGGTTTCTTGTTCCGCCCCTGCGTCTCTTGTGTCACCCAGGTGCGTCTTGTCCCGGGTCTACCTAGAGTTAGGTAGATCCTTTCCTTTCCTAGTATGAGCGGGTTAGTAGCATGCTAGGCTTATGTATGAGATTCGAACGATGATGAGTACGTTATCGTTTATGCCGGTTATGGCTTTGAGGTTATGAGTTAGGATATGATCCTTATGGATCCCTTGGGTCTAGGAGTGACCCCTATGATAGATATGAGTTTGATTTATGTTATATGCCTTGATATTAGGCAGTGTTGTCCTCCGGATTGGAGTGGACGTATCTGAGAGTTGATCGTGGTTGAGTTTACTACTGAGGTTGAAGTAAGTCCATAGGACTTATGATGCGTCCTTGGAAGCGTTGAAGATGATGCGTCCTTGGAAGCGTTGAAGAACGAACTCCGGATCTAGACCAAGATAGAGCTTCAACTACTCGTGTTGATGTGCAAATGAGAACTTTGATAGAAGTTTGATAAGGCAAAGCGATTTGAAAATGGATGCGGAAGCGAAGGTTGATTCGATCTAGAGAGATCGAGCAAACGTTGTAGTGGATTTGAGAGTTTGATTCTTTAGAAGAATCCTCGAAGGTGAGTTCTTGGATCTAAGACTTGATCAAGGAAGAACTTTGGGGGTTGAAGAGGAAGTGATGCCCAAATCAAGAGATAGGATTTTCCTTCAAATAACTTGATTAATATTAGACATGCTTTACAAGTGTGGCCAAAATCCTTTATATAGTGGATGAAGGCCAAATCATTAGCCGGAATTAAAGACGGAAATAAAGGCGGGAAATAAAAGGCGGGAAATAAAGCGGGGCTAACTCCCCGAATTGAAAGGCCTAGACTATCAATGTCGGAAAGTAACTCCCGGAATTAAGTTCCGGAGTTACGGTTCCGAAAATTAAAGTCTTATTATAAAAATAAAAATATATTAAAATAATAATAATATTTGCTAGCTTGATGACGTGGCGCCGGAAGTCTATGCCATAGTGGAGTGGTGACATGACATGCCACTAACGGGTCCAAATGATGCAATGGTGCGTCGGATGTTTCAGCCGAAAGCTTAGGCGATGGCTTTAGCTCGGGAGCGAGTGAGCGGTCCATCGGAGCGAACCCGCAAAGCATCGTCCTCCTCATCCACGGTCATGGTTGTCAAGGGCGCATCAGTCCCCCCATCTTGGATGTGATACGTCCCCGTTTCACCATCGTCAAATAGGGCTTAACATAAGGGGCTAGATCCTTGACATTGAAACGTTGGGTGCACGCCGTAGGAATCCGAAGCTCCAACTTGTAAGCATTCGGACCATGCGGGATAGGATCCGGAAAGGGCCATCACCTCGATCCGATAGCTTTGCCTTGCGTCGAGATGGAAAACGCTCCTTCCTTTATTAAGTGCCAAACAAGATCGCCGTGCTCGAAGATATGTCCGACGGCCCTTGTTGCGTTGTTCGGCAAGTTGGCGGCACGACGTTGGAGTTGTGCTCTTGTCCGCTCATGAAGTTCAATGATTGAGGCGGCTCGACTTGCGGCGGTGATGTGTTCACCGTCCTTGAGTGGGCGTGGTGTGAAGTCCAAAGGCGTGTGTGGATTGAGGCCGTAGACAACTTCAAATGGTGAGAGTTTAGTTGCGAGTGCCTAGACTTGTTATATGAAAACTCCACAACCGAAAAGTAAGTCCTCCCACTTTCGTGTGTTGTTCCTCAGCGTTGCTCTAAGTAGAGCACGAGAGTCCGATTGGTCACCTCCGTTTGACCATCGGTTTGGGGGTGATAACTACTTGAAAACAACAAGTTGGTTCCCAAGTTTTCCCATAACGTCCTCCAAAAGTGACTCACAAACTTCACGTCCCCATCACTAAGGATGGAACGTGGTATTCCGTGTAAGCGCACCACATTGTTAAAGAATAACGTGGCGACATCGCTAGCATTGTGGGTGCTCTTACACGCGATAAAATGAGCCATTTTTGAAAAACGGTTGACTACCACAAAAATGGAGTCGTTGCCTCGCTTGGACATTGGTAGGCCAACTACAAAGTCCATGGAAAGATCCTCCCAAGGTCTCATTGGTATAGGTAAAGGAGAATACAATCCGTCCGGACCTTGACGCGATTTTGCATGATGACATGTTATGCAACTTGTGCAAAACCGTGTCACATGCTTGCGCATTTTGGGCCAAAAGAAGTGCTCTTGGAGAGCGGCGAGAGTCTTGGTAGCACCAAAGTGACCACGACCCTCATGGGCCTCCTTTATCAACAAGTGGCGTAAGGACGAACGCGGAATACAAAGTTTTCCCGCGCGGAACAAGTAGCCATCATTTATAAAGAAGGTCTCATGCTCTCGGAGGTCAAGGCATTTGGCAAATATATCCTTGAAGTCAAGATCCCTGGCATATAACTCTTTGATAAGAGCAAAGCCATGAATCTTTGGTCCATATGCACCAAAAGGATATATCGCCGAGAAAGGCATCGGCTACCACATTCTCTTTTCCCTTCTTATGCCGAATGACATAAGGAAAGGTTTCTAGAAAATTCTACCCAGCTTGCATGGCGCCGACTAAGATTAGTTTGGCTCTTGAGATACGAAAGAGCCGCATGATCCGAATGAATCACGAACTCCTTCGGCCACAAGTAGTGTTGCCATGTCTTTAGACAACGAACTAAAGCATATAGTTCCTTGTCATAAGTTGGATAGTTGAGTGGCGGACCGGAAAGCTTTTCACTAAAGTAAGCAATGGGCCGATTCTCTTGTAGGAGAACCCCCCAATTCCAACATTAGATGCATCACACTCCACCTCGAAGGTTTTCGAGAAATTTGGGAGCTGGAGTAACGGTGCATTGCAAAGTCGGTCTTTGAGCGCATCAAAACGCTCGAGCATGGGTATCACGCCACTCAAACGTGACACCCTTAGTAGTGAGCTCATGAAGCGGCGCGCTACCGAGCTAAAGTCTTTGACAAAGCGTCGGTAGAAGCCCGCTAAGCCGAGAAAGGCTCGGACCATGGTGACCGTACTAGGTGTAGGCCACTCCCGAATAGCGCAAACTTTGGATTCGTCTACTCGGAGTCGTCCTTAGACACGACATAGCCAAGAAAATTGTTGTGTCGGAGCAAAAGACACATTTTTCATAATTGACGTATAATTGTTCTTGTCTAAGGCACTCGAGCACTTGGCGAAGGTGGCCGAGGTGTTCATCCAAAGACTTACTAAATATGAGAATATCGTCAAAATAAACTACAACAAAATTACCCAAAAACCGGCGGAGGACATGGTTCATGAGACGCATGAACGTTGATGGGCATTGGAAAGTCCGAACGGCATGACAAGCCACTCATATAACCCGTACTTTGTCTTGAATGCCGTTTTCCACTCGTCACCCTCGGCCATCCGGATTTGGTGATAACCGCTCCGGAGATCAATCTTTGAGAAAACGGTGGCGCCGTGGAGTTCATCTAGCATGTCGTCGAGGCGCGGGATCGGATGCCGGTACTTGACGGTTATTTGGTTGATGGCTCGGCAATCGACACACATCCTCCAAGACCCGTCCTTCTTGGGCACCAAAATGACCGGCACGGCACATGGTGAAAGCGACTCACGAACATATCCCCGGTCTAGGAGCTCTTGGACTTGACGTTGTAGCTCCTTAGTCTCTTCCGGACTTGCACGGTAAGCGGCACGGTTGGGTAAAGACGCGCCGGGAACCAAATCGATTTGGTGCTCAATTCCACGGATCGGTGGCAAGCCGGGTGGTAGGTCATCGGTCAAGACGTCCTGAAATTTCAGACAACAAAGTAGATACCTCGTGCGGCATATTACTAAGGTCATGGGAAGTAGATAAACAAAAAGGAACTAGCAAGAAGCATGGTAACTTGCCTTCCTTGACCGGTGTCAAATCATGTTTCCGGGCCAAAAGTACCCTCGGCTCACACCGGCCTTTGATTATTGGGTCCGGAGATGGTAAAGTTGCATTCGTGGGAACGATGCTTCCTTTACTACCTCTAGTCTCAATAGCATGGTTACTAGGGCGGTTCGGGATCCGGAAGTACTAGCACCCAACAACATCGGAGAACTCCTAGGAGGGTCCGATGTTGCCGGTGTAGTGGTCTCATCAATGGCTTGTTGCCTCTTCCGTTCCGCATAACCAGTTAATATTTCATGTGGAGTCATAGGCAACAATGTGACTCTTTTCCATTATATTTGAACATATATCTATTAAGATAACCATCATGGAAAGTTCGACGATCGAATTGCCATGGTCGTCCTAATAAAACATGTGTAGCGTCCATCTTGATAACATCACAAAATGATCTTATCAACATAGGCGCCTATGGAAAACGTCACCCAAGCTTGTCGTGTGACGGTGTCACATGCCTTATCGGAAATCCATTGGATTCCATAAGGTGTTGGGTAGGGGGTTGTAGGCAACTTAAAGTGTTTTACCACTTTTTCGTTGATTATGTTACAACATGAACCCCCATCAACTATTAACGAGAGACTAGTGTTATTGACCAAACAACGAGAATGGAAAAGATTTTCACGTTGGTCAATAGGAAAAAATTCTTTAATGGCCAAAATTCGACGAAGTACAAGGGCGAACTTACCGGTTGTGCCGGGCCGCAAGCCATTTGTTCGCCGCATGGTTCCATGCCGTAGTATGGGTCGGCGTCTTGGTCATCCTCAATTATATGCCGTCTTCTTCATCTTCCTCATCTTCATATGAGGGGTTGGCAAACAACACACGCTTTGTGTTCGGGCAATCACGTTGGACGTGACCGAATCCGCTACATTTGTAACACACGGGCTCTCTTGGCCGTGCCGCCGGTGGAGGTCCTTGAGAGGTGCGGTAGGGAGGTGCTTGTGCCGGGCATTTGGGCCACGTGGTGGTGCCCTCTCGCGGTATCCGCTTGTCGGGTGATTGAACCATCCGTTGGGCTCCTTTGGTGGCGCCGGATCTTAAGAACTAGATATATCTCGAGCACGGTGTTAGTAGAATAAGCGTATTGACTTTGAGATGAGTTATACCTTGAGTATCTGGATTCTCTTGTTGTTTCTTGTGAAGCTTCATGGCCGCATGACACAAAGCTCCCAAGTCCTTGTAGGAACGATCTCAAGGGGACGTCGGATTGACGGATTAAGGCCACTCATGAACTTGGTGTGTAGGGGGAGGCGAGGCCGAAATGCCGCCTTCATATGCATGTCCTCGAGCTTGGCCAAGTAGGCCACCGGAGTGAGTTTGCCTTGTTGGAGCTCGGCAATTTGCATCCGCATATCGTTTTTGAAGTCGTCGGGGACATACTTCTTTGTCATGACGTAGATCAATTGATCAAACGTCGCAACCGGTTCCCATCCTCGGCTCTCACGGACGTGTTCATACCGGTTCCACCAAGATTTTGCATCGCCTTCAAAATACAAGGTTGCCGCTTCGATCTTCTCATATTCCTCATAGTGGCAATGCTTCAAAGCCCTTCTCATGTCCCGTGCCCAATCAAGAAATACACAAGGATCATATTCCCCATAAAAATATTGGAAATTTAACTTTACCTTCCCTACGAGCTTTGTAGGTATCCGGGCGGGCGGTGGCATATCATCATGATGAGCTCGTTGATGTGCATGCCTTGGTGGGTTAGGAGGAGACAACCATTCTTCTCCTCGGTCCTGTTCTCATATGGGTCTCGGACGGGTGGTGCCATGGACGGACATGAGCCACCCGTTCCAAGTTGGGTTCATCGTCGGAGAACTCATCAAAATCATCCCTCTCGTCATACTCATCATAGCCGCGGTATGATGATCGTCGGCTAGGTTGTTGGCGGCGTTGTCCATACCGATCATTACTAGAACGTCGAGGATGACGATCTTGTCGATTGGTGTGTCGGGATTCGTCCTGGACGGGACGGCTAGTATGTTGTGCATTTGGTAGAGGTGGGGGCGATCCGTACCGTCTACGGTTGCGCTCGAAACGCTTGTTCCGATCCATCGTATCTACATAAAGTAAATCATCCGGAGTCAGGCCATCGTTGTTGTTGGTCTCATTGAGGTGGTCCCTGCCGTCTTGTTGATTTTGACTTTCGATGACTGAGGCAACCTAAGACCTTGAGATGGGTCGGCGATCCCAAAAGACCTTTGCCTTTTCGACGGGCATCGGACGTCGAAGTCTCAACCATGGTGTCATTTGGATTTGAAGCGGGACGTTGAGCGGGTCGTAAGGGCCAAAAGTTGTGCCCTCATCTCCTCCAATTGTTGCTTAAGATTAACAACTTCCTCGGATAAGGAGGTATTTTCACGTTCACGAGCATCGTGAGAGTTTTCCATATCAATGTTAGTCATGATTCCAAATGGATACACACAAATGCAAGCAATCAAATGAGCAAGGTGACGAATTAAGTCAACGTTACCCAAGTTCAAGTGCGTTAAGGTTCTACTTTTAGGAAGGCCGTTTGGCGGTTAGGCAAGATAGGCTAATCGAACAAAATTTGAACAAATTCACACAAATAACAAGTGATATAAAATTGCAACGTGTGTAAGAAGATGGAGAGATAAGAAATGGACGGATTGTTTATCGGCAAGTTTTACTTGCTTTTGGTATTTGACCTTTTGTAATAATCCGATTTTTTTGGATGGACCGGTTTGCCGGACGTCTTTTCACTTTGTTTTTTTGTTTTTTTTTTGAACTTTGCAACTTTTGATGCAAGATATGAAACACTTTGGAAACAAATCCGCTTTGTTGAAGAGTTTTGGTTTTTGTTGTTTTTGTTTTTTTTTTTGAATATCAAAATGTGAGATATCCGAATTTGTTAACAAAAAAATCCCAAGAAATTTGGTAAAATCGATTAACAAACTTGTCGGATTGGGTCGGTGTAAGAACAAATTGTATTTGATAGATGGTTTGATGGCAAACCAAAAAATCTCCTAAATTTTCTTGGTGAGAAAAAAAAATTTCAAGAAAACTTCAATGAACACGAAGAACAAGATGAACATCTTCAAGAGGGAAAGAACAACAAAGGCAAAAGAAGGATAATAAAAATAACGCACAAAAACAAGAGTAAAGAGAACTTAGCTTCGATCCCTTTGCTCTGATACCAATTTGATGCGTCCTTGGAAGCGTTGAAGAACGAACGCCGGGATCTAGACCAAGCTAGAGCTTCAACTACTCGTTGTATTGATGTGCAAATGAGAACTTTGATAGAAGTTTGATAAGGCGAAGCGATTTGAAAATGGATGCGGAAGCGAAGGTTTGATTCGATCTAGAGAGATCGAGCAAACGTTGTAGTGGATTTGAGAGTTTGATTCTTTAGAAGAATCCTTGAAGGTGAGTTCTTGGATCTAAGACTTGATCCAAGGAAGAACTTTGAGGGGATTGAAGAGGAAGTGATGCCCAAATCAAGAGAGAGGATTTTCCTTCAAATAACTTGATTAATATTAGACATGCTTTACAAGTGTGGCCAAGCATCCTTTATATAGTGGATGAAGGCCAAATCATTAGCCGGAAATAAAGGCGGGAAATAAAGCGCGGAAATAAAGTCGGGGCTAACTCCCGAATTGAAAGGCCTAGACTATCAATGTCGGAAAGTAACTCCCGGAATTAAGTTCCGGAGTTACGGTTCCGAAAATTAAAGTCTATTATTAAAATGAAAAGTACATTAAAATAATAATAATATTTGCTAGCTTGATGACGTGGCGCCGGAAGTCTATGCCATGGTGGAGTGGTGTCATGGCATGCCACTAATGGGTCAAATGATGCAATGGTGCGTCGGATGATTGAGCCGGAAGCTTGGGCGATGGCTTTAGCTCGGGAGCGAGTGAGCCGTCCATCGGAGCGAACCCGCAAAGCATCGTCCTCCTCATCCACGGTCATGGTTGTCAAGGGTGCATCAACTTACTTAGATACCATCCTTATATTGGATGCATGCATGAGTGGTGTGTGTTATGTGCTTTATAGCATGCGATATGGTTCATTACCGACCTATGTTATATGACCGCCCATTGTAGTGGTTTGTGACAACTTACCTTTCATCCCGTAGTGGAGTCTGGGAAGTTCTTTGTAAGCTAGTTAGTTCTGGTATACGAGAAGGGAACTGACCACTCCTTATGGTATACGGGAAGGTGCGCTGATACCACTCCAGCTAGCTATTGGACACAGAGGCGAGGGTTATATATATACCTCGTGTCACATATTTTCATATGCAGATCTATATACTATTTGAGTGATTGACGTTATAAAGATAATAAACCGGATAAATGTATGAAAGCATGATGATGTGTTATGATTCTTGATATGTGTTTGTGCTCTAGCATCTTCTTATATATGTGTATGGTTAGCTAACGGTTTTATACCGTGTTGTAGATCCTTTGCAGGTTAGGAGAGCTGCAGAGTGATCCAGAGGGGTGATCTGCTGAGGGTTCCGTACATTGGGCAATATCGTGGATATGGGTTATTTATGTTGTACGGATTTCTGTTTTGACATGTACTCAGCAGTACTCTGTATTACCTTTTGATATGTATATATATATACATCAGTTTTTATGTTTTGTTTTAATCTATCTGTGCCTTGTTGTAAGATTCAGTGAACTTGTTGTCAGGATCCATTGTGAGATCCTAACCTAGTAGCACCCCGAGTCCTACGGATTCGGGGTGTTACACGGATAGAATCATAGATGGATGACCTCACCATCTGAGGGCATATCATTCTCCTCCTCTTGGCTGTGAAACGTCCTCGTTTGCACGGTCGGAAAAGAAAGGAGAGACATTGAGAACAAGACCCTTGACTTGAACTTTAGATGCTCATTCTCGGAGTCGGGCGGCTTGGACTTGTAATCTTTCAAGATGATGGTGACGCCGACCTTGTCAAATGTGCCGTCAAGGCACGGGACCAAGTACCGGTAACAGATTAGTGACGGTTGATGGCGCCGGTACTCCTTGAAGTTGTGCACAAAGCCTTTGATGGGTGGCAAGTCAGGTGGTATAACAATGACAAACTCCGGATCGGGCGGCTCATACTTATAGTACATGTGGATGGTATCGGCGGTGAGCTTGTCTACCATGCCGTGAAGACCATTGACGGTGCACATTGGGGGCATGCCAACAAAAGCAAAGGTGAGTCGGGAGGCAAATAATTTGACATAACAAAGACAAACCTCGGAACGGGCGGTTCAACTTTGTTGTCCATCAAGATCATACTGCCATTGTCGTGACGTCTTCGACTTTATCGATGACGGTGTCTTCCTTGTCCTCTTCAAAAGACTCATCATTCAACGGATTGTCAACTTGAAGTAGCGGCGCCGGTGTGGATTCTTCAATGACTTTGCCCATGACTTCGACTTCGTCACACAAATAGGTGACAACCAACTCACACCTTTTTTTGCCACCGATTGGTGATCCTTGGGTTGGACGGCCATCTTGTTTGCAAGACCTCGGGCCTTAAAAGCTTCTAACTCTTGCTTCAAGGAAACATTTTCTCGGGTCAAAGCATCAAACTTTTGTTGTGCCTTCAAAATTCCTATCTCACGCTTCAAAGAAACATTTTCCGCGTTGGCTAAGTCATACTTCTCTTGGAGACTCAAACACCTTTGTGGGACCACCTTGGCAACTTTCTCTCCATACAAACCAAACGGATCATCATCGTCATAAAACATGATGATTTATGACGCACGGCGAAGAACGATGATGAACATATGAAGAACAACTCAAGAAAATTCAAAGAAAGTTCAAGAACATTCAAGAACATTCAAAGAAAAATCAAGAACAATCAAAGAAAATTCAAGAACAATGAAGAACGATGATGAACGGTCAAGAACAAAAGTAAAGAACTTGACCTCGATCCCTAGCTCTGATACCAAATGATACAAACGGGGGGACTCTGATACCAAATGATACAAACGGGGGGATCTAGATCGAGGATAAACTTCAACTACTCCTTCTTGGTCGTTCGTGGCGGATCAAACGATAGAACTTGGTTGATGGGGCTTTAGAAACTGACGCGGAAGCGTACGGTCGATCCGATCTAGGTCGATCGAATCATCCACAAGGTGGAGCGGGATAGTTGATCCTTCAAAGGGATCATCGAGTATGTGTCCTTGGATCAAAGACTAGATCCAAGATAGATATTTGAGGAGGGGTAAGAAGAGTGATGCCTAAACCAAGAGGAGGATTCTTTCTTCACTATTCTTGGATTCAAATTAGACATTCTTTACAATGAAGGCCAACACATCCTTATATAGAGGGTGTTGCCTACTTATGGGCCAACACAAGTTAATAACGAAAAGTCCACAAAGGGAAAACCTAAAAGATAAGATCAAAACCTAAAGATAAGATCAAGAGGGAATATTCCACAAGAATATTCCTTCTTTTATTAAATAATAAATAAAGGAAATTAACTAAGGAAAATACTCAAAATGGCAAGCTTCATGCCATGGCTAGACATGCCGCTTGCGAGGTCCTCTTAGTCGGATAGACGGATGACCTCACCATCCGTAACCAAAATTTTGTGCGGAGTCATATGCAAAAGTATGACCCGTTTTCCATTATATTGGAACAAGTACCGGTTAAGATAACCATCATGAAACGTTCGACGATCGAATTGCCATGGCCGTCCTAATAGGTAATGTGTTGCGTCTATCTTGATAACATCACAAAGGACCTTATCAACATAGGCGCCAATAGAAAACGTCACCCAAGCTTGTTGTGTGACGGTGTCACACGCCTTATCAGAAATCCATTGGAGTCTGTAAGGTGTTGGGTGGGGTCGTAGGCAACTTGAAGTGTTTTACCATTCACTCATTGACAATATTGCATCAAGAACCCCCGTCAACGATGAGAGAAAGGCTTGTATTATTGACCAAGCAACGAGAGTGGAAGAGATTCTCGCGTTGTTCAATAGGGATTACTCTTTAATAGCCAAAATACAACGAGAAACAAGAGCGAATTTACCGGGTTGTGCCGGGGCGCAAGCAAGCTCGTCGTTACATGGTTCCATTCCAAAGTGTGGGTCGGCGTCTTGGTCATCCTCAATGATGATATCGTCGTCTTGTTGATCATCTTCGTCCTCGTAATGTAATGGGTCGGTAAACAAAACCCGCTTGGTATTTGGACAATCATGTTGAACGTGACCAAAACCGCTACACTTGTAACAAACGGGCTCCCTTGGGCGAGCCCGAGCGGGAGGCACCGGTGCCGGGTCCTTGGGGCCACGGTTTGGTGCCCTCTCGTTACCCACTTGCCTATTTAATTGACCCGTCCGTTGGGCTCCTTTGGAAGCGCCGGAATCTTGAGAACTAGGCACATCTCGAGAACGTGTGTTAGAAGAATAAGCATATTGACTCGAGGAAGAATTATAACTAGAATATCGAGGCGTTTCGAGTTGTTGCTTGTGAAGCTTCATGGCGGCATGGCACAATGCTCCCAAATCCTTATACGGGACAATCTCGAGCGGGCGCCGAATTGGAGCATTAAGTCCACTCATGAATTTGGTGTGAAGGGCGGAGGGGGAGGCCGAGACGCCGGCCTTAATGTGCATGTCCTCGAGTTTGGCCAAGTAAGCCACCGGAGTGAGGTTGCCTTGTTGGAACTCGGCAATTTGCAACCGCATATCATTCTTGAAGTCATCGGGCACTTACTTCTTGGTCATGACATAAATCAATTGCTCAAATGTCGCAATCGGTGCCCATCCCCACCTCTCACGGGTGATCTCATACCGGTTCCACCAAGACTTGACATCTCCTTCAAAGTATAGAGTTGCCGCTTCGATTTTCTCATACTCCTCCTCATAATGACAATGTTTCAAGGCTCGTTTCATATCTTGCGCCCAATCAAGAAAAACACACGGATCATATTCACCATGAAAGATAGGGAATTTAACCTTACCTTCCCTACGAGCTCGGTAGGTGTCCGGGCGGGGCGGTGGAATGTAGCCATCATCGGGACGGGCTCGCCGGTGGCCGCCTTGAGGCCGTTGGCGCCCATGAACGGTTGGTTCATGCCTAGGTGGGTTTGGGGGAGGCAACCATTCTTCTCATTGGTCTTGGTTCTCATAAGGGTCTTGGATGGGTGGGTTCCATGGACGGTCATGTGCCACCCGTTCCAAGTCGGATTCATCACCAGAGAACTCGTTGAAGTTGTTTTGCTCATCATACTCATCAAAGTCAAGGGTTGTCGGTTGCCGGGTTGACCGTTGGCGATGGCGTCCGGAACGATCATTCTCAGGACCATGATTGTTGGTCGAGTCGGGATGGTACCGGGGCTCTTCCTGGGTTTGACGGTCGGTGCGGGGAACACTAGATGGAGGTGGAGAAGGGACATACCGTTGGTGTTGAGGCTCATAATGCTTGTGCCGATTTTCTGTATCGACAATGCGCAAGTCATCCTGAGTCGGATTGGGGATCTCTTCGTCCTCTTCATGGGACTCATTTTTGTCAAGAGGTAAGGGACCTTTGCATTCAATGACGGACGCAAGCCGGGGACCGTTTCATGGTCCGGCTCCCAAAATTCTCTTGCCTTTGCGTTGTGCATCGAATGTGGACGCATTGACCACGGTCTCAATCGGATTTGTTTGGGTGGACGTTGGGCAAGTCGTAGGGCCTTAAGAGCTTCCAACTCTTGCTTCAAGGCAACATTTCCCGGGTCAAGGCATCAAACTTTTGTTGTGCCTTCAAAGCTTCCAATTCTTGCCTTATGCTGGCGTTTTCGAGGGACAACGAAGCATTTTCTTAAGCCAAAGGTTCATTGGACTCTTGCGGACCAGAATCCTGAGAAGTTTCCATTTCAACGTTAGTCATTGCTCCAAATCATAACACAATTGCAAGCAATCAAATGAGCAAGGTGACAAGTTAAGTCAACTTTACCCAAGTTCAAGTGCGTTATCGGGTTCTACTTTGGGGAAGGTTGTTTGGCGGTTAGGCAAGTAAGGAAAATCCAAGAAAATTGAACCAATTACACACAAATAAACAAGTGATATTTTGCAAACGTATGTAAGAAAATGGAGAGACAGAAGATGGACGGATTGTTCAGTCGCAAGCTTTGCTTGCTTTTGGTCTTTGACCGTTTTATAAAATCCGATTTTTCGGATGGACCGGTTTGCCGGACGTCTTTTCACTTGTGTTTTTCTTTTCTTTGAAACGTTTTGATGAAACACTTTTCTTTTCTTTTTTTGAACACAAATTCGTATTGATGAAGAGTTTTTGCTTTTCTTGGAATATCAAATGGGAGATATCCGAACTTTTGTTAACAAAAATACCCCAAGATATTTGGTGAAATTAATTAACAAAGTTGTCGGATTGGGTCGGTTTACAAAAAAGACGGGTTTGATAAATGGTTTGATGGCAAACCAAATATCTCCTTTTTTTCAAATTGATGAAAGAAAAAAAAATCAAGGAAAATGGATGAACATGATGAACAACATGAAGATCATGAAGAACAAATGAAGAACATTATGAACAAACGAAGAACATCATGAACAAAAGGTTAAATAGGTTGAAGATAATAACGCACAAAAACAAGAGTAAAGAGAACTTAGCTTTGATCCCTTTGCTCTGATGCCAATTTGATTCGTCCTTGGAGGTAACCAAGGATAACTCCGGATCTAGATCAAGCAAAGCTGCGACTACTCCTTGGTCGTTTGTGCAACATTGTATCTTTTTAGATCGAAATGGGGCGGAAGCGATGGAGATGGATGGAGAAACGAAGGTTGATTCGATCTAGAGAGATCGAATAAGCCTTTTTGTGTGGATCGAAGGTTGATTCTTTTAGAAGAATCCTCGAATGTGGATTTCTTGGATCAAAGACTAGATCCAAGGAAGAAATTTGAGAGATAGAAGAGAGGTTTGATGTCCAAGCTAAGTAAGAGGAAAATCTTCTTAAAAACTTAGTAAAATTGAACATGAAAAATAAGTGAGGCAATACATCCCTTATATAGAGGGTATTGCCTACCTATGGGCCAACGGGCCAAACAAGTACATAACGAAAATCCCGAAAAAGGGAAAAACCTAAAAGATAAGATCAAAAGGGAATATTCTATAAGGAATATCACTTTTATTAGATAAAAAGGAAAACATGAAAATATAGTCCGAAAGTAAGCTAGCTTCATGCCATGGAGTCGGAAAGACGAGACATGCCGCTAGCGGGCCTAAGTGGCGTGGACGGGACCCGTAGCCTATGCCATGGTGGTGTGGAGAGACGACATGCCACTAACGGATCCAAGTGAAGAAGTGGTGCGGGTGATGATGGAACCGGTAGTTCGGGCGATGGCCTTGGCTCGGGAGCGGGTGAGCGGTCCATCCTAGCGAACCCTCAAAGCCTCGTCCTCATCATCTACGGTCAACGTCAAAGGCACATCCAAGGGAGCATCACTTTCCGCTCTACAACAGCATTTATTTTGGCCCCGATGCGCATGCATGTGACACGGTTTTGCAAGGGTTGCATCACATGTCATCATACAAAATCGCGCCAAGGTTCGGATGGATTGTATTCTCCTTTGCTTATACCAATGAGACCTTGGGAGGATCTATCCATGGACTTTTTGGTAAGTCAAAACGAGGTAAAGACTCCATTTTTGTGGTAGTCGATCGTTTTCCAAAATGTCCCATTTCATCGCATATAAGAGCACCCAAAATGCTAGCGATGTTGCCACCTTGTTTTTTGACAATGTGGTGCGCTTACATGGGATACCACATTCTATCGTTAGTGATCGGGACATGAAATTTGTGAGTCACTTTTGGAGAACGCTATGGGGAAAACTTGGAACCAACTTGTTGTTTTCAAGTAGTTATCACCCCTAAACTGATGGTCAAACGGAGGTGACCAATCGGACTCTTGGTGCTCTATTTAGAGCCACCACTAGGACCAACCCACGTAGGTAGGAGGACTTACTTTCTATTGTGGAGTTTTTGTATAATAGGTCTAGGCACACGGCAACTAAATTGTCCCCAATGAAGTTGTCTATGGCTTCAACCCACACACCCCGTTGGACTTCACTCCCCGCTCGCTCAAGGACGGAGAACACATAACCGCCGCAAACCGAGCCGCACAAATCATTAATCTTCATGAGCGGACTAGGACACAACTTGAACGTCGTGCCGCCACACTTGCCGGACAACGCAACAAGGGCCGTCGCGACGTCTCTTTTCAGTCCGGTGATCTTGTTTGGCTCCACCTAAGGAAGAAGCGTTTTCCAACTCGCCGCATGAGCAAGCTCTCGGACCGTAGTGATGGCCCATTTCGCATATTAACCCGCCATGGCCCGAGTGCATACAAGTTAGAGCTTTTGGATTCCTATGGAGTACACCCGACGTTCAACGTCAAGGACCTTGCGCCTTATGTTGAGCCCCTCTTTGATGATGGTGAAAGAGGGACGTTTCACAACCAAGATGGTGGGTATTGATGCGCCCTTGATTACGCCCTTGACTATGTTGACCGTAGATGATGAGGACGAGGCTCTGAGGGTTTGCTCGGATGGACCGCTCACCCTTTTAGAGGCAAATCCATCTCCCAAGCTACCGACTCTATCATCACCCGCACTATTACATCACTTGGACCCGTTAGTGGCATTCCGTGTCTCCACAACATCATGGTATAGACTACCGGCTTCGTTCACGCCTATTGGGCCCTCTAGCGGCATGTTTCGTTTTTTCGACACCATGACATGAAGCTAGCACATTTTCGACTATATTTTCCATGTTTTTCTTTTATTTTAATAAAAGGGAAATTCATTATAGAATATTCTCTTCTAAACTTATACTTTAGGTTTTCCCTTTTTGGGCTTCCCGTTTATGGACTTGATTTGGCCAGTTGGCCCATAGTTAGGCAATACCCTCTATATAAGGATGTGTTGCCTCACTTGTTTTTCTATGTTCAAATTTACTAAGTATTGAGAAGTATATCCTGCTACCTAGCTTGGACATCAATTCTCTCTTCTATTCTCTCAAATTTCTTCCTTGGAACTAATCTTTGATCCAAGAAACCCGTATTCGAGGATTCTTCTCAAGAATCAACCCTCAATCCACATCAAAAGGCTTATTTGATCTCTCTAGATCGAATCAACCTTTGTTTCCACATTCATATCAATTGCTTCCGCCCCCATTTCAATCCAAAGTTACAACGATGCACACCAACAAAGGAGTAGTTGGACCTCTAGCTTGATCTAGATCCGAAGTTTATCCTTGAACGTCTCCAAGGACGCATCAGTTTTGTTGACAACCTTTGGGTCGTCAAGAATACTTATTGACATTCCAAAAGTTGTGAAAGAGGTTTTTGGACGGTCGAGAAGGAGTTAAAAAAATTTGTTGTCAAAACACCCTAAAACAAGGGTAAAAATCAACCAAAACACCAATTTGACGACGATACCGAAGTTGCTAGAAATTGTTGTTGACAACCTCTAGGCCTTCAAGAATACTTATGATATTCCAGAATTCGTAGAAGAGGTTTGTGGACGGTCGAGAAAGTGTTCATAATTTTTTGTTGTCCCAAAACCCTAAAAGAAGGGTAAAAATCGGTCAAAATGCTTATTTGACGACGATACCAAAGCTGCCAAAAATTGTTGTTGACTGTATTTGGGCCGTCAAGAATACTTATTGACATTCCAGAAGTCGTGAAAGAGGTTTGTGGACGGTCAACAAGGTGTTAAAAGGTTTTTGTAGTCCAAAAACCCTAAAATAAGGTAAAAATTAGGCAAAACGCCTTTTTGACGATGATAATGAAGCTTCCAAAAAGCGTTGTTGACCGCCTCTGAGCCGTCAAGAATACTTATTGACATTCCAGAAGTCATGAAAGAGGTTTGTAGACGGCCGAGAAGGTGTTAAAAAATCTTCCTTGACCAATAACCCTTCAACTAAGGTAAAAATAGTCCGAAACGCCGTTTCGACGATGATACCGAATTTGCCAAAAAGTGTTGTTGACCACCTCTAGGCCATCAAGAATAGTTATTGCTATTCCAGAAGTCGTGAAAGAGGATTGTGGACGGTCGAGAAGTTGTGAACAAGTTTTTCTTGTCCAAAAACCTACCACAAGGGAAAAATCAGCCAAAACACCTTCTTGACGACGCTACTGAAGGTGCCAAAAAGTGTTATTGAAACCCTAAAATAAAGGTAAAAATAATTCAAAATGCCTTTTTGATGACTATACCGAAGCTGGCAGAAAGTGTTTTTGACCACCTCTAGGCCATCAAGAATACTTATTGATATTCCAGAACTCATGAAAAAGGTTGCGGATGGTCGAGAAGGTGTTAAATAGATTTTGTTGTTCAAAAACCCAAAAATAAGGATAAAAATCAGCCTAAACGCCATTTTGACAACGATACCGAAGTTCCCAAAAACTGTGGTTGATAGCCTTTGGGCTGTCATGAATACTCATTGACATTTCAGATGTCGTGGAAGAGGTTTGTGGACGGTTGAGAAGGTATTAAAAAAAAGTTTTTGTTGTCCAAAAACCCTAAAACGAGGGAAAATTCAGCCAAAACACCTTTTTGACGACGATACCGAATCTTCAAAAAAGTGTTGTTGATAGCCTCTGGCCGTCAATAATCTTATTGACATTCTAGAATTCATGAAAAGAGGTTTGTGGACGGTCGAGAAGGTGATAAAATATTTTTGTTCTCCAAAAATCCTAAAACAAGGGTAAAATTAGCCAAAACGCTTTTTTGACGACGATACTGAAGTTGCCAAAAAGGGTTTTGTTGGCAACCTCTAGTCCGTCAAGAATACTTATTGATATTCGAGAAGTTGTGAAAGAGGTTTGTGGATGGTCGAGAGGTGTTAAAAAGTTTTTGTTGCCCAAAAACCCTAAAATAGAGGTAAACATAATCAAAAACGCCTTTTTGATGACGATACTGAAGCTGATTGAAAGGGTTTTTGACTACCTCTAGGCAGTCAAGAATACTTATTGACATTCCAAAAGTCGTGAAAGAGGTTTGTGGACGGTCAAGAAGGTGTTAAAAAATTTTGTTGTCCAAAAACCCGAAAATAAGGGTAACAATCAACTAAAACACCTTTTTGACGAAGATACCGAAGTTGCCAGAAAGTAATTGAAGTCCTCTGGGCCATCAAGAATACTATTGACATTCCAGAAGTCGTGAAAGAGGTTCCTAGACGGTCTAGAAGGTGTTAAAAAGTTTTTGTTGTCCAAAAACCCTAAAACTTAGGTAAACATAAGCCAAAATGCGTTTTTGACGACGATATCGTAGCTGCCATAAAAGTGTTGTTGACAACATCTGAGCCGGCAAGAATAATTATTGACATTCCATAATTCGTGAAAGAGGTTTGTGAACGGTCGAGAAAGTGTTATAAAGTTTTTGCTGTCCAAAAACGCTAAAAACAAGGGTAAAAATCAGTCAAAAAATACCTTTTTTACGACGATATCGTCGGTGCCACAAAGTGTTTTTGACAACCTCTAGCCCGTCAAGAATATCTATTGATATTCTAGAAGTTGTTAAAGTGGTTTGTGTGTAGTAGATAGGTGTTAAAAAGTTTTTGTTGTACAAAAAACCCTACAAAAGGGGTAAAAATAATCCAAAACGTCTTTTTTCACGACGATACCGTAGTTACCAAAAAGTGTTGTTGATAGCCTATTGATAACATGATTTATCGACCTAGTTTAAATATGCATTTAGGTAGCTTTCCTTTTTTCACATTCATGTTTTAGCCTTAGTTTGTGTCATTTGTACTTGTTTAGTTCTACTTTGCAATAATAGATGTTTACACACACTTTTGGTTCATTGTAGGTGATTTCGGCACATTTTGGATCTAAAACGACGCATTTGAGGATCAAGCCTCGAAGTGGATACATTGGAGCGAGCATACGTGCACGGGAAAGGGCTAAGAATCTAGCTAAAGGCATGAAGAACGACCAAGGAACCATCTCGGTCGAGATAGAAACATCTCGGCCGTAACTCATGTTCTTGTTGAGCAATCTCGGTCGGGATCTCGGCCGAGATCCCACATGACCTTGAACGAGATCCATTATGCTGAAGAATCTTGGCCCCGATACAACCCAATCTCGACCGAGATTCAACCCAAGATTTCGACCTGAACGTCATATTTTATTTACGGGCATTTCCTTTTTGGCCCAACGTCTTTTGACAAGGATTTGTGTATAAAAGGAAGCCCTAGATTCATTCATTAGTATCTCGTTCTATCTCGTTTACATCGCTCTATTCCCAGACAACCGTTTCCATTTCTTTCACCGTTCTTCGTAGTTTAGAAAAGATTCAGAATTTTACATGCATCTTTTGTTCAGATACAATTGGGACGACATTAATTTCATTGGAATTGAAATTATTCAAGTTGAGTATTTTCTCCTCTTTCCTTTGTTATTCCATGAATTGTTTGTTTTCCTTAGAATTGATTGCTGAATTTATTATGATGATTCTTGGCTAGAACTATTGTGATTCCAAGGTTGATTGGGATTTGTTTAAGCCTTGGACTATGATGGATTACAATGTGCTTTAATTGGTTTGAATTGCTAGAAATCCTTTTGGTTGATTTGGAGATAGATCTAGTCTAGAACCTTCTAAGCTAGTAACCTGAGTTGGAATTGAGATCTACCCGGTGATATCCCTTCTTAGATACATAAGTAGATTGACCTTAGGTAATAAAGGTGAAACCTTTATTGGATAGAATATGTCATGATTCCTTCCTGAGGTAGGTAATACCTGAGACTTACCCGGTAAAGGTTTACTTGATCCTTACTTAGATAATTTGGTTTATAGTTAATTCCTCCCTTCTAACCTTGAGACTTACCCGGTAATAGGTAGTTAGGATTGGGATTAGATGGTCTTGAGAGTTACCCGGTAATAAACCATCAGCTTAGAAACGTTCATCCCTATAACTTTTCTATCATAGATATTTGTGAGTTATCTTGAGTCCATATGTCATAAACAATGACCTTGAATCCTTGGAATCCATTCTCCCCTTTGTTGATTGTCTTTTCTCTTGTTTTATAAACTGTTTTCAATTGAATTATTATTCAATTGCAAACCACCCAAAAACCTTTCAAAACCATTTTTTTTGTTCCTTTTCTTTTCCAATCCCTTTTCTAATATTAGATTTACACTATAATTGATCAATTTTGCAAACTGAATCCCCAAGTCTTTGTGTTCAACCTTGGAGTACTTTCTCTACTGCATATGATCCATACATTGTGGGTTCACTGCAATTGAGTAATTATTACAAGAATATAAATTTAAAGCATATCGTGGTTAGCTTCCCTATGAGTCTTTGTCACTTTTGACATAGATTTGCAAGGGTGCAAAATAAGCGAACAAGTTTTTGGCGCCATTGCTGGGGACTTTGGTTAATTTGATTTGCATCTTTTTTATTTCTTATAGTGTAAATCTTTCTAGTTAATATGATACCCTTTTCGTGTGTGTCTTTGACATTTTCAGGACTTTAGATTCTTCTTGTAGTGTATGCGAAGTTCTCGGAGTTCTGAAGAACTAGTTCCCTACGATCTCGAGCCCGAAAAGACACTTCGAGAAAGACTTAGAGCCCCGAAAGCTTCAAAGATGGTATTTGCAGGTTTTACACCACTATAAATCCCTATCAAAAGAGATAGAAATTCACAGGGTAGTAAAACAACGGTCTGCTTTAAACTTATACTCGTAATATCTACTCTACAATGCAGTGAACCCACAATGTATGGATCAATCGCAATAAGAGCAAGTATTCCAAGGTCGATCACAAGGACTAAGTTAGATGACAATGAAAGCTGATTTGGAATAGTACAAATCTAGACTAAGAAAATAGATTGCAAAAGAGAAGGGAAAGAAGGTCAAAAAGGTTTTGAAGGGGTTGTGAAGTCACAATCAATTATCAATATTGATTGAAAACTAAATAAAAACAAATAGACAAACAAATATATATGGGAGAATGTAGTTTCAAGGATTCAATATCATTATTTATACACATGGACTAAGGATATATAATTCTCACGTGACATATATATGGTTAAAAAGCTCCACGGATGAATGTTTCTCAACTAATGTTCCATCACAATTACGTCTCAAGAACATAAAAATCGCAGCCTAATACATATTGCTTTCAAGGTAAAAACGGAGAAATCGTAAACAAACTTTATTTCTTAATTAAGGATCAAATAACCCTTTACAGTTACGTCTCAGTAATTACTTGCCTTAAGAAAGGAATAATGGCACATTCAATCCAATAAAGGTTAAACCTTTATTACCTAGGAACAAGTTCTCTTATATATCTAAGAATGAACATCTCAGTTACGACTCAATTTCAACTTAGTTTGATGGTTTATATAATTCTAAACCTGACAAAAATAAAACCTTTCCATAGGATTTAAAGCGATTTAATAACCAATTATAAGGAACAATTAGTCCATCATCGTACAAGGTATAAACAATTCACTAACTACCTTCGAACCACAAAAGGTTTCTAGTCAACAATATTCATATTAAAACATGAAATCAATTTAATAAAAGAAAGCATACAATTGAAATAGGAAAAGAGAATGAGGAAAGTACCCAACTTTATAAAATCAGAAAACAAACTGTCTTTAACTTGCCAATCATATCTAAAACTCCAAACAAAGCGAAAAAGGATGGATCTTCCTAACAGACTATTGATCTATCAATGGTGAAAATAGAGCGAAGAAGATAGGTAGGAAAAGAGTTCTCCTTAGGTCTGAAATCGAACCAACTCTCCAATCTAACACAATCAAGCCCCCGGTAAAGTACAACACACCTTTCGAAGTATTCGGAACCCTACTTTTATAACCTAAGGCCTGTCGAAAGACACGGGATGGGCTAAATGTCCGAAACAAAATAAAATCAAAGCTCAGGGAAGAATCTCGGGCAAATATCTAGGCCGAGATTTCTCAGATCCGGACCGAGATTTCATATGTCATCTTCAGTGTCATAGTGATCTCGGTCAAGTCACCCTGGATCTCGGTCCGAGATATGGATGAGATTGGTGAATAGTAGTCTCCATAACGGACCGAAATTTGTGGATCTCGGCCGAGATGGTTTCTTCACTCGGGCACTTGATCTCGTTCGTTCATAAATCGTCTTCTTCTCCTTTGCTTAGCTCTTATGACTTCTTGATGCGCCCTTGACCACCATGACCGTAGATGAGGAGGACAATGCTTTGCGGGTTCGCTCCGATGGACCGCTCACTCGTTCCCGAGCCAAAGCCATCGCCCAAGCTTCCGGCTCAATCATCCGACGCACCATCGCATCACTTGGACCTGTTAGTGGCATGTCATGTCTCCACTCCACCATGGCATAGACTTCCGGCTTCATCAACCCTTGGCCCGCTAGCGGCATGTCTCGCCTTTTCGGTGCCACGTCATTAAGCTAGCAAATATTATTATTATTTTATTATAATTTTGCAATTTTAATAATAGACTTTAATTTACGGAACTTTAACTCTGGAACTTAATTCCGTGAGTTAAATTCCGGCCATTGATGGTCTTGCCCTTTCATTTCGGGAGTTAGCCCCGACTTTATTTCCCACCTTTATTTCCCGCCTTTAATTCCGTCATTTATTTCCGACTTTTGGTGTGACCTTCATCCACTATATAAGGGATGTTTGACCTCACTTGTAAAGCATTTCTAATTTTAATCAAGTTATTTGAAGGGAAATCTTCTCTCTTGATTTGGGCATCACTTCCTCTTCAATCCCTTCAAAGTTCTTCCTTGGATCAAGTCTTAGATCCAAGAACTCACTTTCGAGGATTCTTCTAAAGAATCGACTCTCCAATTCACTACTACGTTTGCTCGATATCTCTAGAACGAATCAAACCCTCGCTTCCGCATCCATCCCCAAATTGCTTCCGCCTTACCAAAGTTTTATCCAAGTCACTTTTGCACATCAACAAGGAGTAGTTGAAGCTCTAGCTTGGTCTAGATCCGGCGTTCGTTCTTCAACAATTCCAAGGACGCATCAAATTGACATTAGAGCAAAGGGATCGAAGCTAAGTTCTATTTACTCTTGTTTTTGTGCGTTAACTTTTTTTTATCCTTTTTTGCCTTTGTTGTTCATCCCCTCTTCAAGATCTTCATCTTGTTCTTCGTGCTCATTGAAGTTTTCTTGGAAAAATTTTTTTCTCTCGTTTTGCCAAGCAAATTTAGGAGATATTTGGTTTGCCATCAAACCATCTATCAAACACAATTTTTTCTTAAACCGACCCAATCCGACAAGTTTGTTAATCGATTTTACCAAATTTCTTGGTATTTATTTGTTAACAAAATCGGATATCTCGCATTTTGATATTCAACAAAAAAAAAAAAAACATAACTCCAACAAAGCGGATTTAAGTGAAAAGACAACCTGCAAACCGGTCCATCTGAAAAATCGGATTATTACAAAAGGTCAAAGACCAAAAGCAAGTAAAACTTGCCGTTAAACAATCCGTCCATTTCTTATCTCTCCATTTTCTTATACACGTTGCAAATTTATTACTTGTTATTTGTGTGAATTGGTTCAAATTTTATTGGATTTGCCTACCTAGCTTAACCGCCAAACGGCCTTCCCAAAAGTAGAACCTTAACACACTTGAACTTGGGTAACATTGACTTAACTCGTCACCTTGCTCATTTGATTGCTTGCAATTGTGTGTATCCATTTGGAATCATGACTAACGTAGATATGGAAAACTCTCAGGAAGCTCGTGAACGTGAAAATGCCTCCTTATCCGAGGAAGTTGTTAATCTTAAGCAACAACTGGAGGAGATAAGGACACAACTTTTGGCCCTTACGACCGCTCAATGTCCCGCCTCAAATCCAAATGAAACCATGGTCGAGACTTCCACGTCCGATGCCCGTCGAAAAGGCAAATGCCTTTTGGGAGTCGACCCATCTCAAGGTCATAGGCTTGCCTCAGTCATCGAAAGTCAAAATCTACTTGACGGCAGGGACCACCTCAATGAGACCGAGAACAATGATGACCCGACTCCGGATGATTTACTTTATGTAGATACGATGGATCGGAACAAGCGCTTCGAGCGCAATCGTAGACGGTACGGATCACCCCACCTCTACCTAGTGCACACAATACTAGCCGTCCCGTCCAGGAAGAATCCCAACATACCAATCAACAAGATCATCATCCTCGACGTTCCAGTAATGACCGATCTGGACAATGCCGCTAACGGCCTAGCCGGCGATCAACATACCGCGATTATGATGAGTATGACGAGAGGGATGATTTTGATGAGTTCTCCGATGATGAGCCCAACTTGGAACAGGTGGCTCATGTCCGTCCATGGCACCCACCCGTTCGAGACCCATATGAGAACCAGGACCGAGGATAAGAATGGTTGCCTCCTCCTAACCCACCAAGGCATGCACATCAATGAGCCCATCATGATGATATGCCACCACCCCGCCCGGATCCCTACAAAGCTCGTAGGGAAGGTAAAGTTAAATTTCCAATATTTTATGGTGATTATGATCCATGTGCGTTTCTTGATTGGGCACAAGACATGAAAAGGGCTTTAAAGCATTGCCACTATGAAGAAGATGAGAAGATCGAAGCGGCAACCCTGTATTTTAAAGGCGATGCAAAATCTTGGTGGAACCGGTACGAAACCGTCCGTGAGAATCGAGGATGGCCACCAGTTGCGACGTTTGATCAATTAATCTACGTCATGACAAAGAAGTATGTCCCCGAAGAATTCAAATGCGACATGCGGTTGCAAATTGCCGAGCTCCAACAAGACAATCTCACTCCGGTGGCTTATTTGGTGAAGCTCGAGGACATTCATATGAAGGCCGGCATCTCGGCCTCCCCCTCGCTATCCGCACCAAGTTCATGAGTGGGCTTAATCCGTCAATCTGTCACCCTCTCGAGATCGTTCCATACAAAGACTTGGGTGCACTGTGTCATGCGGCCATGAAACTTCACAAACAACAAAAAGAGACGCCAAGATATTCAAGGTATAACTCTTCTCAAAGTCAATACGCTTATACTACTAACAACCGTGCTCGAGACACGTCTAGTTCTCAAGAGTCCGGCGCCACCAAAGGAGTCCAACGGATGGTTCAACCCACCCGACAAGCGGCTACCGAGAGGGCACCACCACGTGGCCCCAATGCCCCGGCACAAGCGTCTCCCGCCCGTACCTCTCAAGGACCTCCACCGGCGGCACGGCCAAGAGAGCCCGTATGTTACAAATGTAGCGGATTCGGTCACGTCCAACGTGATTGCCCGAACACCAAGCGTGTGTTGTTTGCTAACCCCTCATACGAAGATGAGGAAGATGAAGAAGACGGCGTTATCATCATAGAGGATGACCAAGACGCCGACCCCTACTACGGAATGGAACCATGCGACGAACAAATGGCGTACGGTCCAGCACAACCCGATAAGTTCGCCCTAGTATCTCGTCGTATTTTGGCCGTTAAAGAATTCATTCCTATTGACCAACGCGATAATCTCTTCCACTCTCGTTGCTTGGTCAATAACACTAGTCTCTCTCTAATAGTTAATGGGGGTTCATGTTGTAACATTATCAACGAAAAAGTGGTAAAACACTTTAAGTTGCCTACAACCCCCCACCCAACACCTTATGGAATCCAATGGATTTCCGATAAGGCGTGTGACACCGTCACACGACAAGCTTGGGTGACGTTTTCCATAGGCCCCTATGTTGATAAGATCATTTGTGATGTTATCAAGATGGACGCCACACATGTTTTATTAGGACGACCATGGCAATTCGATCATCGAACATTCCATGATAGTTATCTTAATAGATATATGTTCCAATATAATGGAAAAAGAGTCACATTATTGCTTATGACTCCACATGAAATCATAATTGATTATGCGGAACGGAAGAGGCAACAAGCCATAGATGAGACCACTACGCCGGCAACATCGGACCCTCCTCGGAGTTCTCCCGATGTTGTGGGTGCTAGTACTTCAGGATCCCGGAACACCGCCCCCAGTAGCCATGCTACTAAGTCTAGAGGTAGTAAAGAAAGCATCGTTCCCACGAATGAAACTTTACCATCTCCGACCCAATAATCAAAGGCCGGTGTGAGCCGATGGTACTTTTGGCCCGGAAACATGATTTGACACCGGTCAAGGAAGGCAAGTTACCATGCTTCTTGCTAGTCCCTTTTTTCTTATCTACTTCCCATGACCATAGTAATATGCCACACGAGGTGTCTACTTTGTTGTCTGAATTTCAGGACGTCTTGACCGATGATCTATCACCCGGCTTGCCACCAATCCGTGGAATTGAGCACAAGATCGATTTGGTGCCCGCGCGTCTTTACCCAACCGTGCCGCTTACCGTTCAAGTCCGGAAGAGACTAAGGAGCTACAACGTCAAGTCCAAGAGCTCCTAGACCGGGGATAAGTTCGTGAATCGCTTTCATCATGTGTCATTCCGGACATTTTGGTGCCCAAGAAGGACGGGTCTTGGAGGATGTGTGTCGATTACCGAGCCATCAACCAAATAACCGTCAAGTACCGGCATCCGATCCCGCGCCTCGACGACATGTTAGATGAACTCCACGGCGCCACCCTCTTTTCAAAAATTGATCTCCGGAGCGGTTACCACCAAATCTGGATGGCCGAGGGGGACGAGTGGAAGACGTCTTTCAAGACGAAGTACGGCTTATATGAGTGGCTTGTCATGCTGTTCGGACTCTCCAATGCCCCATCCACGTTCATGCATCTCATGAACCATGTCCTATTCCGGTTTTTGGGTAATTTTGTCGTTATTTATTTTGACGATATTCTTATTTTTAGTAAATCTTTGGATGAACACATCGGGCACCTTCGTCATGTGCTCGAGTGTCTGGACAAGAGAAATTATATGTGAATTATGAAAAATGTGTCTTTTGCTCCGACACAACAATATTTCTTGGCTATGTCGTGTCTAAGGACGGGCTTCGAGTAGACGAATCCAAAGTTCCCGCTATTCGGGAGTGGCCTACACCTAGTACGGTCACCATGGTCCGAGCCTTTCTCGGCTTAGCGGGCTTTTACCGACGCTTTGTCAAAGACTTTAGCTCGGTAGCGGCGCCGCTACATGATCTCACTACCAAGGGTGTCACGTTTGAGTGGCGTGATACCCATGCTCGAGCGTTTGATGCGCTCAAAGACCGACTTTGCAATGCACCATTACTCCAGCTCCCAAATTTCTCGAAAACTTTCGAGGTGGAGTGTGATGCATCTAATGTTGGCATTGGGGGGTGGGTTCTCCTTCAAGAGAATCGGCCCATTTCTTACTTTAGCGAAAATGTTTTCAGTCATCCACTCAACTATCTAACATATAAAAAGGAACTATATGATTTAGTTCGTTGTTTAAAGACATGGCAACACTACTTGTGGGCGAAGGAGTTCGTGATTCATTCGGATCATGCGGCTCTTTCGTATCTCAAGAGTCAAACTAATTTGAGCCGGCGCCATGCAAGTTGGGTAGAATTTCTAGAAACATTTCCTTATGTCATTCGGCATAAGAAAGGAAAAGAGAATGTGGTAGCCGATGCCCTTTCTCGGCGATATATCCTTCTTGTGCATATGGACGCCAATATCCATGGCTTTGCTCTTATCAAAGAGTTATATGCCACGGATCTTGACTTCAAGGATATATTTGCAAAATGGCTCGACCTCCGAGATCATGAGACCTTCTTTATAAATGATGGCTACTTGTTCCGCGCAGGAAAACTTTGTATCCCACGTTCGTCCATATGCCACTTGTTGATAAAAGAGGCCCATGAGGGTCGTGGTCACTTTGGTGCTACCAAGACTCTCGCCGCTCTCCAAGAGCACTTCTTTTGGCCCAAAATGTGCAAGCATGTGACACGGTTTTGCACAAGTTGCATCACATGTCATCATGCAAAATCGTGTCAAGGTCCAGATGGATTGTATTCTCCTTTGCCTATATCAATGGGACCTTGGGAGAATCTTTCCATGGACTTTGTAGTTGGCCTACCAATGTCCAAACGAGGCAACAACTCCATTTTTGTGGTAATCAACCGTTTTTCCAAAATGGCTCATTTTATCGCATGTAAGAGCACCCAAAATGCTAGCGATGTCGCCACGTTATTCTTTAAAAATGTGGTGCGCTTACACGGGATACCACGTTCCATCCTTAGTGATCGGGACGTGAAGTTTGTGAGTCACTTTTGGAGAACGTTATGGGGAAAACTTGGAACCAACTTATTGTTTTAAAGTAGTTATCACCCCCAAACCGATGGTCAAACGGAGGTGACCAATCGGACTCTCGGTGCTCTATTAGAGCAACGCTTAAGAACAACCCACGTAAGTGGGAGGACTTACTTTCGGTTGTGGAGTTTTCATATAACAGGTCTAGGCACTCGGCAACTAAACTCTCACCATTTGAAGTTGTCTATGGCCTTAACCCACACACGCCTTTAGACTTCACACCACGCCCACTCAAGGACAGTGAACACATCACCGCCGCAAGTCGAGCCGCCTCAATAATTGAACTTCATGAGCGGACAAGAGCACAACTCCAACGTCGTGCCGCCCAATTCGCCGAGCAACGCAACAAGAGCCGTCGCGACATATCTTTCGAGCCCGGCGATCTTGTTTGGCTCCACTTAAGGAAGGAGCGTTTTCCATCTCGACGCAAGGGCAAGCTATCGGATAGAGATGATGGCCCTTTTCGGATCTTATCCTGCCATGGTCCGAATGCTTACAAGTTGGATCTTCCGGGTTCCTACGGCGTTCACCCAACGTTCAATGTCAAAGATCTAGCCCCATATGTTGAGCCCCTATTTGACGACGGTGAAACGAGGACGTTTAACATCCAAGATGGAGGGACTGGTGCGCCCATGACCACCATGACCGTAGATGAGGAGGACGATGCTTTGCGGGTTCGCTCCGATGGACCGCTCATTCGTTCCCGAGGTTTCTCAGATCGGGACCAAGATCCCGTCTGTCATCTTCAGCGTCATAGGGATCTCGGTCAAGACACCCTAGATCTCGGTCCGAGATTGGTGAACAGTAGCCTCCATCACAGACTAGGATTTGTGGATCTCGGCCGAGATGGTTTCTTCACTCGGGCACTTGATCTCGTTCATTCCTAAATCGTCTTCTTCTCCTTTCCTTAGATTGTATGACAACTTCTAAGCATTCACTCCGAGGCTTGATCCTCTAATACATCGTTTTAGCTCCAAAATGCGCAAGTAGAGTCTGCTCAAGCTATACCTTCTCCTCCAATTAGATCCGTCCGTGTTGAGCCATATGTGGAACCTCCACAAACACTTGTTCAGAGAATAGATCCAACTCAAAGGATCAACCGACTGGGAGTTAACTTTGGCAATCCTGCGGACCACAAATTCGAGCTAAAACCGCAAATCCTCCAAATGATCTATCAAAGTTAGTATGGAGGAACTGAAAAAGAGTCCTCACACCAACATGTGACGAATTATGAGACCTTGATGGAGACAGTGAAACTGCCAAGAATGGAGGGCAATAATCATAAGTTGAGGGGTTTCTCATTTTCCCTCAAGGATAGAGCTCTAACTTGGTATCAGCCCATACCTTTTGGGAAGATTTTCACATGGGAAGACTTGACTACTGAATTCCTTACTATGTTCTTCCCACCTTCCATGACTGCTGAGATGAGAGGAAGAATAAACGGCTTCCGAATGAAGAGTAATGAGAGTTTGTACAAGTTTTAAAAGAGGTTCAAGGATCTTCTCATTGATTTTCCCCATCACGGATTTCCTAAGATTGAGCAACTAGAAATCGACTACAAGGGTTTGGATCAAGACACTCAATTCAAACTACAATCACTTTCTGGAGGTACTTTTATAGATAAGAATGCTGATGAGGCTTGGGAGTTTGTAGAGAAACAAGCCTTATGATAAGATCCTTTGTGATGTTATCAAGATGGACGCCACACATGTATTATTAGGACGACCATGGCAATTCGATCGCCGTACATTCCATGATGGTTATCTTAATAGATACATGTTCCAATATAATGGAAAACGGGTCACATTGTTGCCTATGACTCCACATGAAATATTAATTGATTATGCGGAACGGAAGAGGCAACAAACCATTGATGAGACCACTACGCCGGCAACATCGGACCCTCCTAGGAGTCCTTCCAATGTTGTGGGTGCTAGTACTTCCGGATCCCGGAACACCGCCTCTAGTGACCGTGCTATTGAGTCTAGAGGTAGTAAAGGAAGCATCGTCCCAACGAATGCAACTTTACCATCTCCGGAACCAATAATCAAAGGCCGGTGTGAGCCGAGGGTACTTTTCGCCTGGAAACATGATGTGACACCGGTCAAGGAAGGCAAGTTGCCATGCTTCTTACTTGTTCCTTTTTGCTTATCTACTTCCAATGACCTTAGTAATATGCCGCACGAGGTGTCTACTTTGTTGTCTGATTTTCAGGACGTCTTGACCGATGAACTACCACCCGGCTTGCCACCGATCCGTGGAATTGAGCACCAAATCGATTTGGTGCCCGGCGCGTCTTTACCCAACCGTGCCGCTTACCGTGCAAGTCCGGAAGAAACTAAGGAGCTACAACGTCAAGTCCAAGAGCTCCTAGACCGGGGATATGTTCGTGAGTCACTTTCACCATGTGCCGTGCCGGTCATTTTGGTGCCCAAGAAGGACGGGTCTTGGAGGATGTGTGTCGATTGCCGAGCCATCAACCAAATAACCGTCAAGTACCGGCATCCGATCCCACGCCTCGACGACATGTTGGATGAACTACATGGCGTCACCGTGTTCTCAAAGATTGATCTCCGGAGCGGGTATCACCAAATCCGGATGGCCGAGGGTGACGAGTGGAAAACGGCTTTCAAGACAAAGTACGGTTTATATGAGTGGCTTGTCATGCCGTTCGGACTCTCCAACGCCCCATCAACGTTCATGCGCCTCATGAACCATGTCCTTCGCCGGTTTTTGGGTAATTTCGTAGTTGTTTATTTTGACGATATTTTAATATTTAGTAAGTCTTTGGATGAGCACATCGAGCACCTTCGCCAAGTGCTCGAGTGCCTTAGACAAGAACAATTATTCGTCAATATTGAAAAATGTGTCTTTTGTTCCGACACAACTATATTTCTTGGCTATGTCGTGTCTAAGGACGGACTCCGAGTAGACGAATCCAAAGTTCGCGCTATTTGGGAGTGGCCTACACCTAGTACGGTCACCATGGTCCGAGCCTTTCTCGGCTTAGCGGGCTTCTACCGACGCTTTGTCAAAGACTTTAGCTCGGTAACGGCGCCGCTTCATGAGCTCACTACTAAGGGTGTCACGTTTGAGTGGCGTGATACCCATGCTCGAGCGTTTGATGCGCTCAAAGACCGACTTTGCAATGCACCACTACTCCAACTCCCACATTTCTCGAAAACCTTTGAGGTGGAGTGTGATGCATCTAATGTTGGCATTGGGGGGTTCTTCTCCAAGAGAATCGGCCCATTGCTTACTTTAGCAAAAAGCTTTCCGGTCCACCACTCAACTATCCAACCTATGACAAGGAACTATATGCTTTAGTTCGTTGTCTAAAGACATGGCAACACTACTTGTGGCCGAAGGAGTTCGTGATTCATTCGGATCATGCGGCTCTTTCGTATCTCAAGAGTCAAACTAATTTGAGTCGGCGCCATGCAAGTTGGATAGAATTTTTAGAAACCTTTCCTTATGTCATTCGGCATAAGAAAGGAAAAGAGAATGTGGTAGCCGATGCCCTTTCTCGGCGATATATCCTCTTGGTGCATATGGACGCCAAGATCCATGGCTTTGCTCTTATCAAAGAGTTATATGTCACGGATCTTGACTTCAAGGATATATTTGCCAAATGCCTTAACCTCCGAGAGCATGAGACCTTCTTTATTAATGATGGCTATTTGTTCCGCGCGGGAAAACTTTGTATTCCGCGTTCGTCCATACGCCACTTGTTGATAAAGGAAGCCCATGAGGGTCGTGGTCACTTCGGTGCTACCAAGACTCTCGCCGCTCTCCAAGAGCACTTCTTTTGGCCGAAAATGCGCAAGCATGTGACACGGTTTTGCACAAGTTGCATAACATGTCATCATGCCAAATCGCGTCAAGGTCCGGACGGATTGTATTCTCCTTTGCCTATACCAATGGGACCTTGGGAGGATATTTCTATGGACTTTGTAGTTGGCCTACCTATGTCCAAACGAGGCAACGACTCCATTTTTGTGGTAGTCGACCGTTTTTCCAAAATGGCTCATTTTATCGCGTGTAAGAGCACCCAAAATGCTAGCGATGTTGCCACATTATTCTTTAACAATGTGGTGCGCTTACACGGGATACCACGTTCCATCCTTAGTGATCGGGACGTGAAATTTGTGAGTCACTTCTGGAGAACGTTGTGGGGAAAACTTGGAACCAACTTGTTGTTCTCAAGTAGTTATCACCCCCAAACCGATGGTCAAACGGAGGTGACCAATCGGACTCTCGGTGCTCTACTTAGAGCAACGCTTAGGAACAACCCACGAAAGTGGGAGGACTTAATTTCCGTTGTGGAGTTTTCATATAACGCACAAAAACAAGAGTAAAGAGAACTTAGCTTCGGTCCCTTTGCTCTGATGCCAATTTGATGCGTCCTTGGAATTGTTGAAGGACGAACGCCGGATCTAGACCAAGCTAGAGTTTCGACTACTCGTTGTTGATGTGCAAATGAGAACTTTGATAGAAGTTTGGTAGGGCGGAAGCGATTGATATGGATGCGGAAGCGTAGGTTTGATTCGATCTAGAGAGATCGAGCAAACGTTGTAGTGGATTTGATAGTTTGATTCTTTAGAAGAATCCTCGAATGTGAGTTCTTGGATCTAAGACTTGATCCAAGGAAGAACTTTGAGGGGATTGAAGAGGAAGTGATGCCTAGATCAAGAATGAGGATTTTCCTTCAAATACTTGATTAAAATTAGACATGATTTACAAGTGAAGCCAAGCATCCCTTATATAGTGGGTGAAGGCTACACCAAAAGTCGGAAATTGAATGACGGAAATAAAGGCGGGAAATAAAGTCGGGGCAACTCCCGAAACCAAAGGTCTAGACTATCAATGCCGGAAATTAACTCACGGAATTAAGTTCCGGAATTAATGTTCCGAAAATTAAAGTCTATTATTATTTAAAATGCAAAATATAATAATAATAATATTTGCTAGCTTGATGACGTGGCGCCGAAAGCCTATGCCATGGTGGAGTGGTGACATGGCATGCCACTAACGGGCCCAAGTGATGTGACGGTGCGTCGGATGATTGAGCCGGTAGCTTGGGCGATGGCTTTGGCTCGGGAACGAGTGAGCGGTCCATCGGAGCGAACCCGCAAAGCATCGTCCTCTTCATCCGCGGTCATGGTGGTCAAGGGCGCATCACCTTACTTATTTAGAGGTATTCCCATAGAGATATTGAATAGAAGAAAGATAAATCCGGAGTATTTGAGGTGAGTGCTAGCGAGTTGAAGGAGATTTGTGCTTCCATCTTGAAGAATCAACAAGCTGAACTGCAGGTAGTATCCAGGGAGGAAGATGCAAGTTTCATGGGTAGAGGTAACTTCCAAGGAAATCATTTCAGGTCTAATCATAGCCATCCAGAATCATCCCAACAACCAAAGGATCGAGTTGAGATGATGTTTGAGCAATTGATGGCAAGGATGAGTAGTCTGGAGAGCTCTATCACTAGTGTAACCAAGGCTTAAAAGGTCTTGGAAACTCAAGTGTTCAAGAAAGCTGAAGAAGTTCCTAGACATCCAGGGAGACTTCCCGGAAAGACTGAAGAGAATCCCAAGGGACACGTTATGGTAATTTCAACTAGAAGTGGATTTGAAGCAAAAGATTCAATGCCCAAGGAGAAGCAAGTGATGATGGAAGTTCAAAAACCTGCTGAGAAGAGTCAAGAGGATCAGCCAAAATATGTGCCACCACCCCCCATACAAGCCTCCACTTCCATTCCCAAGTTCTCATGCTAGAACTCAACTTGACAAGAGTTTCGGTAAGTTCCTTAAACTTATTAAAAATCTTAATATTAACATAGCTTTCCTTGATGTTATTCTAGGTATGCTTGCATATGGGAAATTCTTGAAGGAGATCCTCTCTAACAAGAGGAAGTTGGGAGAGTTAAAGGAAGTAAAGATGAGCAAAAGATCCACAAATTTCATCAAGTTTATGAAGGAGAAGTTTCCACCAAAGCTTAGAGATCCTGGATCATTTTGTGTACCTATAGGTATTGGAGAGTAACTTATGAAGATTTGTGTGATCTTAGAGCAAGTGTAAGCATCATTCCTCTCACACTTTGCAATAAGATTCACCTCGAGAAGCCAAAACCAGTGAAGATGACCTTACTTATGGCTGATAGGACTAAAGTCAAGCCGGTTGGCATTCTTGAAGACATTCATGTGAATCTAGGGAAGTTCTATATCCCTATCGATTTCTTTGTTTTAGACATCCCAACAGATTATCTTATCCCCGTTATTCTTGGAATACCCTTCCTTGCTACTTCTGGTTGTCTTATTGATTGCAAGAACGCCACTCTCACATTCAATGTAGATGAGGATGAGGATGACGTACAGTTTAAGCTTTCAAAGGCTGCAGAGGCCGCAAATTTTGAAGATGGCTTGTTTCACATCCAAGAAGAGACTACAGAGAAAATCTCGGCCTGCATCTCGGCCGAGATCATGGCTATCTCGACCGAGATCCCACAACAGAGGGTTGGATCTCGGCCCGAGATCACAACCATCTCGATCGAGATTCAACAACAGAGACTCGGATCACGGCCCGAGATCATACCCATCTCGGCCAAGATCCCGATAGTTGTACCTAGATCTCCTGAAACGTCTCATGAAGCTCCAAAACCTCCCGCCTCAACCATAAGCCTCAAGGAAAATGTCAAAAAAGCAGAAGATCTAGTTCCACCAAAGCCCGTGAAGAAAGATAAAGAATTTTCAAGGCAAGCCAGCTTTTACCGACAATCCATCAAAGGTTTTTCGAGAGTTTCCATATCACTCTCTCAACTACTAGAGAAGGGCGGCCAACTTGTCGCTTACGAGAGCGCCCGGATATATAAAGCTGATTCAAAGAAGAAAAAGTTCAATAAAGGTGATCTCGTTCTTCTATCGAGCTCGAGATTGCACCTAATTCCGGGAAAGTTGAGAAAAAAGTGGACAAGGCCGTACATTGTGAAGAAAGTTCACCCCATGGAGCCATTGAAGTATGGGGTGAATAGGAAGGACAAATCCGAGTGAATGAGAGTAAGCTAAAGAAGTATAAACCGGAAATTCCGGTGGAGTAAACTTCGCCTACATCTCCAGGTTAAGAACCAACGGAGTTAGATGTGGCTAGAGACCTTAAACCAAGCGCTTCTCGGGAGGCAACCCGAGGTAAGAGTCTTTTTGTCTTTGTTTTTGTTTTTGTTTTTGCTTTTGCATTTTTGCGCGTTTTGGTGTCTTTGTCTTTGTAGGTTTTAGGTAATAAATGAAGAAGATATGTTTGAAAAGATTCGTACCACTGCTTTCCACCACTTCGATATGATTGAGCCAAATCACTGATTTTTACATTGTGAATATTCTTTTTCACTTTTATTTATTATTCACATTGGGGACAATGCGAGTTTTAAGTATGGGGTGGGATACTTGCATTATTTTATCATGTTTCTTTTCATTGCATTGCATTTAGATAGTTTGAATTTCCAGTCACATGTTTCCTTTTTGATGTGAGCCCGCTGGACTTAAGCAACGAGAGTGATGTGCCGGCACCTAGGTCATCACCACCTCTCACTCGAGCTAGAGCTCGCATGCTAGGACAAACCACATTAATCTACCATCCTTTTGGAGCTCCGACATGTTGGTCCGACCTTGAACACAAAATGGTGAACATGCTTGAGGCGATTGAAGCTTCCGGTTCCGGCTCGTCTTGATGGACCTTATAGTTGTATTTTATTTTGTATGTAATAAGTGATCATGCTTGACTTTATTTCATGATATTTTCATGATATTATGGAATGAAGTGGGATGTTTAATACAAGTGAAATAAAATGTTCACTTGCATTAAACTAACCATTCAAGAGGCTGATTACCACACTTTTATGTTGGGTTTTTGGCAGCCACGTTTTGCCTATTGAAGCTTCCAAATGGCCGGCCATATTATGGTTTTTAGGCCCTTTGTGTGCTTGCTTTTATGTGGTGAAAGCCTTTGTTTTTCCTTTGTTTAATTGCCATAACTCTTGAACTTGTAACCCTTTAATTGTGGGAGTTTAGGTGCTGATTTTTCAGTCTATATAAGGCCTCTCCCACACCCTTTTCTAGGGGACGAAATATATGAGTGATTCTTCATCAAGTTGTGTTTTTACTTTGAACAAAACAACCCTAGAAACTAAGATGAGAGGCCGAAGTTTCGAAACCCACGAGGTGAGAGGTTGAGTGGTGTCCTTACGGTGAGAGGCTAGGAGGACAAAGGAGATCCAATCCCAAAGTGAGATTCCGAGGGAGAAGATATCGAGCCAAGGAGATCCAAGGTGAGAGGTTGGACGATCCTTGCTTGGCATATCAAAAAAAACATAAAACAATCAAAAAGAAGTGGACAGAAGGAACGATCACCGGTGGATCCTCGCGTTCAACCGACGAAGGCGCATCACTTTTAGCATGTATAAAAAAAATTTGTGCTTCTAGGAAAGACATGACCTCAATGATGATATTGTGTTAGTGAATTAGCATTTGATAATTATTTTGAGCTTAATTTGACTAATGACATATATGGGATTTGAATTCTTTGCTTGATTTTTTTGTGATTTATGAAAATTTCCTTGTCTAATTGGATTGAGTTAGAATAGTTGAAGGTACATGATAAGTTTTTATACATTGCATAGGAATGATTTAGGCAATTCAATTTCATTCTTCTTCTCTATCTTGATCATGCTTAGCCCTTCAAACATGAAATATATTGCCTCCTTTTTACCTATCCAGAAATTGGGAAAGTGTAGTTTGAAGGTGTGTGGAAAATTATTGTGTTGTGAATTATGTGAAGAAGTTCGAAGTGTATGAAATGTAGTGTGAATTGAAAAGCAAAGCTGATGCGCCCTTGGATGTCCCTTTTACGTTGACCATAGATGATGAGGACGAGGCTTTGAGGGTTCGCTCAGATGAACCGCTCACCCGCTCCCGAGCCAAGGCCATTACCCGAGCCACCGGCTCCATCATCGCCCGCACCACTTCTTCACTTGGACCCGTTGCCGGCATGCCGTGTCTCTACACCACCATGGCATAGGCTACCGGTCCCGTCCACGCCACTTAGGCCCGTTAGCGGCATGTCTCGTCTTTCCGACTCCATCGCATGAAGCTAGCTTACTTTCGGACTATATTTTTTCAAGTTTTCCTTTTTATGTAATAAAAGGGATATTCCTTATAGAATATTCCCTTTGATCTTATCTTTTAGGGTTTTCCCTTTTTGGGTTTTTCGTTATGTATGTTTGTTTGGCCCGTTGGCCCATAGGTAGGCAAGACTCTCTATATAAGGGATATCTTGCCTCACTTATTTTTCATGTTCAATATTACTAAGTTTTTGAGAAGAACTTCTTCTTACTTAGCTTGGGCATAAAACCTCCCGTCTATCTCTCAAATTTCTTCCTTGGATCTCGTCTTTGATCCAAGAAATCCATATTCGAGGATTCTTCTTAAGAATCAACATTCGATCCACACAAAAAGGTTTATTCGATCTCTCTAGATCGAATCAACCTTCGTTTCTCCATCCATCTTCATCGCTTCCTCCCTATTGGATCTAAAACGATACAACGATGCACAAAGAATCAAGGAGTAGTTGGAGCTTTGCTTGATCTAGATCCAGAGTTATCCTTGGTTACCTCCAAGAACGCATCAAAAGCTTTTAGGGGATTGTCGGTTATGAAATGAGTAATTCGACACCATTCACATAATCGGGTGTTTGTGTCTTGCCAAAGTCTGATTAGCTAAACGTCCTAACAAGTGATTTGGTAATGTAAATTCTGTGTGAGGTACATGAAGGAAACTGAACACCAAGGTTCGGCTATTGTGCATCAATGCCTTTCACTCAAGAAAAAAAATTTGAAGAGAAAAGAAAAGAAGGGAAAATGTGCAAAATAGGTGGATGTTGAGTTGAAAAGTTGAAGTGTGTTGTTCTTCTTTCGGGATTAGCACCACATTACCTGAAAAATATCCTACCCTCATCACATGTTTTTGACCTTCTCCATTGCTAAGTCCTAATGATCTATGTACACATGTGTTTCACTTAGTAACCTATACTTGAATTTCTCATACTGATTAGATAATGGTAATTGGAATAATAAGCATGATTTTTTGTAAAGCCCGGAATTTTTATTACGGACTTAGAGCGTTTTGTAGATCTTCCCGCAGGCACGAGGTGCCGAGTGCCAGGATTTATTCTTAAAATCCCGAGCCGACTCGTCGTTTTTCCCTTTTTCCGCTTTCCGACCCTTCGTTCCGAGTTGAGGTGACAAGGGGTCATTTCCGACCCCTCGTTCCGTGGTGAGGTGACAAGAGGTCAGCTGACCCCTTGATCCCCTCCCCACTTTTTAGCTCTTGTCCCTTCCCTCTCTCTCTCCTCTCTTCTCTTTCACGTCACTCCTTCTCTTCTCTTCCTCTCTTTGCTCTCTTTTCTCTTCTTTCTCCATGGAAGCTCTTGGTTAGGGACTGCAGTAGAGGAGGATCAGATCTGGTGTGGTAAGCTTCTCCCTCTTCCTTCCTTCTCCTCCGTGGCTGCTTAACTCTTTCTTCTACCCTCCTTCATCCATGGCCATGGATGAAGCTTTGGAGAAGTTTTTACTCAAATCCTTGCATGCATGTGTTCTTAGCTCGATTAGGTCGTGGAGAGGAGTCTAAGATCAGTGGTTGGTGTTTGGAGAAGACCCAACAAGGAGAGGAGGACATTGGAGCCAAGGATCCACGATCGAAGACGAAGAAGACGAGGTTCTGCACCGAACCCGCGGGGCGGATCATCACGGCCGCAGGGGCGGCTAGAGCCCGCCGCAGGTGCGCCTCATCACGGCCGCAGGGGCGGCTCTGGACTCCAGGATGCCATACCGCCGCAGGTGCGGCTGATCACGGCCGCAGGGGCGGGCTCCGGGTTCTAGACCGCCGCAGGTGCGGCTGACCAGCGCCGCAGGGGCGGCTCCAGGGCGGCAGCAAGGCGCAGGGGCGACTCTAGTGTTCCGCAAGGGTGGCTTCTGTGTTCCGCAGGGGGCGCCAGCTTGACTCCGCGGCTGCGGTTTCTTCAACAGTAGGCTTCTCCTCTCCCTTCCTCTTCGTTCCTTCCTTAGCTTTGAGGTTATATCATGTTAGTAGCATGTCTAGGATGGCATAGAGTAGCTTGAGAATGGCACTTAGTGGTTGTGAACCTAGGAACCCTTAAGGCTCGATCTAGTTGATGGTTGCGAGTGTGATGAGCGTGTTAGACCTCGTAGGCTTTTACTTTGTTCTTGGTTGTTGAGTATGATCATATGAGAGTTAGTAGGCTGTTGAGAGATCTCATCATGCGTTGAGTGAGATGTGAGTATGATAGATTCTAGGATGCGGTCCTAGAATTAGAGTCAAATGATCTTGCGTAGATCATTTGTGTAGAAGTCCCAGACTTCTTGAGTTAAGTGGGTTTTGATGGATGTCTTTTTGTGAGTAGGTTGTATGCTTCTTCCCAAGGGAAGCGAGAGCGTTTTCTGAGTTAGCGTTTGGGACGAGGTAAGTCTCCGGACTTACTTAGCTCGTATTTTACGTATTAGCATCGATGTGTGTTGGTGGTGTGTGTTTGTGTTCTTGTTTATGTTATAACAACTAAACCGGTAAATAGGACCACCGACTTTATATTATTTTGGCCCAAGTGTATGATAACGGTCGGTGACATCATCTGCCTAGCTCTTGCGAGAGTCTAGGAGGTTCTCGGCGACTAGCCCGGGCGGGTAGACGGTCGGATGCATCAGTACCATTCCTTGCCGGTAAGTAGGGACCGAGGCGAGACCACGGTGGTTCTCGTGTCACAAACCTAAGTTGAATTAGAACGGGATATGACTTAATAATAAAAAGATAATAAACCGGACTTGTATGTTTTGTGTTATGTTGATGTATGTTTGTATGTGCCTTCACCTCTATTCTAATGCTTCGAATATGAGCTAACGGTTTTAAACCGTTTATGTAGATTACTTGCAGGTTAGGGACGCCGCCGAGTGAGGTGGAGGAGTGGACAGCCGGGGTCTCCGTACATTATAGGACGGGGACGTTTTTGGGGTTATGTCTTGTTTTGTTGGATCGTGTCGTACGGTTTAAGTTTCTTATCGGAGTTGTGTCGTTTTGAGGACTCGGTTGAGTTTCCACCTTGTATCTTTACATTTCAGTTTTTCGCATACATTATAAACGGTTTGAGTTTTGCCTTTATTTGTGCTTTGTTGGAAAGGTCCGGTGAAATTGTTCTCAGGCTAAGGGTCGGGACCCATTGTGAGGTCTCGCCCGTAGCATCCCGAGTCCCGCGGATTTGGGGTGTTACAAAAGTGGTATCAGAGCCCTAGGTTGACAACAATGGCACCCGCAATCTTTTTAAAGGCCGAATGAGGAATAAACAGAACCCACACGGGTTCTGACTTTTCGTTTTCAAAATCATGTGCATGAGTCGGGTTTGGGTTAGAATGTACGGGACCACCACTCATTCCGCAAACCTCGGCGACTTAGATCTCTAGAGTTGATGTATGTATGTATATTATTACGTAGTTATTTATATATATGGCCTTAGGATGTTTTTGGATTTGTATGTACCTAGCTATGTATGTGACCTTAGGATGTTTTGGGCTTGTATGCCTTGGATGTATATTGTGATCATGCTTACCTTTATACCTTTAGAAGTTTTATCATACCGAGATCGTAAGTATTACCTATGTATTTATACATAAGTAAACGCCATACGCTATTAAATGGCAAGTACGAGAGCTACCACTTACGTAGGACCCGCCAGGGGTAGACCCCCTCTTTCTCCTACCGTCCCGAGACGGGGACGAGTAGGAACACCTCCAGGCGCGAGAGGTCGGGGACGTATCCCCATTGCGGACCCGCCAGTTGTGGATCCACCAGTAGTTAAGGTTCCCTTAGAGGACGTCGCCGAGAACATCGTTCCCGAGGCTGGGGATAGGACCGTTGGGAGGTCCGGGCGCAGAGTTCTCCATCTGCCAGGACCAGGGGAGCGTCCATTAGAGCTACCGTGTTTGAGGACTACGTACGACGAGAACAATGGAGATAACAAACTTAAGTTCTTCGAGAAGACGCGTGGACAACTAAAGATGTGAATCGAGGAGGAGATGGGTGCATTCTAACAAGGTTAAAGGCGGTGTTCCTTCACGAGAAGTGAAGCTTTCCTTAGACGCTCCTAAGCTTTGGAGTCAAGATGAGAACGTGATCGAACCAAGTGTGAAAGATGTAAGATACCGTAAGTTAATCTTACGAGGTACCATTAAGTGAAAAATAAACATTACGAGAGTTATGAGAAGAATGGCAAGGTGGGGATTTACGGGGAGTTGACCGGTTTCCGTTATGACGATAAGGCGAAGAAACGCCAAAAAGGAGGAAGTATGTATAAATGATGATCCTAAGAAGATGAGAGCAACACGTGGATGCTAACTAACGTTAGAGATTTTGAGAAGACGCACTTACAAGATATCATGAAGCGCGGTTAAGCCTATGAAGGCGAGTCATGTGACTCAACAACGCCGAGAAGGGTATATTTATCTCGCTGAAGGAAAAGGAAGCGTGGAATGAAGAATGAGCTAACGGAGTTTAAGGTAGAGTACCCCGAGAGGGTAGCTTTCATGAGAATGGTAACATGGAAGCATAGAAGAATGGTAAGTCATTGACATAGGAGAAGGTCATTTATCAACTAACTGGTGACAACCGAGAACGCGCATGTGCGGGTGGTCTATGGATGAGTGTGGGGGAGAGTAACCAGGCTGTGGGATCATAAAGGAACGGTAACAAGAACTTAGAATATATCTTAAACTCATGATTTGAAGTTGTTATGGAGAACACCAGTTTGCGAAAAGAGAGACGGTTATCTCCATTTGTACATCGATTACAATGAGCCGAACAAGATTACAATGAAGAACAAGTACCCCCTTACCACGTATAGATGATCTACTTGACCGGTTGCAAGGGTTGGTGGTCTCTTCTAAAATCGAGTTAAGGTTTGATGGTCACCAATTGAGAAGTCGAGACTGGGATATTGCAAACACGGTATTCCGGACAAACCATGGTCACTACGAGTTATAGTGATTCCATATGGGCTTACTAATGCCCCGAATAAGACATTTTAGTACACTCTCGAGGAAGAGAGAAGTTGTATGACCAGTTGTCTCGGGATGACAACCCCCGAAGGATGTGAAAGAAGTTACAAGTTTTCTTGGATGTGCCGATCATTACCGGATTTGTGGAGAGGTTCTCCAAGTAACACCATCGCTGGCTAACCTACGCCGGATGACGATGAAGTATCGAGTGGGACGAAAATGGACAATGGAGTTGTTGAGATTTAAGAGGAGATTCATTGGTGCAACTGTTTTGAATTTGCCTCGAGGTATGATCGGTTTGAAGTGTACAAGTGATTCTTCAAGACATGGTCTTGATTGAGTATTGAGAGACGATGTAAAAGTTACAACATACATGTCTCGTTAGTAGAAGCAGTGTGAAGCAAAGTATTTCTTCATTACTTAGAACTTGCAACAAGAATTGAGGAAAACGTAACATCAAAGTGTGGTTTGACAAGAGCCAAAGCCAACGGTGTAAATTGAAAGTTTGATCTTCTTTGTTAGAGACAAGCAAAGAAGAAACATAATGGAAATGTTGTAGTGAGAAAGACCTGAGAAGGAAGTTGAGTTTCTGATACATCGGACCTTTTTGAGATCTTAGCGCAAGTTGGGAAAGTGTTTTACCGGCTGGCATGGCCGCCTCCTAGGACGGTCAAGGAGGTGCGTAGTTTCTTGGGCTTAGCGGGATACTACCACCGTTTTGTTGAGGGTTTCTCCGTGATTGCACGACCGCTCACTTCCTTGCTGAGGAAGTCTACCAGGTTCGTCTGGTCCGAGCCTTGTCAGCGCAGCTTCTAGGAGCTGAAGAGGAGGTTAACCTCCGCTCCCGTTTTAACCCAGCCTGAGGGCGTAGAGGATTTTGTAGTGTATAGTGACGCCTCCAAGCTAGGATTGGGTGCGTTTTGATGCAGAGGGGTAGGGTTATTGCGTACGCTTTTCGGCAGCTGAAGCCGTACGAGGAGAATTACCCTACCCATGATCTTGAGCTAGCGGCAGTGATTCATGCCCTGAAGATCTAGCGACATTACTTGTACGGGGCTACGTGCCAGATCTTCACAGACCATAAGAGTCTAAAGTATATATTCACTCAGCGGGAGTTGAATAACCGCCTGAGGAGATGGTTGGAGCTGATTAAGGACTTTGACTTAGAGATTTTGTACCCTCCGGGGAAGGCGAACGTAGTCGCCGATGTTTTGAGTAGGAGGACACCTCGAGAGGAGGCTATAGTTCGGCTTACGGTTCAGTCACAGTTGCAGAGGATTTGATAGAGTTGGAGTTGGATATCCGGTTCCCGGATACGGACTGTTGTTTGTCCGAGTTAGAGGTATTACCTGACCTGCCCGGAGAGATCTTGTAGAAGCAGGAGGGATGTCCCATTTTGATGAGAATCCGGGACAGGATGTCCCGATGAGAGGCACCGCAGTTTATCACAGGAGCAGACGGGCTATTGAGACGCCAGGGACGTATTTGTGTACCGTCAGACCAGGAGTTGAGAGAGCGGATTTTGCATGAGGCACATTCCACACCTTACTCGGTGCACCCAGACACGAGTAAGATGTATCAGGATATTAGGAGATTTTATTTGTGGGGCGGGCTCAAGCCCGATGTAGCTAGATATGTGGCCCGATGCGCGACCTGCCAACAGATCAAGATCGACCATTAGAGACACGGAGGAGAGTTGCACCCACTGCCCGTGCCGCAGTGGAAGTGGGAGGACATATCCATGGATTTTGTTACCGGTCTGAGACCGAGTAGGAGCTTCGACGCGATATGAGTAGTAGTTGATCGGTTGACGAAGACCGCGCATTTCATCCCTATACGGGAAACGTGGCCAGTGATTCGTTTAGCCGAGGAGTTTACCGGTCAGATTGTGAGATTACATGGAGTACCGAGGACCATCATCTCGGACAGGGACGGGCGTTTTACCTCGAGGTTCTGGCAGCAGGTACGCGCCACCTTAGGTTCGAGTCTTCATTTCACCACCGCATACCATCCACAGACCGACGGCCAGTCCGAGCGGACTATTCAGACATTAGAGGATATGTTACGAGCATGTGTACTAGATTGGGGTCAGGTATGGCCCGATCATCTCCCGTTGGTCGAGTTTTTGTAAAATAACAGATGGCACGCGTCGATTGGGATGGCACCATATGAGGCATTGTATGGACGGAGATGACGTACTCCCTTATGTTGGGATGATCCGGGGAGTTCTAGCGTTGTAGCTCCAGATCAAGTACATGACGACGTGGCTAGAGTACGTTGCTTTGATCCGAGAGAGGATGTTGACCGTGCAGAGATGTCAGAGGTCGTATGCGGATAGGAGGCGTAGACCTCTCGAGTTCAGGGTAGGAGCTCAGGTGTGGTTGAGGGTATCACCGACGCGGGGCGTCAGGCAATTCGGCATTAAGGGGAAGTTAAGCCCCCGATATGTCGGTCCATTCGAGATCTTGGAAAGAGTCGGTGAGGTGGCATACCGGTTAGCATTGCCACCGCGGTTGGAGGGTATACATCCAGTATTTCATGTCTCTCAGCTGAGAGAGTACATAAACGAACTGAGACACATCATCAGCCATGAGGACCTAGAGGTCGAGCCGGACCATACTTTCGTAGAGCATCCGATAGCGGTTTTAGAGCGGAGTATGAGGCGCCTGCGATCGAAGGAGATACCGATGCTGAGAGTACAGTGGTCGAGGTGAGGAGCCGACGAGGCTACATGGGAGACGGAGGATAGTATCCGGAGGAACTATCCCGAGTTTTACGCAAATTTAGCGACATCGATGGGACCGTCGGGTTAGTCCCGAGATCTTCCCTTGTTTGTTCTATGTGTTTATGTAATGACGTGTTATGTGAGTTCGTATGAGTATATGGGCACCTTGCGAGGTCTTGATGTCATTCTATATGTAGACTTGGATTAGAGCCGATAGTTAACGTTTTATGAGTTCCACGTGGTTACGAGACATGTTTGTTCGAGAGTGCTGCGTTTAGCAAGTTTTGGGACGAAACTTGTTTTTAGGGAGGATTAGTTGTAACGTCCGGAATTTTTATTCCGGACTTAGAGCGTTTTGTATATCTTCCCGCAAGCACGAGGTGCCGAGTGCCGGAATTTATTCCTAAAATCCCGAGCCGACTCGTGGTTTTTCCCTTTTTCCGCTTTCCGACCCTTCGTTCCGAGTTGAGGTGACAATGGGTCATTTCCGACCCCTTGTTCCATGGTGAGGTGACAAGTGGTCAGCTGACCCCTTGATCCCCTCCCCACTTTTCAACTCTTGTCCCCTTCCTCTCTCTCTCCTCTCTTCTCTTTCACGTAACTCCTTATCTTCTCTTCCTCTCTTTGCTCTCTTTTCTCTTCTTTCTCCATGGATGCTCTTGGTTAGGGACTGCAGTAGAGAAGGATCAGATCTGGTGTGGTAAGCTTCTCCCTCTTTCTTCCTTCTCCTCCTTGGCTGCTTAACTCTTTCTTCTTCCCTCCTTCATCCATGGCCATGGATGAAGCTTTTGAAAAGTTTTTACTCAAATCCTTGCATGCATGTGTTCTTAGCTCGATTAGGTCGTGGAGAAGAGTCTAAGATCAGTGGTTGGTGTTTTGCTTGCCTCGCAACTGTATGGTGGAGTATTTGGTTCTTCAGGAACAAAATTATCTTTAATAATGAACCTATGGGCCTTGATAATAAAGTAATTACCTTCATTAAAAACCAAATTCTGAACTGGAATATTAATATGACTAATGAGGATGATTACAACATAAAACAACAACCAAAAAATTATAACTCAATCATAAGAAAAAAAACACAATATTAAATGGGATAAAGCAAAACCCGTTGTTCGCTATTTTCACGCCCCTGTAAACTTTTATCAAGAATGATAAAAGCTCACAGGTTAGTAAAAACACGGTATGTTTTAAATTTATAAACAAGAAATAAACACCGAATCTGTAGCGAACCCACAATGTATGGGTCAATTACAGTTAGGGTAAGTATTCCAAGGTCGAACTCAGGGACTAAATGTTTGGAATGCAGATGTGATCACAGATAGCGTAAATCAAAATAAAAGAACGAGGTTGGAAAAGAAGGGAAGAAAGATCAAAGGAGTTTTAAAGGGTTTTCTGTAAAGTTCGCAATCAAATAACCGATTTGATCGAAAACCAAATAAAACAGACAAACGAAAGTATATCAATAAAGAAAATGCGGATTCCAAGGATTCAAGGTTATCGTTATTACGCACGGACTCAGGAAATTTCTCAAAAGATCTATGGTTACAAAGTTAAGGGAAGAACGTTTCTAAAATGATAGTCTATTACCGGGTAAGTCTCAAGACTATCTAGTTCCAAACCAACTACCTATTACCGGGTAAGTCTCAAGGTAGAGAGGTAGGAAATTCTAAACAAACCAAATTCCGAACTAAGGGAAAGGTAAACCATTACCGGGTAAGTCTCAGGTATTACCCTACTTAGGACAGAATCTAGGCACACTCAACCCAATAGAGGTTTCCACCTCTATTGTCTATGGTCGAACACTCAAGTATCCAAATGGAACATTACCGGGTAGGTCTCAATTCCGGTTTAGGTTACTAGCTAGATGAATTCTAACTAGGTTTAAGAACAGGCCAACCATAGGATTTCAAAGCTACTCGAACCAAGCAATAAGTACAATTCCATCATAGTCCGGGTAATAACGAATCCCAATTCACCTTGGATCCACACGAGTTTTAGCCAACAATCGACATTTCAAACGCAATCATCAATCCACTCAATTCAATGGAATAAACAATCATCAATCCAAGCAATTCAATGGAAGAAGCAATTATCAATCCAATCAATTCAAGAGAGAATGCATAAACAAGAATCTAAAATAGAGATTAAAGAAGAAAATCAGCTTTATTGATAGAGGATTAGCAAAACGTCAAATTCCCCAATATTCGCGAAGTTTCTCCAAGCTCCAACAAGTTCAACAATGGCCAACAATGGCCTAGGGCAAAGGGAGAAGAAAAGGGGAAAAAGTTCTCTCCAAAGGAGCTCGAAATTTTGAATGAAACGGGAACCCCCGGAAATCATTTAGGGCTTTGCTTTTATATCCCGCAACGGGTTGCCCTAAAACGAATCCGAAAATTAACGAAATAAACGGCGAACAGGAATCTCGGTCGGTGACCGAGATTTTTGAAAGTCGGGGCCGAGATTTTCTTCGTGATCCAGCGTTGACGAAATCTCGGTCAGAAATCTCGGTCAAATGTGAAAAATCTCGGCCGAGATGGAACAAATCTCGGCCGAGATCGGGACCGAGATGGGGACCGAGATTCTTCGACAAAAACTTCTGATATGGGATCTCGGTCGAGCTGGCTCGGATCTCGGCCGAGATTTCTTGGATCACGGCCGAGATTTCTCGGATCTCGACCGAGATCATTTGGATCTCGACCGAGATTGCTCCAATCTCGTGCGTTTTGTCTTGGCTCGTCTTTTCCTCCTTTCCCGTGCCTACGTGATCGCTCCTAAGCGTCCATCCCGAGGCTTGATCCTCAAATGCATCGTTTTAGCTCCGAAACACGCCAAAATACCTACAAAGACACCAAAAGTGTGTGTAGACATCTATACTCGCAAAGTTGCATTAAACAAGTATAAATAACACAACTTAAGGCTAAAACATGCATGCGGGAAAGGAAAAACTAACTCTATGCTCTACTAAACTAGGTCGATAATTCATGTTATCAAAATACCCCATACTTATCTTTGCTTGTCCCCAAGCAAATAATAAATTCAAGGCAAGATAGCATGAATCATCTAAGCTAAACAAAAGCAAAAACAACTCTTTTTGGTAGTGCTTCTATTCATGATCACTTTCAGAGTGTAGTCACAAGGCTAAAGACATATTTCGATTAAGGTCAAGTAAGATAGGCAAGATATAGGATAATTACACCTTGCAAGGAATCCAAAATCATCATTTAAACTACCAATGTTTAAAATTCATGAAAAATCCAAGTTTAGGCCATGAAGTCAATTACATGTATGCAAAGACCAATAGGACTTAACAAATAAAGGCCAAGAAACGTGATAAAGGTAGGATGTGTATAGGTAATGTGGTGGAAATCCGGGAAAGAAGACAACACAACATTTTTCTTTTCTTTCTTCTTTCTCGACATACATCCTATGAGAACCAGGACCGAGGAGAAGAATGGTTGCCTCTTCCTAACCCACCAAGGCATGCACATCAACGAGCCCATCATGATGATATGCCACCTCCCCGCCCGGATCCATACAAAGCTCGTAGGGAAGGTAAAGTTAAATTTCCAATATTTTATGGGGAATATGATCCTTGTGTGTTTCTTGATTGGGCACAGGACATGAGAAGGGCATTGAAGCATTGCCACTACGAGGAATATGAGAAGATCGAAGCGGCAACCTTGTATTTCGAAGGCGATGCAAAATCATGGTGGAACCGGTATGAACACGTCCGTGAGAGCCGAGGATGGGAACCGGTTGCGACGTTTGATCAATTGATCTACGTCATGACAAAGAAGTATGTCCCCGACGACTTCAAAAACGATATGCGGATGCAAATTGCCGAGCTCCAACAAGGTCAACTCACCCCGGTGGCCTACTTGGCCAAGCTCGAGGACATGCATATGAAGGCTGGCATTTCGGCCTCTCCCTCCGCCTTACGCACCAAGTTCATGAGTGACCTTAATCCGTCAATCCGACACCCTCTTGAGATCGTTCCTTACAGGGACTTGGGAGCTTTGTGTCATGCGGCCATGACGCTTCACAAGCAACAACAAGAGAATCTGAGATACTCAAGGTATAACTCCTCTCAAAGTCAATACGCTTATTCTGCTGACACCCGTGCTCGAGATATATCTAGTTCTCAAGAGTCCGGCGCCACCAAAGGAGCCCAACGGATGGTTCAATCCAGCCGACAAGCGGATACCGAGAGGGCACCACAACGTGGTCCCAATGCCCCGGCACAAGCGCCTCCCGCCCGCACCCCTCAAGGACCTCCACCGGCGGCACGGCCAAGAGAGTTCGTGTGTTACAAATGTAGCGGATTCGGTCACGTCCAACGTGATTGCCCGAACACTAAACGTGTGTTGTTTGCCAACCCCTCATATGAAGATGAGGAAGATGAAGAAGACGGCGATATCATCATAGAGGATGACCAAGACGCCGAGCCCTACTACGGCATGGAACCATGCGACGAACAAATGGCTTGCGGCCCGGCACAACCCGGTAAGTTCGCCCTTGTATCTCGCCGAATTTTGGGCGTTAAAGAATTTGTTCCTATTGACCAACGCGAGAATCTCTTCCACTCTCGTTGTTTGGTCAATAACACTAGTCTCTCTCTAATAGTTGATGGGGGTTCATGTTGTAACATTATCAACGAAAAAGTGGTAAAACACTTTAAGTTACCTACAACCCCCCACCCAACACCTTATGGAATCCAATGGATTTCCGATAAGGCGTGTGACACCGTCACACGACAAGCTTGGGTGACGTTTTCCATAGGCGCCTATGTTGATAAGATCCTTTGGATGCCACACATGTTCTATTAGGACGACCATGAAAATTCGATCGTCGAACTTTCCATGATGGTTATCTTAATAGATATATGTTCCAATATAATGGAAAAAGAGTCACATTGTTGCCTATGACTCCACATGAAATATTAACTGATTATGCGGAACGGAAGAGGCAACAAGCCATTGATGAGACCACTACGCCGGCAACATCGGACCCTCCTAGGAGTTCTCCCGATGTTGTGGGTGCTAGTACTTCCGGATCCCGGAACACCGCCCCTAGTAACCATGCTATTGAGACTAGAGGTAGTAAAGGAAGCATCGTTCCCACGAATGCAACTTTACCATCTCCGGACCCAATAATCAAAGTCCGGTGTGAGCCGAGGGTACTTTTGCCCGGAAACATGATTTGACACCGGTCAAGGAAGGCAAGTTACCATGCTTCTTACTAGTTCCTTTTTGCTTATCTACTTCCCATGACCTTAGTAATATGCCGCACGAGGTATCTACTTTGTTTTCTGAATTTCAGGACGTCTTGACCGATGACCTACCACCCGGCTTGCCACCGATCCGTGGAATTGAGCACGAAATCGATTTGGTTCCCGGCGCGTCTTTACCCAACCGTGCCACTTACCGTGCATGTCCGGAAGAGACTAAGGAGCTACAACGTCAAGTCCAAGAGCTCCTAGACCGGGGATATGTTCGTGAGTCGCTTTCACCATGTGTCGTGCCAGTCATTTTGGTGCCCAAGAAGGACAGGTCTTGGAGGATGTGTGTCGATTGCCGAGCCATCAACCAAATAACCGTCAAGTACCGGCATCCGATCACACGCCTCGACGACATGTTAGATGAACTCCACGGCGCCACCGTTTTCTCAAAGATTGATCTCCGGAGCGGTTATCACCAAATCCGGATGGCCAAGGGTGACGAATGGAAAACGGCATTCAAGACAAAGTACGGGTTATATGAGTGGCTTGTCATACCGTTCAGACTTTCCAATGCCCCATCAACGTTCATGCGTCTCATGAACCATGTCCTCCGCCGGTTTTTGGGTAATTTTGTTGTAGTTTATTTTGACGATATTCTCATATTTAGTAAGTCTTTGGATGAACACCTCAGGCACCTTCGCCAAGTGCTCGAGTGCCTTAGACAAGAGCAATTATATGTGAATTATGACAAATGTGTCTTTTGCTCGGACACAACAATTTTTCTTGCCTATGTCGTTTCTAAGGACGGACTCCGAGTAGACGAATCCAAAGTTCGCGCTATTCGGGAGTGGCCTACACCTAGTACGGTCACCATGGTCCGAGCCTTTCTCGGCTTAGCGGGCTTCTACCGACGCTTTGTCAAAGACTTTAGCTCGGTAGCGGCGCCGCTTCATGAGCTCACTACTAAGGGTGTCACGTTTGAGTGGCGTGATACCAATGCTCGAGCGTTTGATGCGCTCAAAGACCGACTTTGCAATGCACCGTTACTCCAGCTCCCAAATTTCTCGAAAACCTTCGAGGTGGAGTGTGATGCATCTAATGTTGGCATTGGGCGGGTGGTTCTTCTACAAGAGAATCGACCCATTGCTTACTTTAGCGAAAAGCTTTCCGGTCCGCCACTCAACTATCCAACATATGACAAGGAACTATATGCTTTAGTTCATTGTCTAAAGACATGGCAACACTACTTGTGGCCGAAGGAGTTCGTGATTCATTCGGATCATGCGGCTCTTTCGTATCTCAAGAGTCAAACTAATTTGAGTCGGCGCCATGCAAGTTGGGTAGAATTTCTAGAAACCTTTCCATATGTCATTCGGCATAAGAAGGGAAAAGAGAATGTGGTAGCCGATGCCCTTTCTCGGCGATATATCCTTTTGGTGCATATGGACGCCAAGATTCATGGCTTTGCTCTTATTAAAGAGTTATATGCCACGGATCTTGACTTCAAGGATATATTTGCCAAATGCCTTGACCTCCGAGAACATGAGACCTTCTTTATAAATGATGGCTACTTGTTCCGCGCGGGAAAACTTTGTATTCCGCGTTCGTCCATACGCCACTTGTTGATAAAGGAGGCCCATGAGGGTCGTGGTCACTTTGGTGCTACCAAGACTCTCTCCTCTCTCCAAGAGAACTTCTTTTGGCCCAAAATGCGCAAGCATGTGACACGGTTTTGCACAAGTTGCATCACATGTTATCAAGCAAAATTGCGTCAAGGTCCGGACGGATTGTATTCTCCTTTACCTATACCAATGGGACCTTGGGAGGATCTTTCCATGGACTTTGTAGTTAGCCTACCAATGTCCAAGCGAGGCAACGACTCCATTTTTGTGGTAGTCGACCGTTTTTCAAAAATGGCTCATTTTATCGCGTGTAAGAGCACCCACAATGCTAGCGATGTCGCCACGTTATTCTTTAACAATGTGGTGCGCTTACACGGAATACCACGTTCCATCCTTAGTGATCGGGACGTGAAGTTTGTGAGTCACTTTTGGAGGACATTATGGGGAAAACTTGGAACCAACATGTTGTTTTCAAGTAGTTATCACCCCCAAACCGATGGTCAAATGGAGGTGACCAATCGGACTCTCGGTGCTCTACTTAGAGCAACGCTTAGGAACAACCCACGTAAGTGGGAGGACTTACTTTCGGTTGTGGAGTTTTCATATAACCGGTCTAGGCACTCGGCAACTAAACTCTCACCATTTGAAGTTGTCTACGGCCTTAATCCACATACGCCTTTGGACTTCACACCACGCCCACTCAAGGACGGTGAACACATCACCGCCGCAAGTCGAGCCGCCTCAATCATTGAACTTCATGAGCGGACAAGAGCACAACTCCAACGTCGTGCTGCCCAACTTGCCGAACAACGCAATAAGGGCCGTCACGACATATCTTTCGAGGCCGGCGATCTTGTTTGGCTCCACTTAAGGAAGGAGCGTTTTCCATCTCGACGCAAGGGCTAGCTATCGGATCGAGGTGATGGCCCTTTCCGGATCCTATCCCGCCATGGTCCGAATGCTTACAAGTTGGAGCTTCCGGATTCCTACGGCGTGCACGCAACGTTCAATGTCAAGGATCTAGCCCCTTATGTTGAGCCCCTATTTGACGACGGTGAAACGGGGACGTTTCACATCCAAGATGGGGGGACTGATGCGCCCTTGACAACCATGACAGTGGATGAGGAGGACGATGCTTTGCGGGTTCGCTCCGATGGACCGCTCACTCGCTCCCGAGCTAAAGCCATCGCCCAAGCGGCCGGCTCAATCATCCGACGCACCATTGCATCACTTGGACCCGTTAGTGGCATGCCATGTCACCACTCCACCATAGCATAGACTTCCGGCGCCACATCATCAAGCTAGCAATATTATTATTATTTTAATGTATTTTTCATTTTAATAATAGACTTTAATTTTCGGAACCGTAACTCCGGAACTTAATTCCGGGAGTTACTTTCCGACATTGATAGTCTAGGCCTTTCAATTCGGGAGTTAGCCCCACTTTTATTTCCCGCTTTTATTTCCCGCCTTTATTTCCGTCTTGAATTTCCGGTTAATGGTTTGGCCTCCATCCACTATATAAAGGATGCTTGGCCACACTTGTAAAGCATGTCTAATTTTAATCAAGTATTTTGAAGGAAAATCCTCATTCTTTATTTGGGCATCACTTCCTCTTCAATCCCCTCAAAGTTCTTCCTTGGATCAAGTATTAGATTCAAGAACTCACCTTCGAGGATTCTTCTAAAGAATCAAACCCTCAAATCCGTTACAACGTTTTCTCGATCTCTCTAGATCGAATCAAACTTTCGCTTCCGCATCCATTTTCAAATCGCTTCCGCCTTATCAAACTTCTATCAAAGTTCTCATTTGCACATCAACACGAGTAGTTGAAGCTATAGCTTGGTGTAGATCCGGCGTCCGTTCTTCAACGCTTCCAAGGACACATCACCTAGCTTGGATGCATCACTGTATACCACAAAATCCTCTGTACCCTCTGGCTGTGCCAAAACAAGAGAAGAAGTCAAACGTCTCTTTAGCTCCTCAAAACTCTACATACACTGATCAGACCATACAAATCTGGTAGTCTTCCTCAGCAAACTCGTCAGTGGACGGGCAATCACAGAAAATCCCTCCACAAAGCGTCTGTAATAACCGGCTAAGCCAAGGAAGCTACGTACTTCCTTGACGTTCGTTGGTGTAGTCCATGCAGCTACTGCCTCTATCTTCGCTGGATCCACCTTGATCCCTTCAGCTGAAACCACATGACCCAGGAATGCTACCTCTAGCATCCAAAACTCATACTAAGAGAACTTAGCATAAAGTTCTCTATCCGGTAAAACCTGCAATACAGTCCTCAAATGTCCTGCATCCTCCTCTCCACTGCGAGAGTATACCAGAATATCATCAATGAAAACCACCACAAACTGATCCAGGAAGTCGACGAAGATACTGTTCATCAACTCCATAAAGACGGATGGGGCATTCCTAAGTCCAGATGGCATCACTACAAACTCGTAGTGTCCATATCTGGTCCTGAATGTTGTCCTATCCACATCCTGCTCTCTCACCCTCAGCTAGTGATACCCGGAACCCAGATCAATCCTGGAGAACACTGTCTCTCCCTTAAGCTGATCTAACAAGTCATCAATACGCGGCAATGAATACTTGTTCTTGATGGTCACCTTGTTAAGCTCTTTGTAATCAATACACAATCTCAACGATCCGTCCTTCTTACGTACGAAGAGGACAGGTGCTCCCCATGGGGACACGCTAGGGCAAATAAAGCCCTTCTCAGCCAGCTCCTCAAGTTGCTTCTTCAGCTCCAACATCTCGACATGCCACATCCTGTATGGGGCCTTCGAGATAGGTCTCGTACCAGGCTCTAACTTGATACTGAAATCCACACTCCTCTGAGTTGGCGAACTGGACGGCTCAGGAAAAACATCAGTAAAATCACAGACAACTGGGATATCCTCTAATGTTGGACTCTCCCCCTCCTTCATGGCATAACACCAGAAGGCATCACAACCTTGTGTAATCAGTCTCGCAGCCCGTATCGCACTGATAACCATTTCATATTTTTCAAGGTCCCAACCTCGGAAAACCTCTATCTGACCTAACTCGGTAGAGAAGGTAACAGTCCTCCTACCTACATCTAAGACCGCAGAATGTCTATCCATCCAATTCATACATAGTATAACTTCCTCATGCTCTAACGGCATGACAAAGAAGTCAACTAGTAAAATACGGGTCCCTACATAAATGGGACAATCACGAATCTCGTGGGTACCTCTGACCCTACTACCATCGGGTAACCCTATACTAAAGGGTATCTCCTCAACTGTGTCTAAACTAAGACGCTCTACACAGGCATCAGAAATAAAAGAATGCGTAGCACCAGTATCAAATAAAACTCTAACAAGTAAACCATGAATCAGAATGGTACCTGTAGCAGTAGGTGCAGTTGGCTCCTCTGCACTCCTCAACTCAAAAACTCGGCTTGTGGGCCTCGGGTATCAGTGGTGCCCCCACCACGACCTCTGCCTCTACTCGGCCCAGGAGCAGATCCCTGAGTCGTAGGGCGATCTAGGACTCTCTGCTGTCCCGGTATCTGCTGCTGCTGAGGTGGCCTTTGCCCACCTCTCGCTACACTGGCAGGGGAAGAACCCTACTTAGATGAAGCTCTCCCTCGTCTACAGAAGGTAGCTCTATGACCAGGTCTGCCACAAGTGAAGCAGGCCACCGGCTGCCTCGTAGACTCTGATCTCATATGCCCATACTCACTGCAGTTGAAGCACTGCACTCCCTTATCTACACCCGGTGCAGATGGAGGATGACTCTGGCGACTCTGGCCTCGCCCTGAACCAGCAGCTCCACCAGTACCACTGGTCTGCCCAGTCCGTTGTCTCTTCTCAGACCGGAGGGTCTGAGAAGCTCTCCTCTGGCTGGCCCTCTCTGTCTCGTAATCAAAAGCCCGGTCCTGATAATCGACCAAGGTCTCACAGTGGAAACCCGCCATATAGGTACGGGTAGTATCCCTCAGACGTCGGGAAAACAAATACACATGCTGATCTGCAAAAGGTGCAGTTGGACCCAACAATGCTAGCTCCTCCTGAAATCTCCTAATAGCCTCTGAGACCGGTACATCCTCGAACCCAGCCTCAACAAAGTCTCGCAGTTACTCCCTCCTTAGCGAGGCAGGGCAGAAACGCTCCCGGATCATAGTCCTCGTCTGTCATAACTAGTAACCTGTACTCGTACAGACCTCCACCAATGTTGTGCCAAATCTCTGAACAAGGTCTGCACCAACTCAATCTGCCTGTCAGCTGGACATCTAATAGACTCCAGAGCTGAGTCTACGTGTCCTATCCAGAGCTCCACCTCTAACCCCACCTTCCTAGTGAAAGGGGGTACTCCCATCTGATGAAAAGCCTTCAACCAAGTATCTATCTGGTCGAGGCCCTCTATGCTCCTCTGTAGCTCGAGCAATCTCAGCGGCAGGTGCCGGTGCAGCTGGTACCTGTGTAACTGCATGGGATCTCTCAGATGATCCCTCATGTGCTGGCAAATCCGGGGCACGCCTACCTGCCCTGGCGGCCTCCTCAACACGTCTAATGTACTCGCGGAAGGATGGTCCCTCCATGGAGACACGATCAAACTCACCAGACTGGGCTCTCTGTGGCCCCTGTCTCTCAGCTGCACCGTTCCCAGTCTCAGGAACAGCACTCTCAGCAACCTCCTCGTGGATCTCTTCCGTTGCATGTGAACCACCAGCAGGAGTCCTACCCCGTCCTCTACCTAGAGGGGGTCTACCTCTACCTCGTCTAGCTGCAGGTAAGGCTCTAGTCTGAACCATCTGCAGAAGACGTAAACCTAACTTAGAAGACTATATATATATGTCATATGTATAGATATATATCAAATCAATCACAACAGAATATCTATATATATCTATACTGTCGAGGTCTTCAGAGGGGCGATGGCTCACGTACACGGTATCCCAAAACATTTGTACTCATTTCAAAACCAAAACCTTTTGAAAAGTCAGACCCCTTTTCGGGTTCTGTTTAGTTATCTATTCGACCTTTATCGCAGATTACTAGTGCCATTGTTGTCAACCTGGGCTCTGATACCAACTTTGTAACACCCAAATCCGTAGGACTCGGAGTGCTACTGGGCTAGGATCTCACAATGGAGCCTGACCCTAGCCTGACAACAATTTCACTGATCTTACAACAAGACACAGATAGATTAAAACAAAACATGAAACTGATATATATATATATATATATATATATATATATATATCCAAAAGGTAATACAATGTACCGCTGAGTACAAATAAAACCACATTGTACAACAAAAGAACCCATATCCCCGACAACGCCCCAGTGTACGGAGCCCTCAACGGATCACCCACTCTGGATCACTCTGTTGCTCTCCTATCCTGCAAAGTATCTACAACACGGTATAAAACCGTTAGCTAACCATACACATACATAAGAGATGCAGAGCACAAACACACATCAAAATAATACTAAACACGTCAACATGATATCACACATTTACCCGGTTCATTATCTTTATCAAGTCCAACAATAAACTCGTATATATATCCATATAAACATATGTGACACGAGGAATATATAATCCTCGCCTCTGGGTCCAATAGCCAGCTGGAATGGTGCCTGGAACACCTCCCCGTGTACCCTAAGGGAATGGAGAGTGCCCGAACCGTTTACCAGGTTTGGCCTGCCTACAGAGAACCTCCTAGACTCCCGGCGGGATAAAAGGGCAAGTTATCACGGCCCTACAATGGGCAAGCAATATACCATAGGTCGGTGACCATCATAACACATGCTATAAAGTATATAACAAACACCACTCATGCACACATCCAATATAGGAATGGCAACTAAGTAAGTCCCACGGACTTACCTCAACCTCGTAGTCGTCTCAACTCGATCAACTCTCAAACTCAGTCCACTCCAAACTGGAGGATAACACGGCCTATACAAGGCATACATATATATATCATACTCCTATCACACAAATGGTCACACCTAGACCCAAGGGATCCACAAGGATCATATCCAACTCGTAAACCTCAAAGCCGTAACCGGCATATCTATCTCATACTCATCAACGTCCGATACCTAGCATGCTACTACCGCTCATACTAGGAAAGGAAAGGATTTACATAACTCTAGGTAGATCCGGGACAAGACGCACCTGCGTGACACAAGGGACGCAGGGGCGGAGCAAGCAACCCGCAGGCGCGGCGGAACACAGCCGCGGGCGCGGTGACAAGGCTGCAGGCAAACGCAGGTACGGCGCTGGCGCTGGCGCGGGCTTTGCGGCACGGCTTCCGCAGGGGCGGCGGCTGCCAGGCGCGGGGGCGGCGTCTGTGCAGAACGTGAACCCGCGATTCCTTTTCGGCTCTTCTCGTGATCAAATCACGTCTTTATCATTCCAAATTCACACACATGCATAAACATACACATTCCAACATCACCTATGATCAAAACATCTAATCCTAAGCTAAGGAAGGAAGAAACCAAGGAAGAAGGAAGAGAAGAAGGAGAAGAAGACTAACCGCTACTGTGGCCTAACCAAAAACTGCTCACCACTAGCACCTCAGCTAGCTTCCAAGCTCAGCCATGCACATAGCTCATCAATAACCACAAAACCACACAAAACTCTTCCAACTCAAGGGAAAACCAAACTCAAGCTCAAGAAGAATGAAGGAGAAGCAAGGAGGGCATGAAGGCTGGATGGAAAGTGAAGAAGTAAACCCTTGCTCAACAAGGAAGAGAAAGAAGTAAGGCAAAGGGTAAAGCACAGGTCAAAGGAGTCAACAAAACCGGCTGCAGCCGCCGGAAACCGCAGAGGCGGGTTTCCTGGCCGCAAGGGCGGAACAACAGAGGAGCCGCAGGGGTGACCTCACAGAACCGCGGGGGCGGCTAAGGCCAAAAACGGCTCCAAAGACTATGGCTCTCACATGTAGAGGTCGTGGTGGGAGTACCACTGACACTAGAGGAGCACAGGGTAGAGTTTTTGAGTTGAGGAGTGCAGAGGAGCTAGCTGCACCGGCTGCTACAGGTACCATTTTGATTCATGGTTTACCTGTTAGAGTTTTATTTGATACTGGAGCTGCGCATTCATTTATATATGATGCATGTGTTGAGCGTTTGAGTCTAGTTACAACTGAGGGGATACCTTTTAGTATAGGGTTACCCGATGGTAATTGGGCCAGAGGTGCCCGTGAGATCCGTGATTGTCCCATTTGTGTAGGGACTCGTGTGTTACTTGTTAACTTCTTTGTTATGCCGTTAGTGCATGAGGAAGTCATTTTAGGTATGGATTGGATGGATAGACACCATGCAGTATTAGATGTAGGTAGGAGGACCGTGACACTCTCTACCGAGTTAGGTCAGATAGAGGTTTTCCGAGGTTCGGACCTTGGGAAGTCAGGCATGGTGATCAGTGCGGTACGTGCAGCGAGATTGATTACACAGGGTTGTGAGGCCTTCCGGTGTTATGCCATGAAGGATGGGGAGAATCCAGCGTTAGAGGATATCCTAGTGGTTTGCGAGTTCACAGATGTATTTACTGAGCCGTCCAGTTTTCCGCCTCAGAGGAGCGTGAACTTTGGCATTGATTTGGAGCCTAGTACGAGACCGATATCGAAGGCCCCATATCGTATGGCGCCTGTCGAGATGCTGGAGCTGAAGAAGAAACTTGAGGAGTTGGTTGAGAAGGGCTTCATCCGCCCTAGCGTATCCCCGTGGGGAGCACCTGTCCTCTTCGTACGGATTTAGGATGGATCATTGAGACTGTGTATCGACTACAGAGAGCTGAACAAGGTGACCATCAAGAACAAGTATCCATTTCCCCGTATTGATGATTTTTTAGATCAACTCCAGGGAGCGACGATGTTCTCTAGGATTGACTTGCGCTTAGGGTATCACCAGCTGAGGGTGAGAGAGCAGGATGTGCACAAGACGGCATTTCGGACCAGAAATGGACACTACGAGTTGATGAACAACATATTCATCGACTTCCTGGACCAGTTTGTGGTAGTCTTCATATTCTGGTGTGTACTCTCGTAGCAAAGAGGAACATGCAAGACAACTAAGGAACGTGTTACAGGTTTTACGAGATAGAGAACTTTATGCTAAGTTCTCTAAGTGCGAGTTATGGATGCCAGAGGTAGCATTCCTGGGTCATATTGTCTCCGCCGAAGGGATCAAGGTTGATCCGGCGAAGATTGAGTAAGTGGCAACATGGACGACACCGACGAACGTCAAGGAAGTACGTAGCTTTCTTGGCCTAGCCGGTTATTATCGACGCTTTGTGGAGGGATTCTCTGAGATTGCTGTCCACTTACGAGTTTGCTGAGGAAGACCACCAGGTTTGTATGGTCTGAGCAGTGTATGTAGCGTTTTGAGGAGTTGAAGAGACGTCTGACTTCCGCTCCTATTTTAGCACAACCAGAGGGTACAGAGGATTTTGTGGTTTACAGTGATGCATCCAAGCTACGCTTGGGATGTGTGTTGATGCAGAGGGGCAGAGTGATTGCATATGCGTCTAGACAACTAAAGACATATGAGGAGAACTACCAGACTCATGACATGGAGTTGGGAGTGGTAGTTCATGCACTGAAGATCTGGAGACATTACCTATATGGTGCTACATGTCAGATCTTCACAGACCATAAGAGTCTGAAGTATATTTTCACGCAGCGGGAATTGAATAACCGCCACCATAGGTGGCTTGAATTGATCAAGGACTTTGATTTGGAGATTTCGTATCATCCAGGAAAGGCGAACGTTGTCGCCGACGCCCTGAGCAGGAAGACGCCTCGAGAGAAGACGATTGCGAGACTGACAGTTCAACCTCAGTTACATAGAGATATGGTGTGGCTAGAGTTGGACATCCAGTTTCCTGAGGAGGATGCTCAGTTGAGTACCTTAGAGGTTCTCCCTGATCTGTTGGGCGAGATCCAACAAAAGCAGGGAACTTGCCCGACCTTGATGAGGATCCGAGAGAGGATGTCCCGTGGTGAGGCACCACAGTTCCTCATAGGAGCAGATGGAGTGATGAGATGCCGCGGTCGCGTCTGTGTACCCGCTGATGCGGATTTGAGACAGAGGATATTACAGGAGGCTCATTATACGCCTTATTCGGTGCACTCAGGTACGAGTAAGATGTACCAGGATGTGAGACGCTCATATTGGTGGGTTGGGCTGAAGCCCGACGTGGCCAGATTTGTGGCACAGTGTGCGACCTGTCAGCAGGTCAAGATCGAGCATTGTAGACCTGGAGGTGAGCTCCATCCACTTCCTATACCGCAGAGGAAGTGGGAGGACGTCACCATGGATTTTGTGACTGGATTGAGACCGAGCAGGAGCTTTGATGCCATCTGGGTTGTAGTTGACAGATTGACGAAGACGGCACGTTTTATCCCTATTCGGGAAACGTGGCCAGTGAGCAAGTTGGCTGAGGAGTACACTAGGCAGATAGTGAGACTACATGGTGTACCGAGGACGATCGTCTCAGACAGAGATGGGCGATTTACCTCGAGGTTTTGGCAGCAGATTCAGACTGCTCTAGGGACGAGTTTGCACTTCACCACTGCATTCCATCCTCAGACAGATGGTCAGTCATAGAGGACCATTCAGACACTGGAGGGTATGCTGCGAGCTTGTGTGTTGGATTGGGGACAAGTGTGGACGGATCATCTCCCACTAGTTGAGTTCTCGTACAACAACAATTGGCATGCATCGATTGGGATGGCTCCATATGAGGCACTGTATGGACAGAGATGTCGCACACCGTTATGCTGGGATGAGCTGAGCAGTGTTAGTGGGTTGACACCTGATGAGGTTCAAGATGATGTTGCTCGTGTAACACTGATTAGAGAGCGGATGCTGACTGCACAGAGTCGTCTAAAGTCATATGCAGATAGGAGGCGTAGACCCCTAAAGTTTAGAGTAGGAGCTCATGTGTGGCTAAGAGTGTCTCCGACACGAGGTGTTAGACGTTTTGGCATTAAGGGGAAGTTAAGCCCCCAATATGTCAGACCGTTCGAGATTCTGGATCGAGTTGGGAGTGCAGCATACAGATTAGCTTTGCCTCCGAGATTAGAGGGTGTTCACCTTGTGTTTCACGTGTCTCAGCTGAGGGAGTATATACCAGATCCGAGACACATTGTGAGTTATGATGATTTGGTAGTTGAGCCGGACCACACTTTTGTTGAGCACCCGATTGCAGTTTTAGAATGAGGTATGAGACGCCTGCGTTCGAAGGACATTCTTATGCTGAGGATACAGTGGTCGAGACGAGGACTTGATGAGGCTACATGGGAGACTGAGGATAGTATCCAAAGGAACTATCCAGAGTTCTAGCTATGATGTGTTATATGATATTATTAGATCTTGTTGTGCTAGTGCGATTGATGTTTATAGCTGGAGATAGTTCTTTCCTCCATGCTATTGGGATGCGATTAGGGTTTAGCTGGAGATGGTTATTCCTCCATGCTATTTTGGTGGACATAGTTTCGCTGGAGATGTTTTTCCTCCATGCCTTTATATTATGAGTATGATATGGCTAGAGATGGTTTTCCTCCATGCCTTGGTTATGTGATGATAGTTTGTCTAGAGATGGTTTTCCTCAATGCCTTGGATAGTATAGTGATCTTGTTGCTGGAGATGATGATTTCCTCCATGCTCGTGTTTAAGGTTATAGAGTGATATAGGTTGATACCTTATGAGCGGAGACGTAATATCTCCGATAGAGAGAATTACACCTCGGCATATGGGTCCGAGAGGATTTGGGATTTCACAAGTTTCGGGACGAAACTTATTTTTAGGGGGGTGACATGTAACAACCTTAGTCTTTAGTGCTGAGTTAGGACCCAGCCGCCCCTGCGGGACCAGAGGGCCGCCCTTGTGGCAGGTCTTGTGTTCCGCCCTGCGGCTCAGGGAACCCTCCCATGCGGTTTCATGTGGCTGCAGCCGGCTTTGTTGACCGTTGGACCGTGCTTTACTCTTTCTCTTGCTTATAATCGTCCTCTTTGCCTCCAAATGAAGGGTTTCTTCATCCTTCTCCAGCTACTCACGTTCTTGTTCCTCCTTCCTTCTCCTTTGATCTCTTCTTGAGTTTTCCTTAAGTTTGCAAGTGAATTGTGTGTGGATTTGATGATGATGATGATGTTATGTGTTGTTGCTGAGCTTGGGAGCCAGGTGAGGGTGTTGTGTTGATCTTTTCCTTGGCTTAGGATCACAGCAGTGGTGAGTTACTCTTCTTCTTTCTTTCCTTCTTCCTTTCCTTATCCTTAGCTTAGGATTTCACAAGTTGAATCTTCTGTGTGTTGGAGCTACTAGGCATATATTGATGTGTGTGTGTGTGTGTGTGTTTGGCTTTGAGGTTTAGTATAAGTTGAGCTTTCTAGGTTAGTGGCATGCTAGGTATGTGTATGAGGTTAGGATGAGGATGATCATGATATCGATATGTGCCGGTTATGGCTTTGAGGTTTAGTATATGTTGAGCTTTCTAGGTTGGATATGATCCTTATGGATCCCTTGGGTCTAGGTGTGACCCCTTTGATTGATAGGAGATTTGATATCTCTTTATGCCTTGTTATTAGACAGTGTTGTCCTCCGGATCGGAGTTGATCGTGGTTGAGGTTATCTTGAGGTTGAGGTAAGTCCGTAGGACTTACTTAGCTACCATCCTTATATCGGATGTTTGCATGAGTGGTGATTGTTATATGCTTGATAACATGCGATGTTGATTACTACCGACCTATGGTTTAGTGACCGCCCATTGTAGTGGCTGTGACAACATGCCCTTTCATCCCATAGTGGAGTAAGGGAGGTTCTTTGTGGATAGGCCAGATCTGGTATACGGGACGGGCACTTACCACTCCATATGGTATACGGGAAGGTGCTCCTATACCACTCCAGCTGGCAATAGCACCCAGAGGCGAGGATTATATATTCCTCGTGTCACAATTATTCATATACAGTTATATATACGATTTGAGTGTTGAACTTTCTAAAGATAATTAACCGGATAAATGTGTAATAGCATGATTATGTGTTTATGATTCCATGTCTTGTGTTTGTGCTTATTCATTATCTTATATATGAATAGTTAGCTAACGGATTTATACCGTGTTGTAGATATTTTGCACGTTAGGAGAACTGCAGAGTGGTCCAGATGGGGTGATCCGTTGAGGGCTCCGTACACTAGGTTTATGTGAGGAATATGGGGATGATTTTATTGTGTATGGATATTTGTTTTGGTTTGTACTCAGCGGTTTGTAAACCCTTTTGATATATATATATATATATATATATATATATATATATATATATATATATATATATATATATATATATATATATATATATATTTATATTACAGTTTGATGTTTGGTTTTAATCTATCTATGTCTTGTTGTAAGATCCAGTGAACTTGTTGTCACGCTAGGGTCAGGATCCATTGTGAGATCCTAGCCCAGTAACGCCCTGAGTCTTGTGGATTTGGGGTGTTACAGTTGATTATACATAATAAAACTTATGTGTCGATAAGGATGTGACATCTGAATTCTAACATGTTATCATTTATATGTTTGGTTTCGGTATGTAAAGTGGACATACAAATAATGTTTATACTCCTTAATTTTCTTAATCACAATCACTTCAATTTTAATTTGTTTTGTTATTTTGGGTTTGTTTTTTTTTATTTACAAAATCCACATCACACTCAAAATCCGTGTTTCATATCATCAAAACCAAATTTTAATTGGATATTAAAATCATAATATTTTGATAAATACATTAATAGTTTATACTGTATTATATCTACACTATTTTAATGGAAAACCCCCGGTAATAATTGTCTACTTTAAGATTGGTACATGGGTAGTATGAGAATTCTAAGTGTTGCAATCAAAGAGAAAGAAAGAAGGCAATAAATGATGGCTTAGGCATGTTTCTTTCAATTAATTGGATGAAAAATGAATTGTGGTTGATCAAAAGAGTTGGAAAGCCAATCCCAGCCACTAAGCCGAGGGAAAAAAAAAAAAAGAAAGAAAGAAAGGCAGTCCAACCACTAAGCCGGGCACCGAAAATAAATTATTTATAAAAATGGAGGAAAATATCACCTTCATCGATGACTGTTCTCAACTGTCTCATTTTGCAGAAAATTTCCCAAAGATTAGAACGTCTACCTTACATTGATGAGAACAATAACTATTTTTGTGATTACTCCTGGAAAAAATCATGTCACTCATAATACAAACACAAATCACAAATTTACTCAAACAAGAAAGGATGCTTATTAAAAGTTTATAGTTCACCGATATAACAGCAAAGTTTGAAATGGATACATAAGCTACATAACAGCTAACAAGATACTGAGTTTTTGTGTCTGCCTATCCATGAAAAAATTAAAAAATGTAGTAGTGCAATGCCTCTTATAATTTACTTTTATCAACACTTACCCTCCTACTGAGTAGCTCTTTTTCTGTTTACACTTACCCTCCTACTGAGTAGCTCTTTTTGGATCAAGACCTTAGTGTAAAAGTGTAGTCTGCTTCCATCCAATTTTCTAAGCTTTTCAACCAAAAAAGAAATGGCACTATCAATGACCTCCAATCAAAAACAGTAAATGGGCTCAGATACTGAACTAGCTAACATAAAAAGTCGTTTCATTTACATCATAGTTTGGCACTGCTTGACATGAAGCGTATACAAAGTTCCAGATTGAAGCATATCCTTGACAGGTTAAATAGAAATCTGATCAATATAATATATTTCTCTGCAAGATATTGTTAGTTGCATACTTGCATGTGCCATAGTGATTATGATACTAACTAAAAGCAATACAGCAAACTAAATTTCAGGTCAGCGTAGAACAAGAAATCTTAACCATAAAATGCTACGCCGGTCTCACTTCCCTCATATTCAGCAAGAAACAAAATAGGACAAACTGATTTCACATTTTACAAATCAAACAAATAATGGCAACTAATCGGACATAACTTGCAGCAGCCCAGGGAAAGAAAAATGTAAGCATATGCAAATTCAATGGAACAAGCCGAGTGACAAGGGAGGTTATTCATGCAAGAAATATAATTAACAAAGAACAAAATGTGCACTATAAGTATTACCAGATTTTCTCCTCGTTCACTAGTCTACGGAATCCTTACTAAACCAAATGAATTGAATAGAACATATAACACCAGATGGGATAATTTGTGGATGCATCTATTTCATAATTGTTTTGTTTCAACTCATGGAGCAATTCTTGTATGCCATTTAGATAGGCATATCCTCTTTGCCATGTAGTTGGATAAACATCAATAAGTCTTTTGGGTGGAAAAGAGAAGGGATTTCACTAGTGAGAAACCGTTGACACAAAACTGATTCCAAATTCAAGAAATTACAGAACATTGTTAATGCAAGATCCCACAATTCTCTCTCAAAAAAAAAATAAAAAATCCCCCAACTTTTGTTTAATAAATCAATATCTTCTCAAACTCAAGCCAGGCAGTTGGATGTTTACACAATACAGACCATTAATTTCTTCCAAGACATGCTGTGCAGAAGATTAAGATTTTAATCACTTACAAGAAACACAATCCTATGCAGCTCAACTTTGCTTTTGTATCTCTTAACAACATAACTTTGAACAGCCCTAAATAATATTTATATGGAGAGATAAACTACCAGCTATGTCAAATAATGTGTATGTTTGTCTTGCAATTTTACTGGCCACGCTAACTAGGTAGAAGAAAAGTACTACTAGAAGAGAACTGATATAGCTTACCCTAAACAACTGTATATTTTAACTTTCATTATTTAGTCAACAGTTTTATTTCTTCATAGCATTAGTTTAAGACTAAATACATAAAATGTAGTCCTCTTTCCGTACAAAAATAAATCCAATACTGACATTAATTACCCATAAACCCTTACATATAAATTATTACTGACTAGTGGAAATGCTTGGATAAATTGGTAGTGCAGAGGCATATTTTGTACTTCAAGCATAGTTGACATCTTTATGCACATTATCTGGCATAGTTGAAAAAATTCATCTCATTATGCAGGACTTAGCAAAAGGAGAGCGGAGATGAAACATAATTTTGTAGAAGTGCAATGGAAATTGGGTATTAGGTCTAGGTTGCAAATGGACTGTTTGTATTCATTTCATTAACAATGACATGTTGAGCTAGTCAGATAACTACCACCTTTTCTAAACTCAGATCAAATCTCCAATCCATTTGTTTTTAGATTACATCTGATAATGGTGGAACAACCCAGTTCCTTGAAGTAAGATGAATGCATAAACCCTTGCATTGCATTCATCAGAAACTCCATAAGACACAGAGAAAATCATGAAGTTGATCAATGAACGTACAACAACATAACTATACTGGAAGAAAATGATTAGAGTCCCAGCAACACAGACTCAGATGCAAATAGTTAAGGAGTTCTTAAGGTTGAAATGGATACACAGGCTGCAATATGACATCGTTCGCAATAAGGCAAATGAAATTGCCAATATCTAAATCAAGACAAGTAAAAAAATAATTTCATTTGATTCATTAAAACAAGACTTCCCTAATATATTTATAACAACCAATATTCCGGATTGCTGATGGAACAAGCTCTTTGCCCATAATTATTAGACAATTATGCTGAGAATCCTGAGATGATATGTGAGTTTTGTGCGCATAAGGATGGATATAAAACCTTCTTTATTGTTAGATAATTATGTTGACTAATGATTATTTAACAACATGACTGTATTAGCTCAGATTGTCCCAGCAAGATAGACAAATTTTAACTGGTTATGGACGAATACCCCTAAGTTTTGAACTTCTACCCTGCATCCTTTAGGGTCACAAGAACTCCCTTAAATCCGTTTTCTTTGACAAAACACAGTATAGTTTTTTTAACTTCATACAAAGAAGATTATCCTAAGATAATATGGATGGAAGAAAAAAAATAAAATGTGTTCTTACATTAAACTATATGATTACAGATTTACACCAATATAATGCAGCACTGCAAATTGTCTAATTTAAGATTGGTCTATGGGTGAAATATGAAGATTCTAATATCTGCATGTGTGGAGGAGAAATATCAGAGTGTTGCAATCAAACAAAATAGAAAATCTTACAAAAAAACAAACAAAAAGAAGAAGAAGAGAAACAATGAAACAGTGACGTCCCAAACAGGTTTCTGGTAATAGGATGAAATTAATGGTTGGTGGGTCTATAACGTATAGTTAGAGGAAGGAATCACAAGAAACTAACACAGGTTGACTCCATAAGTCACGGCATTGTCAAGTTGTGAAGCCATAACAATCTCATAAGGATTATTATGTAGATGATGAGGGAATCAAAATCAATCGATCCATCAAGTCGGGACTGAAAGTAAAGGCTCGTTAAGCAATTATTCTCATACAGAATTTTCTAAGGAAGCCAGATAGCGATAAGTTGTAAGGAAGAAAGGAATGGGATCAAGATATCTAAATTCACAAGACAAAATATCTATGTAGGTTTTTCTGGTGTTTTAGAATATGAACCTTTTTTCTAAAATTACCACACAGGTAAACTTGCTTTTTATCACTAAATTCCGCTTCTTTTTTTATTTTTTATTTTTTATGTTCATTGCATCTGATGGTAGAGGTACAACTTCTTCAGGATGAAGCATGGTTTCTGAAGCACATGCACTCCCTATGCTTATAAGTGAATATAGTCATGACAACGTTGCACTGCATTCTTCAGTATTTGTTTCATTAGAAAAAATATATACAAGGATAGTTTCCTGATAAGAACAATTGAAACCATTCCAAAATAATGGTTCACAAAGTCACTCTTGGTCAAAGTTCACACCAGAATTTGTACCTGCCACAGTCATGTATCAGAAAGATTTGAAAATTATGATACCAGGATGCTTCAATAGGTGGTGTTTGACAATGTGCACTCTAACAATGAGTCATAGTAGCTGCTTCTACTGTTACATATATTACGCAACTACTATATACATGTAACATAAGGCATAAATTTCATCTCAAACACCTTTTCACTCTGCATCACAACACAATCTTACTAAAGCCAACTCTTTGGTAAGAACAGCTAACATAACTAGTTACAAGTTTTGGGTAAAAACAGCTTTTAGTTTAAACAGCTGTGTACTATCTGATACCAAGCTCTTAGTTCTCAGCACAAGATACAAAATCACCAGCTTTGGGAATTACACATACAATTTTACTACACTTGGCATTTTTACACATATGGTGTTCAGTGCACCTTATTTCACAATAAAAATCACCAGCTTAGCATTCCTTAGTTAATTATCCAGATTAAAAAAAGTATCAAGTTTACTGAATATTTTTAAGAATACAAGTTTTATCAGGACATTTCCCCTTCTAGTACGAACCAGTTTCCAACAATATTTCTTTTGGCTGATCAGAGGGCATCACTTCAGGCATCAGGTAGAAGACGACACTCATCAGTGTACGAGGAACTAGCAGCACCAGCAGGAACTGTGATCGACGTGAATTCCCCATCGCTTACACCAGACATGTCAAACTCGTCATATGCTGCATATTGGATTGGGAAGTCTTCTTGTTTTTGGTACCATGTAGACACTTGTGCAGGCGATTCAATGATCATCTCCAGTATCATTTCCACCTCCTTCATTGTTGGCCTAAGCTTTCCGCTCCAACTTATGCAACGCTTTGCCAGCTCAGCAAAGGATATCAACTCATCCTCCTTGATCTCCGTTGCAATTTTAGGGTCCAAGATATCAGACAGCCTAGAGTTTTGCATAAAAAACAAGAACTCTGTCACCAAGTTCTTTTGCTCCATAGTCCTTGCATCCCTGTAGATTGGCTTCTTGCTTGTCAAAAGCTCCAAGAGGACGACTCCAAAACTGTAAACATCACTCTTCTCAGTGAACTGATACGATTGGAAATACTCCGGGTCCAAATACCCCATTGTTCCTTGGACGAGAGTGGTCATGTGTGTTTGATCCAACGCAATGGTCTTGGAAGATCCAAAGTCAGAAACTTTTGCTCTGTGTTTTTCATCCAACAATATGTTTGAAGACTTAATATCCCTGTGATAGATAGGAATTGATGAAGATGAATGTAAATATCCAATAGCACCAGCTGAATCTTTAGCAATTTTTAAACGCATCGCCCAACTAATGACAAAATCTTCATCAGGGTCATGGATATGTTGAAAAAGTGTTCCATTAGGAATAAACTCATAAACAAGTAGAGGGATTTCTGTCTCTAAACAACATCCCAACAACTTGACAACGTGTCTATGGTCTATCTGAGACAAGATAACCACCTCATTTACGAATTGCTCCAACTGGCTTTCATCCAACAACTTAGACTTCTTGATTGCAACAATAGTTGCATCTGTGAGCATACCTTTATAGACAGTTCCCTGTCCACCTTGGCCTAGTATCCGACTTTCATTGAAGTAGTTTGTGGCTTTGTTCATTTCACTTACAGTGAATATCTTTGTTCTCTCCACAACACCTTTATCTGATGATAATTGTTGTTGCAACAACAGTCCACCATTGCGCTTGAAGAACTTGTTCCTTCTCATGATCTCCCTTCTCCTCTTGATGAACCGATACAGCCCATAGATACAAGCTGCCAAAAGTAGAAAGCCAAAACTATTGCTAAGTCCTGCATGAAATGGAAACCAAAAGAAATTATTTTTTTAGCAATACCTAAGACAGACTGATGAAAAGACTCAGTGATGGAAACAAATTGAGCCTGATAAATATTACATTAGATAGTTCTCACCAAGGATGGCCGCAAGATTCAAGAGTGGTTTTTTTTCACAATAATATTTGTTGGGGATGAGATTTCTGGATCCATTCAGTTGTTGATAGCAAAATCCTGGACAACGATCACATTCTGCAGGACCTGTGCATTACCATAGAGAAAAGAAAATTAAGATAGTGGGTGAGTTTGCTTGGAAAAATAAATGCAACTAGTGTATTAGCCGTGCCTTGCACGGGATTTTGATAAAAATATTATTTGTTATTATATTTTTTTAAGGGATTATATATAAATTATTTTTTTGTTGATTGGAAAGGATGATTTAATTAAGATTTAATCATACATATCTCAGGTAACAAAAAAGTTGATTGAAAGGAATGAATTTAATTAAGATTTGATTTTAATATTTCGTTAAATTTTTTTTTTTAATGGATAAACTTAATTAATATTTTTTATTTTAATATTTTTGATTTTAATATTTCGTAATTAATATTTTTTATTTTAATATTATTGATATTTTTACAATTTAAATTTAATTTGTTTTTTTTAAAATTTTTGGTTAGAATATTTGTTATACTTTTTAATTAATTTTTGGTTAGAATATTTGTTATGCAATTGATTACAGGTCTTGGGAAGTGAAAGAAATTGGGAGAGAGTAAGCAGACTCGTAGAAAATGAGAAAACTCTTACCTTGACATCCATCGGGTAAATAGGGATTCCCGTCGTAACTAGGATTACAATAACAGTCTAAGAAACTTCCACGGTAGTCACAAGTGGCATGTAGATGGTTGAGGGGCCCAAGATAGGAGTTTGGCCACTTCCAAGACAATTGTACTGGAGGGAAAGAGCTTCCATCAAAACTTGACTGATTATAGTTAAAGCTAGAAGATGTTAAAGTTGCCAGCAGGCAATTTTGAGGTTCACTTGATGGCTGGAGATTAAAATCTATCTGATAGTAATCCAAGCTTTCATCATCCGAAGAGAGTGATGTTTGGCAACACTTCACCCCATAGCAACCTTTTTTTGCAGCTTTGGCTATGGTACTGTTGTCGTCGTTGTCGCAAATAGTGGCACACCCTGCAATAAATTTGTTGTTTTGGTCAGCCAAGAAGGCACTGCCAGGACAACCCGTTATCGCGAAGACATTATAATAAGAATTTGAGAAACTGTAAGGGGTTCCCCTCAAGTCAATAGTGCTCCATTTTTGAGTCTGTAAATCTGCGGGGCACACAGTCAGCGGAGGTATCCTCACTACCAGACTTTGATCCCGAGTTCCATCACCGGGTAGGGTTATCTCCCCGACGACCTCAATGTTAAATTTGGACAAGAAGGGCTTGCTGCTCGATTCCCTGCACTCGATCTCAAACCAAGGATCAAGGAAGCAGTCGGCACCTATCCCAAATGGGAAAGGGATAGTCACACCTCCACAAGTATGGTTGCAACCAGCCTTTGCAATCATGGGCGTTTTTGCCTTGGCCCTAACAGCCAATACTTTGATGGGTATATGTATATGTAGTATTAGTAGTAATAATAGTAATAGTAAGCATAGGGGGAGGAGTTTGGGGCTCATAGCTTCTTAAATATAATGGAAAACCATTTATGGGATGTTTCTTGCTCTATGGCTATATATCCACAGTCCGGATCCCTGTTTCCCTCTATGTTACAGGCCCTGCTAAACCTTTATCTTTTATCCTATTTTTTGGTATCAATACTTTTGTCATCCAAAATCATTTTCCTTTATCTTTTATCCTATTTTTTGTCTTTTCTAAATTTTGGTATGAAAAAAAAAGGTTTTGTTTGAGAAAGAAAATAGGTTTTAAAGTAAAAAAAGAATGATTCATGAGTTGAAAATAATAATTTAATCTAAAGAAAATTTGGAAGCAACAATAGACAAGGGTTCGTAGCAAAAAAAATAAAAAAATATTGGTGATATTTGATAATTTACTCTTACAACAATGAAAATTTTGATTGTATTACACATGCCATCTGATTGTCAACTAACTTTTGGAGCTATAATTTCACACTCGTCAATCGTTTATTTAACAGTATATGACAATCTAAGCAATATAACTGAGATGCTTTATTATACAACATACGTAGTATATAATTTATGTTTGAAGAAACATATCTTCTTCTACAACAAGGTTAGGGCATAGACTGTAATAAATATTCATATGGTATCAGGCAGAAGAGGGTTGCACATCAATGTATAAGGGATTATAAACACCAACAAAAAGTGGACTTGACATGAAGTCACCTTCACTTGCTTCAGCCATGGCTTTCTCAGCAGTTCCTTCGTGTGGGACTGGGAAAGCTTGTTCGTACCAGGAAGATGCTTGAGCTGGGGATTTGATGATCATCTCCAACGTCATTGCCACTTGCATCATTTTAGGTCTCATCTTACCACTCCGACTTACACAGCATTTTGCCATATGAATTACGGCAGTCAGCTCTTCCTCCTTGGCCTGTTTCGCGATTTCAGGATCAATGATACTAGAAAATCCGGAATTTTGTGCCAGATGTAAGAACTCTGTCACCAAGTTCTTTTGCTCCATGCTACTTCCTTCATTGTAGATTGGCTTCTTCCTGGTCAAAAGCTCCAACAGAACAACCCCGAAACTATAAACATCACTTTTCTCGGTAAACTGATATGACTGGAAGTATTCTGGATCTAGGTACCCCATTGTACCCTGGACGAGAGTGGTCAAGTGTGTCTGATCAATTGCAATGGTCTTGGAAGATCCAAAGTCTGAAACTTTAGCTCTGTGTTTCTCATCTAATAGTATGTTGGAAGACTTTATATCTCTATGATAGATAGGAATGGATGCAAATGAATGGAGATACGCAATAGCAGAAGCTGAGTCGGCTGCAATTTTTAAAAGCATGTCCCATCCCATGACAAAATCACTGTCAGGATCATGTATATGTTGTGAAAGTGTACCATTAGGAACAAACTCGTAAACAAGAAGGGGTACTTCTGTCTCGAGACAACATCCCAACAACTTGACCACATTTCTATGGTTTATTTGGGACAATATGACCACCTCGTTTATAAACTGTTCCAACTGGCTTTCATCGAGCAGCTTGGCCTTCTTCATTGCAACAATTCTGCCATCAATCAACATGCCTTTATACACAGTCCCTTGACCACCTTGACCCAATATCCTATTTTCATTGAAGTGATCAGTTGCCTTGTCCAATTCAGCCATGGTGAACACCTTTGTTTTCTCTAAAACACCTTCGTCGGATGACAATTGTTGTTGCAACAACAAACCGCCGTTGCGTTTGAAGAATTTGGCTCTTCGCTTGAGCTCCCTTCTTCTTTTGATAAAACGGCATAGACCATATACGACAATCACCAGAAGTATTACGCCGAAACTGATGCTAAGACCTGCTTAATTAGAGAGATGAATATTATGTAATCATTAAAACGACAAATGAACTTGTTGCTAGATGATGTGCTGGGGTACTTTTTATGTTGAGATTGTTTGAGAAAGCAGTTAAGTAAAAAGCTGAAAGAATTGTACGTTCTTACCAAGGATGGCTGGAAGAAAGGCTTGTCCTTGACAATGATACGAATTAGGGATTAAACGGAATTTCTGATCGTATCTTGGGCTACAAGATCCTCGACAACCCTTACAGCTGCCCGAAACTAATTAAGAGAAAAGAATGTGCAGCAACAATAATTAGGAGAAAATATATGATGGCCATGCATCAACTTTCTGAGTTTAATCATGAAAGCAAAATTTTAATTTAAAAAAAAAAAAGATTGAATGAAATAAGCGAAGATGTGGGAGTGGAAGGCAGAATGAAAACTAGTTGAGTAGAATGAATGGAGCGTTTACCTCGACATCCACCAACAACATAAGGATTTCCTATATATTCGTAGTCGCATCTGCAGCTTGTGGTAAATTCCTCAACATTCTCACAATAGGAATGAGAACTTTTGTTAGCAGGAAGGCCTCTCATCCTCTTCCAAAGCAGTACTACGGGAATGGTAGAGGCTGTTTCTGTACTTAACAATTTCCCAGCATACTCATCAGCGAACTCACTATCAATTATCGTCGCCACAAAGCAATATTTAGTTTCACCTGAATCCGGTCGAATTAACTCTATTCGATAGTATGAAGCTTCAAGGTCGTATGGGGCTTGGCAGCATTGAACCCCATAGCAACTGTTTGTGGGTACTGCTCCTTTGTTGCTCTTGTTGCAAACAGTGGCACACCCTCCTATGATGTAATCTTTATCGTAAAAGACGACTGCACTGCCTGGACAACCCTCCATAATGAAAACGTTGTCGTTTCCTGAGAAGATATAAGGGCTACCGGTCAAGTTGATACTCATAGTCTGCCGTGTTTCTGCATCACACACCTTCTCATAAGGTATCTTCACTCTCAGACTTGCTGAAGAGAAATAATGGTATGAGGCTGCATTCAACTCCATTACCTCAACATTTAATTTAGATAACAAGGGTATCCAGGAGGTCGAGCCATTTCCAGAATTTGGAGATGTCTTGCACTCAATCTCGAACCATTCGTCAAGGAAGCAATCACCGTTGGGTCCTATCCCTATCCCAAATGGGTAGGGAACACTCACATCTCCACATCTATCCTTACAACCAGGCTCTGCAATGATGGGTTCATGATGTGCTAAAGCAACCCCAACTATCAGCAGCAGCAACCATACTTGGAGCTGTACCGCTAGTTGTGAGTTCATACCTCTCCTCCGCACAGAAAAGAGAATATCATAAACAAAACCCATTTTCCTCATATTCCTTTCCAATTATGAGAGACAATATATTTGACAATAAAGAGCTAGCGTCACTCTTCACCCTTGGTCACATTACAACCATGTAAAAGAAAATATGAAGTTGAAACCTTTCCAGAATCCAAATAATGATTTACATAGTCACTCTTAGAATTGTTTCTAGTTGTGTAGCAGTTGTTCCCAGCAAATGGAAAAAGATCATCGCACAACTGTCTTGTTTAGATTTACCAAGAATACACTTTGCACAGTATATTACCGGCACCGTGTGAGGGTTGGGTTTAAAATGTTATTTTTAATTTATTTGTAGCTAATTAATTATTAAAAATTATTTTGAATGAGCATATATATCATTTTATTAAATAATAGAATAGAAAAATAGTAATATAGAAGTATTATAAATAAATAGTTTCAGATATTAGTCGTATTGAAATTCTTTTTTTTTTCATTTTAATATGTATATATGTAATATTCATATTTCATTATTATACTTTTTAATATAATACAACAACTATGTTCTATTAACTGCTTAATTTAATGGAAACCAAATTTTTAGGGCTTATTTTTCTTTTAATTATTTTTATAATTGTAACCATATTTTTTATTGGTGAATTAGGTTTAAATGGCAACCGAGTTTTGTAACGGTTTAAATAGTTAAATTAAATTGTTGAATTTATATAAAATAAAATAAAAAGGTTCTGATGACGTTAATTCTAATTGCGACACGTGTGATTGCGACACGTGACCAAAAAAAAGATTCGCTTTAATATATAAGATAAGATTGTATAAAGTATGTTAGAGACGAATGCTCTTAATGCTACTATTATAATTTCTACTCTTCATCTTTATAGCTAGCCAAGATAACTCCGATACAATCCATTTTCTTTGATAAAATATAGTATTGTTAATTCACGGTATACAAAGTAGAGGATCCAAATTAATCCATATTAATGTTCATGGCTGCATAATGGTTTTTGAAAAAGGGGTCTATATTTACACAAACATAACTCATTATTGTACAAATTGTCTCATTTAGATTGGTATAAGGGAAAAACTATGAAGATTTTATTTAACCGTATGCGTGGAGGAGAAATTTCGGAGCGTTGCATTCAAACAAAAAGAAACAATCTACTATATAATACTAAAATAGAAGTGAATAATGTCACTTGTCGTCTTCACACTAAGCCACTTCAACCTTTGTCACTTAGCGACACTATATTACGCCACCTAAGATTTTGCCACGTGTCATTCTCATATTAAACCGCATATTTTGTAATTTTAATTATGGAAGATTGTTTCAATTTTCACTTGCTTATTTTATTTACACACAAATCTTTTTTTTAAGCAATGACCAACATTAAACTATTAAGCTACATTTTTGGATATATTATAGAAAAAAAATACATATTTCTCAATTATAGTGTATAATATTCCTTAATTATATATTTTTATTTAATATTTAACATTCTTTAGTTGTAATGACTAATATTTTATTTTTTGTATAGTCTTGTTATTGTTTCATTCTAAATTCTCAGTTTTTACTTTTTAGATATAATAATTTATTCTTTTATATTACATATTATTTAAAATTATATTTGTTATATAAGTAGCAATACTTTATTTACGATTAAAAAAATTTATATCAAATTTTACAAATTCTGTGCAAGACACGAGTACTAAACTAGTGTAAATTCTACCGAAAAATAGAAAGAAGGCAATAGTGTTGTTGTCAGATTTCTTTCAATTCATAGGGTGAAAATGAACTGCGGTAGGTCTAAAGCATGAAGGTGGAAGAAGGATTCGCAAGAAAATAACACTAGTTGGTTCCGTAAGTCACATACTCACGGTATTGTCAGGTTGTAAAGTCATCTCAAGTCTCGACCACAATTTCTTAAAGATTATTATGTAGATGACGAGGAATCAAAATCAATCCTGGGACCGAAAGTGAAGGCTCATAGAAAACAACAAAGAAATTGTGGAGTTGTCCCTCCTTCTTGACTACATTGAGCAAGTCTTCTCACACAATATTTTCCAAGAAAACCGCATATTGACAAGTTGTGAGGGAGAAAGAAATGGTTGAATATTCCAAATTTACAATACAGAATATCTATGTAATTTTTTTGTTTCTTTAGAATATAAGCCTTTTTTTCTCTAAAACTACCACACAGTAATGACGTAATTACTGCCGAATCCGACTTTTTTTTTATTGGTAGCATTTGATGGTGAAGAACAACTCACTTACATGAAATTTCTTCGAGGGTGAAGCATGATTTCTATAGCATATGAATTCTCCTTGCTTTTAAGACATTATCCATGACACCAAATGAATTGTATTCTTTAGAAATATTATGGAAAGCTGAGCAAAACATCACCTTGATCAATGAATATTCTCAACAAGTTAACGACCTTCAACACATTGGATCCGCAAAAAACTTCTCTAATACCCAGTCTTCATAGAACATATGAAGAAGTATTGTTTTGATGAGAACAATTGAAAATTAGACATATGGATAGTTGTTTTGTCTAAATTTATCAAAATATAGTAGGGATGTTGAAAAGGAAAATATGAAATTCAATATTTTCCAGAACCCGAATTATGATATAAGATACTTCTACAAGTAGTGTTTGGCAATGTCCATCCTAATAATGGTTCATAGCTGTGTAGCAATTATTGTTCTAGGAAATGGAAAAAGGTCCTCCCACAACTGTTTTGTTTAGGTTTACCAAGAATGCACTGTGTGTCAGCCTTTCGCGATGAAAATATTATGTTTGGCCGTAATTTCCTTGAACTTCCTTTCAAGCAAATATTGCCCGATTACCGCTTAGATGTTGGTAACCTACAATCATACATCATGAATAAGAGTTTGAAACATAAGTTCTCTCCATCGTCCATATTCAATTTTTTTAGATAAGAATCGATTGGTGTAGCTAATATACGGAGATACTGGAGTATATATCAAACCAAAGGGAGAGGAAACAGAGTTGATATGTCTTAAATTGCCTTATCTTTTGTTTGGACTTTTTCTGTTTGGTCCAGTCTTATATTAGATGTTGGTAACCTACAATCAGGCATTTAGTCTCCGAGGCAGTGGTACAAGAAAAATCAAGGAAGAAGAAGGACAATAAGTTGTCTTCTTTAAAGAGTCATAAATGTAAGAGCCTAAGTCTTTGGAGCCGTTTTGGCCTTAGCTGCCCCCGCGGGTTTAGGGAGCCGCCCCTGCGGCTCGTGCAGTTTTCCGCCCCTGCGGTTTCTTGCGGCTGCAGCGGCTTTATTGACCCGTTGGATTATTCTTGCTTCTCCCTTTCTTCTCCTTGGTCTTCAACTTGGATTATTCTTGGTTTGGAAGAGTTGTTGTGTGGCTTTTGGTGGATGATGTTGTGTGATGTGTTGCTGATCTTGGGAGCCAGCTGAGAGGGTGGTTTGATCTCTCCTTGCTGCCTAGGACCACGGTTGTGGTAAGTCTTCTTCTTCCTTCTTTCTTTCTTCCTTGTTTCCTCTTTCCTAGCTTAGGATTAGATGTGTGTGGATGTAGATTGATGTTAGAATGTGTATGTATATGTATGTGTTTGGCTATGGAATGAAGAAGACATGATTTGATCACGAGAAGAGTGGAAGAGAAGTCGGGGAAGGCCGTTCTGCACTGTCGCCGCCCCCGCACTTGGAAGTTGCCGCCCCTGTGGGAACCCTGTCACCACACCCGCGCCCGGAAGCCACCGCCCCTACGGCCACGGTCCCAGCGCTTGCGCCCGCATCTTTCCGCGCCTGCGCTTGCCTGCGGCCACTGTCACCGCGCCTGCGGCCGAGTGCCGTCGCGCCTGCGGTTTGCCTTGCTTCCCCCCTGCGTCCCTCTTGTCACGCAGGTGCGTCTTGTCCCGGATCTACCTAGAGTAGTGTAGATCCTTTCTTTTCCTAGTATGAGCGGGTTAGTAGCATGCTAGGTACGTGTATGAGGATAGAATGATGTTGAGTATGATATCGTTATATGCCGGTTATGGCCTTGAGGCTTAGTAGATTATCGAGGTTATGAGATGGTTATGATCCTTATGGATCCCTTGGGTCTAGGTGTGACCCCTTTGATTGATAGGAGATTTGATATCTCTGTATGCCTTGTATAGGCCGTGCTGTTCTCCAAGTTTGGAGCTGATCATACTTGAGAGTACTTCGAGGTTGAGGTAAGTCCGTAGGACTTACTTAGCTGTCATCCTTATATTGGATGTATGTATGAGTGGTGTGTGATATATGCTTGATAGCATGCGTTGTGATGATTACCGACCTATGGTTTAGTGAATGCCCATTGTAGGGCCGTGACAACTTGTCATTTCATCCCGTTGGGAGTCTAGAGGTTCTCTGCGGGCAGGCCAGTTTGGTTCAGTGGGACGGGCTTTCTCCACTACCATAGGGTATACGGGGACGGTGACCGTATCACCACTCCAGCTGGCACCATTCCCGAGAGGCGAGGGTTATATTCCTCGTGTCACATATATTCATATATAGTTATATATTTATACGACTTTGAGTGTTGGACGTTATAAGATAATAAACCGGGTAAATGTGTGATAGCATGATGAGGTGTTTATTATTCCCTGATGTATGAGTGTGCTTATGCATCTTCTATATATATGTGTATGGTTAGCCAACGGTTATATACCGTGTTGTAGATCCTTTGCAGGTTAGGAGAGCTGCAGAGTGATCCAGATGGAGTGATCTGCGGAGGGCTCCGTACACTGGGTTTTATGCGAGGGTTATGGGACATTTCATATGTACAGTTATGTGTTTGTTTTGTACTCAGCGGTTCTTCTGCATTACCTTTTGACATGTATATTTATACCGTTTGATGTTTTGTTTTAATCTATTTGTGCCTTGTTGAAAGATCTAGTGAACTTGTTGTCAGGCTAGGGTCAAGATCCATTGTGAGATCCTAGCCCAATAGCGCCTCAAGTGCTACGGATTCGGGGTGTTACAAAGTTGGTATCAGAGCCTTAGGTTGACAACAATGGCACTTGCAATCTACGATAAAGGTCAAATAGCTAAATAAACAGAACCCGAAAGGGGTTTGACCTTTCAAAAGGTTATGGTTTGAAATGAGTACAAATGTTTTGGGATAGCGTGTACGAGAAGTCATCACCCCTTTGAAGATCTCGACAGTATAGATATATATATATATAGATATTATGTTGTGATTGACTTTATATATCTATACATATGGCAAATGTATAGCCTGATAGGTTAAGTATATTTGCCCTGCAGATGGCTCATACTAGAGTTGTATCTGCAGATGGACGAGGTAGGGGTAGATCCCCTCTTCCTCCAGTAGACGTAGGACAGAGTCACATTCCCGCTGATGATTCATCTGCAGCGGAGGAGGTCCGTGAGGTTGTTGCTGATAGTGTCGTTCCTGAGACTGGAAACGGTATAGGTGGGAGACATATACCACAGCGAGTCCAGTCAAATGACTCAGATTATGTCTATATGAGGGGAACAGATTTCTGCGCGTATATCAGACAAATGGAGGAGGCAGCCAAAGAGGGTAGACGTACCCCGGATCTGCCAGTACAAGGGGGATCATTTGAAGGATTCCATGGAATTACTCAGGTGCCAGTTGTACCGGCACGTGCTGCTGAGATTACTCAAGATTCAGAGGAGCATAGAAGGTCTGGGAAGAGACAACAGACTGGGCAGACCAGTGGTGCTGATGGAGTTGTTGGTTTTGAACTAAACCAGAGATGCCCAAGTTACCCTGCATCTACACAAGTTGCAGCTACGAGTCGACAGTGCTTTAACTGTGGTAAATATGGCCATATACGATCAGCGTGCACGAGACAGACCGTGATTTGCTTTACTTCTGGCGGACGAGGTCACAGACAAATTTTATGTAGACGGGGCGGAGCTGAATCTCAACAAGGTTCTTCTTCTTCCAGTGTAGCGGGAGGTGTGCAGAGGCCACCTCAGCAGCACCAGGTTCAGGGAAAGCAGAGGGTCCTAGATCGTCCTACGACTCAAGGATCTGCTCCTGGGCCGAGTAGAGGTAGAGGTCGTGGTAGGAGCACCAATGACACTAGAGGAGCTCAAGGTAGAGTTTTTGAGCTGAGGAGTGCAGAGGAGCCAGCTGCACCGACTGCTACATGTACCATTCTAATTGATGGTTTATCTGTTAGAGTTTTTTTGATATGGGTGTTACGCATTCATTTATATATGATGTATGTGTTGAGCGTTTGAGTCTAGATACGATTGAGGGGATACCCTTTAGTATAGGGTTACCCGATGGTAGTAGGGTCAGAGGTACCCGTGAGATTCATGGTTGTCCCATTTCTGTAGAGACTCGTGTGTTACTGGTTGACTTCTTTGTCATGCCATTAGAGCATGAAGAAGTCATTTTAGGTATGGATTGGATGGATATACATCAGGTTGTTTTAGATGTAGGTAGGAGGATTGTGACCCTCTCTACCGAGTTAGGTCAGATAAAGGTTTTCCGAGGTTGGGACCTTGGAAAGTCAGGCATGGTTATCAGCGCGATACGGGCACCGAGATTGATTGCACAGGGTTGTGAGGCCTACTGGTGTTATGCCATGAAGGAGGGGGAGAGTCCAGCATTAGAGGATATCCTAGTGGTCTGTGGGTTTACAGATGTGTTTGTTGAGCCGTCCAGTTTGCCGCCTCAGAGGAGTGTGGATTTGGTATTGAGTTAGAGCCTGGTACGAGAGCGATCTCGAAGGCCCCATACCGGATGGCGCCTGTTGAGATGTTGGAGCTGCAGAAGCAACTCGAGGAGTTGGATGAGAAGGATTTCATCCGCACTAGCGTATCCCCATGGGAGCACCTGTCATCTTCGTACGGAAGAAGGATGGATCGTCGAGATTGTGTATTGATTACAGAAAGCTGAACAAGATGACCATTAAGAACAAGTATCCATTGCCTCGTATTGATGACTTGTTAGATCGGCTTTAGGGAGCGACAGTATTCTCCAGGATTGACCTGCGCTTAAGGTATCACCAACTGAGGGTGAGAGAGCATGATGTGTACAGGACGGCATTCCGGACCAGATATGGACACTACGAGTTTGTAATGATGTCAATTGGGCTTACGAATGCCCCAGCAGTCTTCATGAGTTGATGAACAGTATATTCATCGACTTCCTGGATCAGTTTGTGGTAGTCTTCATAGATGAAATTTTGGTGTACTCTCGCAGCAGAGAGGAGCATGCAGGACAACAGAGGACCGTATTGCAGGTTTTACGGGATAGATAACTTCATGCTAAGTTCTCTAAGTGCGAGTTCTGGATGCCAGAGGTAGCATTCATGGGTCATATTGTTTCCGCCGAGGGGATCAAGGTTGACCCGGCGAAGATCGAGGCAGTAGCAGCATGGACGACACCGACAAACGTCAAGGAAGTACGTAGCTTTTTTGGCCTAGCCGGTTATTACCGACGCTTTGTGGAGGGATTTTCTGTGATTGCCCGTCCACTGACGAGTCTGCTGAGGAAGACTACCAAATTTGTGTGGTCTGAGTAGTGTATGCAGAGTTTTGAGGAGCTGAAGAGACGTCAGACTTCCGCTCCTTATTTGGCATTGCTAGAGGGTACAGAGGATTTTGTAGTTTACAGTGATGAATCCAAGCTAGGCTTGGGATGTGTATTGATGCAGTGAGGCAAAGTGATTGCATATGCGTCTAGACAGCTGAAGACGTATGAGGAGAACTACCCGACTCATAATCTGGAGTTAGCAGCGGTGGTTCATGCACTGAAGATCTGGAGACATTACCTGTATGGTGCTATATGTCAGATCTTCACAAACCATAAGAGTCTGAAGTATATTTTCACGCAGCGGAAATTGAATAACCGCCAGCGTAGGTGGCTTGAGCTGATCAAGGACTTTGATCTGGAGATTTTGTACCATTCGGGGAAGGCGAACGTTGTCGTCGACGCCCTCAGCAGAAAGACGCCTCGAGAGAAGGCGATTGCGAGACTAACAGTTCAACATCGGTTACAAAAAGATTTGATCTGGTTAGAGTTGGACATCCAGTTTCCTGATGAGGATGCCCAGTTGGGTACTTTAGAGGTTCTTCTTGATCTGTTGAGTGAGATCCAACAGAAGCAGGAGACCTGCCCGACACTAATGAGGATCCGAGAGAGGATGTCCCGGGATGACGCACCACAGTTCCTTATAGGAGCAGATGGAGTGATGAGACGCAGCGGTCACGTCTGTGTACCCGCTGATGCGGAGTTGCGACAGAGGATATTACAGGAGGCTCACTGTACGCCTTACTCTGTACACCCAAGTACGAGTAAGATGTATCAGGATTTGAGACGTTCATACTGCTGGGGAGGGTTGAAGCCTGACGTGGCCAGATATGTGGCACAGTGTGCGACTTGTCAGCAGGTCAAGATCGAGCATTGCAGACCTGGAGATGAACTTCACCCACTGTTTGTACCACAGAGGAAGTGGGAGGATGTCACCATGGATTTTCTGACTGGGTTGAGGCCGAGTAGGAGCTTTGATGCCATCTAGGTTATAGTGGATAGACTGACGAAGACGGCACGTTTCATCCCTATTCTGGAAATGTGGCCGGTGAGTAGATTAGCTGAGGAGTACACTAGACAGGTAATGAGACTCCATGGTGTACCGAGGACGATCGTCTCAGACAGAGATGGGCGATTTACTTCGAAGTTTTGGTAGCAGATTCAGACTGCCCTGGGGACGAGTTTGCACTTTACTACTGTGTTCCATCCTCAGACAGATGGTCAGTCAGAGAGAACCATTCAGACACTGGAGGATATGCTGCGAGCTTGTGTGTTGGACTGGGGACAAGTGTGGACGGATCATCTCCCACTTGTTGAGTTCTCGTACAACAACAGTTGGCATGCATCGATTGGGATGGCCCCATATGAGGCACTGTATGGACAGAAATGTCGTACTCCGTTATGCTGGGATGAGTCGAGCAGTGTTACTGGTTTGACACCTGATTAGATTCAGGATGATGTGGCTCGTGTAACACTGATTAGAGAGAGGATGCTGACTGCACAGAGCCGTCAGAAGTCTTATGCATATAGGAGGCGTAGACCCCTAGAGTTCAGAGTAGGAGCTCATGTGTGGATGAGAGTGTCTCCGACACGAGGTGTTAGACGATTTGGCATTAAGGGGAAGTTGAGCCCCCGATATGTCGGACCGTTCGAGATTCTAGATCGGGTTGGGAGTGCAACATACAGATTAGCTTTGCCTCCGAGATTAGAGGGTGTTCACCCTGTGTTTCACGTGTCTTAGTTGAGGGAGTACATACCAGATCCGAGACATATTGTAAGTTATGATGACTTGGTGGTCGAGCCGGACCACACCTTTATTGAGCATCCGATTGCAGTCCTAGAACGAGGTATGAGACGCCTGCGTTCGAAGGACAATCCTATGTTGAGGATACAATGGACGAGACGAGGACCTGATGAGGCTACATGGGAGACTGAGGATAGTATTTAGAGGAACTATCCAGAGTTTTATGCCGAGATAGATGTACCAGTAGGATCGACGAGTAGATCTTAGTACTATCTTGGTGTGTGTTATGCTTATGTGCTTATATGCTATGATGTATTTATTTTCGTACTAGCTATGATGTGATATGTGATCTTAGTAGATCTTGTTGTGCTAGTACGATTGATGATTATAGCTGGAGATGGTTCTTTCCTCCATGCTATTGTGATGCGATTAGGATTTAGCTGGAGATGGTTATTCCTCCATGCTATTTTGACGGACATAGTACTGTTGGAGATGTTTTTCCTCCATGCCTTTCTGTTATGAGTATGATACGGCTAGAGATCTTTTTCCTCTATGCCCTTGTGAGATGTTGATGGTTTGGCTAGAGATGTTTTTCCTCTATGCCCTGGATAGTATAGTGATCTTACGGCTGGAGATGATGAGTTCCTCCATGCATGTGCTTGAGGTTATAGAGTGACATAGGTTGATATCACCGTGCGGAGATGTGATACCTCCGATAGAGAGAGTTATACCTCGGCTTCTGAGTCCGAGTGGTTTCAGGACTTTACAAGTTTCGGGACAAAACTTGTTTTTAGGGGGGTGAGGTGTAAGAGCCTTAGTCTTTGGAGCCGTTTGGCCTTAGCCGGCCCCGCGGGTATAGGGAGCCGCCCCTGCGGCTCGCGCAGTTTTCCGCCCCTGCGGTTTCTTGCGGCTACAGCCGGCTTTGTTGACCGGTTGACCCGTGCTTTACTCTCTTTCCTTCCTTCCTTCTTAGCCTTTCCCTTGGCTTGTTGAGCAAGGGTTTCTCACTTCCTTTCCCAGCTTCCTTACGTCCTTCTTGCTTCTCCCTTTCTTCTCCTTGGTCTTGAGCTTAGATTCTTCTTGGTTTGGAAGAGTTGTTGTGTGGCTTTTGGTGGATGATGTTGTATGATGTGTTGCTGAGCTTGGGAGCCAGCTGAGAGGGTGGTTTTATCTCTCCTTGCTGCCAAGGACCATAGTTGTGGTAAGTCTTCTATTTCCTTCTTTCTTTCTTCCTTGTTTCCTCTTTCCTAGCTTAGGATTAGATGTGTGTGGATGTAGATTGATGTTAGAATGTGTATGTATATGTATGTGTTTGGCTATGGAATGAAGAAGACGTGATTTGAACCCGAGAAGAGTGGAAGAGAAGTCGGGGAAGGCCGTTCTGCACTATCGCCGCCCCCGCGCCTGGAAGTTGTCGCCCCTGCGGGAACCCTGTCACCGCACCCGCGCCCGGAAGCCGCCGCCCCCGCGGCCACGGTCCCAGCGCCTGCGCCCGTGTCTTTTCGCGCCTGCGCTTGCCTGCGGCCACTGTCACCGCGCCTGCGGCCGAGTGCCGCCGCGCCTGCGGTTTGCCTTGCTTCGCCCCTGCGTCCCTCTTGTCACGCAGGTGCGTCTTGTCCCGGATCTACCTAGAGTAGTGTAGATCATTTCCTTTCCTAGTATGAGCGGGTTAGTAGCATGCTAGGTACGTGTATGAGGATAGAATGATGTTGAGTATGATATCGTTATATGCCGGTTATGGCCTTGAGGCTTAGTAGAGTATCGAGGTTATGAGATGGTTATGATCCTTATGGATCCCTTGGGTCTAGGTGTGACCCCTTTGATTGATAGGAGATTTGATATCTCTGTATGCCTTGTATAGGCCGTGATGTTCTCCAGGTTTGGGGTTGATCATACTTGAGAGTACTTCGAGGTTGAGGTACGTCTGTAGGACTTACTTAGCTTCCATTCTTATATTGGATGTATGTATGAGTGGTGTGTGATATATGCTTGATAGCATGTGTTGTGATGATTACCGACCTATGGTTTAGTGACTGCCCATTGTAGGGCCGTGACAACTTCTCCTTTCATCCCGCTGGGAGTTTGGAGGTTCTCTGTGGGCAGGCCAATTTGGTTCAGTGGGGACGGGCTTTCTCCACTCCCATAGGGTATACAAGGACGGTGACCGTATCACCACTCCAGCTGGCACCATTCCCGAGAGGCGAGGGTTATATTCCTCGTGTCACATATATTCATATACAGTTATATATTTATACCACTTTGAGTGTTGGACGTTAGAAGATAATAAACCGGGTAAATGTGTGCTAGCATGATGAGGTGTTTATTATTCCCTGATGTATGATTGTGCTTATGCATCTTCTATATATATGTGTATGGTTAGCTAACGGTTATATACCGTGTTGTAGATCCTTTGCAGGTTAGGAGAGCTGCAGAGTGATCCAGATGGGGTGATCCGCTGAGGGCTCCGTACACTTGGTTTTATGTGAGGGTTATGGGACATTTCATATGTACAGTTATGTGTTTGTTTTGTACTCGGCGGTTCTTCTGTATTACCTTTTGACATGTATATTTATACCGTTTGATGTTTTATTTTAATCTATTTGTGCCTTGTTGTAAGATCCAGTGAACTTGTTGTCAAGCTAGGGTCAGGATCCATTGTGAGATCCTAGCCCAATAGCGCCTCAAGTCCTACGGATTCGGGGTGTTACAATAAACCTAACGACGATTGTAACTACTATAAGGAGAAAGGGCATAGAAGAACGAATGTCTTAACAAGAATAAACCGCAAGATTCTGGGTTTGTAATTGTTGCAAAAATCATATGAGGATATAACTTTGGTTGTTGGTGGACACACTTATCAGGTTGATGTGTGGGTTCTTGATTCTGAAGCTTCTTACTATTAACCTAACAAAGAGGTGTTCAAAACTTATAAGTAGGTAGATGATGGCAATATTTTCATGGCCAATAGTTTTGTCTGCAAGGTGGTTGGAATTGGCACGATTAAAATCAGGACACATGAAGGTAGATTATGTACATTGAACGAGGTCAGACATGCTCCACTTATTACTAATAATTTGATATCCTTGAGTATGTTGGATAGTAAGGGGTTTTGTTTCAAAGGTGAATGTGGAGTTTGAATGTCTGTAAGAGTTCTGATGTTATTCTAAAAGGTGTCAAAAAGGACACTTTATATTTCCTACAAGGTTCTACTGTTTTGGGTCTGTTTCTATTCCATCTTCAGAAGTTCAAAAGGATGATATGACTAAGTTATGGCATATGAGACTTGGTCATATGAATGAAAGAGGGATGAAAACTTTGTGAAATGAATATCAACCATCAGAAGTTATTCGTCATAACTTAGTTGAGAGACGCTCAAGAAGAGTTAGAGTAAGACCTCCACAAAGGTATGGTTTTGAGGATATGGTTGTTTATGATCTATAGGTTGTTGAAGAGGTGGGTACTCATGAACCATCCACCTATAGAGAAGTTGTATCTAGATATGAATTAAGTTGCACAGTGGTTTGCAACAATGGGAGATGAGATGGAGTCACTTCAAAAGAATCGGACTTGAAAGTTAGTCATGCCTCATATAGAGAGAAAGGTTATTACTTGTAAATGGGTTTTCAAGAAGAAGGAAGGAATTTCGCCTGCTGAAGGGGTCAAGTATAATGATTGAGTTGTTACAAGAGGTTTTCATCAAAGAGAGGGAGTTTATTACAATGAGATTTTTTGCCGGTAATCGGGCATACCTCCATCAGAATAGTACTAGCAATAGTGGCACATCAGGATCAAGAGCTCTAACAACTTGATGTAAAGGCAGCTTTCTAAAATGGAGAGTTAAAAGAAGAATTATACATGACTTAGTCGGATGGTTTCCAAGCTCTAAAGAAAGAAAACTATGTCTTCAAGTTGAAGAAGCCTTTGTATGGACTTAAGTAGTCTCCGAGGCAGTGGTACAAGAGATTTGACAGTTATATGATAATTAAATATTGGTTACATCAAGAGTGCTTATGCTTATTGTGTGTACTACAACAAGTTGAAGGATGATTCTCTCATCCATTTGGTCATGTATGTAGATGATATGTTAATAGTTACAAATAACAAGTATGACATTCAAAAGTTTAAGGGTCTCTTAATTGCCGAGTTTGAGATGAAAGATTTGGGAGAAACTCGAAAAAATTCTAGGAATGGAGATTCTTAGAGATATGGGTCATAAGAAGTTTTTTCTTATCACAAAAAGACTGCATTGAAAAGGTGTTGTCATGGTTTGGAATGTCATCCGTCAAACCTATTGATATACCTAGTGTTGCTAACATCTATCTTACTACTCTATTTTCACCTAAGTCGGATGAGGAGAAGGAGTATATGTTGTGAGTCCCTTATGCTAGTGTAGTAGGGAGTTTGATGTATGTTATGGTCTACACAAGACCAGATCTGGCACAAGTTGTTAGTGTCGTCAGCAGGTTCATGGGACAACCGGGAAAAGAACACTGGCAAGTTGTGAAGATGATATTTCGGTACCTTAGAGGTACATCTGACACTGGGATAATTTTTGAGAATGATACACCGTGTTTGGTCGCAAGATATCCTGATTTTGGTTATGCACGAGATGTTGATACTAGAATATGTTACCATATATGTTTTCACTCTTAGGGGGGGTTTGTTGTGAGTTGGAAGGCAACTATACAACCCACGGTTACTCTGTCTACCACAGAGGTAGAGTTCATGACATTGACAGAAGCAGTTAAAGAGGGGCTTTGGTTGAATGGATTGCTTAGTGATCTAGGTATATATCTCGATCAGGCTATTGTATATTGTGACAGTTTGAGTACAATTTATTTGGTCAATGATAAGGTTCATCATGAGAGGACTAAACATATTGACGTTAGGTATCATTTCTTAAGAAGTAAGAATAGACTCGGGGTGAAAAAAGTAGGGATTGATGATAATATTGTTGATATGTTCACTAAGCCAATACCTCGCAGCAAGTACCAACATTGTTTGGACTTGCTAAACGTCAAAAATTGTTGAGTGTACAAGGGGAACATGTGGATAAAGAAGACTTGGTCTAGACATTGACTAATGCATTTGTTATATCTATGAGGATTCAAGTCAAGGTGGAGTTTTGTTGATATGCCTTGAATAGAGCTTTTTTTTTGTGTCTTTTTTGTTTGGCCCAATCTTATACTTGGAACTCAAGTATAACCCTAGGGTTTAGTTACTTTATATATTGTAGCTTTCACTCTGCCTCCATAATAACTTGGATAATATGGATAACCTATTTATCAATCGGTTCATCCTCTCATTTGTATTATGAAAGTCCTCAATAAAATCTCTCTAAAAAGTGGACGCAACGTTATTGGGTAAACCACTATAAATCTGTGTGTGCCGTCTTTCTTGTTACTTGAATTTTGTTCTTTTTTTTCCAGTAATTCCGCACAACAAACAATATGCAAGGTTTACCCAAGTTATTTACAACAACAAATACCCATGAGTAATACTGAAAATATCATGTCCCCCATAACACCAAGAAAAATTAACTCAAACAAGTATTGTTAGATCGAATTGAGGTTAAAGTTCCCTTATCTAACAATAACTTTTGAGTAAATTGACCTAAAGTTTGTGCACATGATCAAGAATACATTCAAGTTTATTAGTGAGGTTCGGAAAAGTTACACAAGAAGATTTCTTGAGGTTGAAATGGATACATATGCTACATAATAATATTAAATGACTAACACTGTTAAAAAGAGATGCACTTGAACCGAAAGATCTTCATGGATGTTGACACGCTGGTTACTAGTGATCAGTGGCGGAGACAAGAAGAATAAGGTGTCCCGGCTTCCCTTGTTGAATTCGGTATTAATTTATTTATGTGATTTTAGAAGTACATTGATTTAATGGCTTATTGATACAAAGAGTTGAAAACTACTGCATTTTCCACTACATTCATGTTCAAATCTTGCAAGCATCATCAAAAATTTTAATTATGTGAATAAGCACACAATCTATACACTAAATGAAGTATAATATTTTTTGAATGATTTAAGTAACTCAGATATAATTATAGTCTTATAATTATTCTACAATAAATTTATTTTATTAAAGCATAAATTTATGATAAACTTATCTAATTTCTAAATTTATATAAATGGATTTTAAATATTTTTTAACCAATATACAAAATAATATACGTAAAAAAATTATAGTCCCCTAAAGATAATTTCTGTGTCCGTTATTGCCACTGATCATAGTAAGTCCCCGCAGTGGCAAATTTGGTGAGAGTGCAGTATAAGAGCATCTGCAATTAAGATCCCATGAAAATTTCTAAATTTTTTTCTTTATAATTAAGAAGAAAAAAAATAAAACAAGAAATGTGTAATAAAAATCATTCCAAACTTTCTTATTTTACATGTACTCTTTTCTCAAATGGAAGGAAAAAGTGGTAGTGCATATTTGTTCAGGAGAAGGAGTTCAAAAAGTTTATTAGAAAAATAGAGGAGTCTAGTTTGTTTCTAGTTTACAAAATGATTTTCAAAACCCCATTATTCTCTTTGAAATTGACTATTTTTTATATTTTATCTCTAAAAATATTGTCACATGTACCAATAGAAACAATGATATAGTAAGTGAAACCAAATATGTGATACATTAGAACTGGACTATCATTTTAGACTATCAAATCTCCTTGTTAACTACATTTTAGACCACCAAACATGGCTGGCCCTGAGCAAGTGCAAGGTGAACACTGAACTTGCTCAAGACCTCAAAAATGATATGGGCCCTTGGCTAAATTGTAAAGTATAATTATCATAACATTCTTTACAAAAATTAACACATAACACGTTAGCTCAATCGGTAGAAGTTCCTAAGGAGAGTTTTAATTTTTATCACGTCTTTGTTCTATTCTTGCAAGCACTACTTTTAGGAATGTTAATGGATCGGGTGATGGCTGGATGCTCTACACCGTCACCTGATCCATCACCCAAAATAGTCCAACTGAGCCACCATCGGCTAACGGTCTAATCCGCATCCACTAGATAAAGCGGGTGAGATTTCAGTTGTTCTAAACTTTATTTATAAATTTGTAAAAAAATACTTTTCAAGAAAATCAAGAGCATACTTAAATCTGGCTAAAAACAACATAAGATTTTACATAATATTATAGGGGCTAGTTCTGGTAGATAGTGTTGTTATAATGCGGCCTTACGGAGTAATTTGGTTCGTTGATTCACTTGATTCATTGATCAACATCAATCCACGTCATTTAATGATTTAAAAGAGATACGGTGACAATTTTGTAACTTAGGAAGTTCAGACGAAATTTTTTTTCTTTTTAAAATCAGCTTTTTAAAAGAGGGAGCACGGTGACAATTCTGTAATTTTCATGAAAAAACTTTTACAATTATTATCTCATCTCATGAGTTTAGTTCAATTCTTTCAAAAGTATACAATATTAGTTCTAATATTTTATGTAGTTTGTTCACGTATTCTTTGTTAATTTGATAGGTTTTATGCATTTTGTTACTTGTACAGTTTTGAGCTAATAAAACACAATGTTTGAACTAACATTACATCATATTCAAATTAATGATACCCAAATTTTGAACTAATATTATAAAAGTTCATAATTTTAATTCATTTCGTTCAAAAGTATACACTATTAGTTCTGATATTTTCTATAATTAGTTCACATATTACCTTGTAAATTTTGTAGTTATGTTTTTATACACTTTGTTACTTATACATGTTTGAACTAATAAAACACAGTGTTTGGACCAACATTACATAATTTTCAAATTAATGATAATCAAATTTTGAATTAATATTATAAATAGTTTGAACTAATTGAACAAAAATATGTACTAGAACAAACATTTTGAACTAAGAGGAGAAAAGGGGGAAAATGGAATATAAAAAAAAGTTTGAACTAATATTATAAAAAGTTTAAACTAAGTGTTAAAAATTTAGAATTATTAGAACAAATAGTTTGAACTAATTGAACAAAAATATAAATCATTAATCATTAGAACAAACAATTTAAATTAAGAGAAAAAAAGGGATTGAAATAAAAAAAAATCAAAATTTTATATTATTAATTTAATAATGTTTGGACAAGAACGAAAATGTATATAAACAGTAAGATACAGATGTTCACTTGCATCCAAAGAGTATAAATCATATCTACATGGACCACATTCCAAAGCTGAATTGTATGAGTTGTGTTAACTCAATAATTTTCTATGATGTAGACACAGCCCTTCTTCGTTATCAAAGACTCGCTATTTTGGAAGTCGTCTCAAGTCTTAACCGAAGACTCGCTATTTTGGAAGTCGTCTCAAGTCTTAATCACATTTTGATGAGCATTATTACATAGATGGCGATGAAATCGAATCAATCCAACCATAAAGACAGGGACGGAAGTAAAAAAAAAGCTCATGAAAAATAAGAACAATAATGATGATAGGTGACACAAATTTAACGTGAACTAAAAGTTCATAGATCTTACCCAGACTGCTAATTGCACGGTGTTAGATTTACTAGCACATGGCTGATGTACACTAAGAGTACTCATCATGTATTTACTCTGATTCACAGTCTTAGTGCACGTCATAGTTAACCTATCTTTGTAAATTTTTAGATTTTAAAAAAAATATATATATATTGTCTAAGTCTTAGTGCAAGTAAGTGATAGGTTAGTAAATTTGATGTCGTGTATTTAATCACTCCCAATGTCAACTATATACTGCCATTTTCACATAACTCGGTAAAATAAACTTAGTGTGAGTCAGTGATAGGTTAGTAAATTTGATTGCAAGCATATGAATCCTTTTGGTTCAAAGTCCACATCCAGACAATCCTTGCATTGCATGCTTGAGAACAAACTAACTCACTCCAAAGCAGAGTAAACATTTACGACCGTTCAACAAGACATACATGACTACATGAGTGTATTAGTAGAGAGTGTCCCAGGAAGACATACATAGTATAGTTCTTTCACTTTATACAAAGCAGAGAATCCAAAATAATGTTCATGGTTGCGTAATGGTTTTTTGAGGGAAAAAAAAACATGTTCTACAATTACACATTTACACTAAATCCAGCATTGTAAAAATTGTCTACTTTAGATTGGTGTAATGGGAAAATTACGAAGATTCTAATTAACTTCATGCGTGGAGGAGAAATTTCAGAAATTACTATGGAAAACAGAGCAAAACATCACCTTGATCGATGAATGTTCTCAACAACTGGACTGCCTTGTAAATGAACTTCCCTAATAGCCCAGTTTTGCAGAGAACATGTAAAGGAGTTTTTTTTATGAGAAGAATTGAAAATTAATCATACGGATAGTTGCATTGTGTAACTTCATCAGAATATAGTGGGGCTGCTGAAAAAGAAAATATGAAGCTGAAACCTTACCAGAATCCAAATAATGATTTTACAGAGTCACTCTACCCTCAGCTCTTCATTGACACTAGGAGATCTATTAGATAGATTTCAGAATCATGATACATGGATACTTCTATAGGTAGTGTTTGGCAATGTTCACAATGATTCATAGCTGTGTAGCAGTTGTTGTTCCAGCAAATGGCAGAAAACCCTCCCACAACTGTCTTGTTTAGGTTTACCCAGAATTCACTGCCTGCCAGCCTTCCATGATGAAAATGTTATGTTTGGCTGCAATTTCCATGAACTTCCTTTGAAGCAAATACTGCTTTAGATGTTGCGTATCTACAATCATAAATCATAAATAAGAAATTTGAATCATAAATTTTTTAGATAAGAATCAACTAGTGTAGCTAATATATGGAATATACTTTACAAGTATCAAACCAAAGGAAGAGGAAGCAATATGCAAGATTTCCAAAGAGTCAGACACCAAGGCAAAATAAATTCCCAGTATCCAAATCAGAGTGTAACAAACTTTTACATGGCTCACTGTAAAAGGTTTTTCCCAAGGTAATCACAACAATAACTACCCATGATTACTACTGGGAAAAAATCATGTCACCCATAACACCAAGAAAAATTTATTCAACAAGAAAGGAATATTATTAAAAGTTTAAAGTTCACCTATCTAACAGCAATGTTTGTGCACATGAGGATACATTCAAGTTTATTTATTGATTGCTCGGAAGAGGTACACAAGAAGAGTTCTTGAGGTTGAAATGGATTCATATGCCACATATGCTACATAATAACATTAAAGGACTGCCACTGCTAGCAAGAGATGGGCTTGAACCGAAAGATCTTCATGTATGTTGCCATGCTGGTTATCACTGACCATAGTAAGTCCCTTCAATGCCAAATCTGATCATAGTGCGGTATAAGTACTAAAGGATCCACCTGATGTTTCTTCCACAGGTGGTGGCCTTTATAATAATTAAAACTTCATTTTTGACCATCAAATCTCCCTATTAGCTACTTTTAGATCATTAAATTTTCTGTATGAACCGCTTTGTATTGTATACAAGTGCTCTTTTTGGAGAAAACAAATGTACTGCATATTTGAAATTTATACAGCATAATCAATGTACATGATTCCTGGACTCTGAAAGTCTAACCTAAACACGTTAGCATTCCAATGTCAAGGACTTTAAACCTATTAGTGGTCACTCTCATGTTCTTAGCGCTTTGGGATTTGGGGATCTTTGTTTCTCACATATAGAAGATAAAATCAAATATCCAAAACTTCTCCCATATTAGCACAATCAACTTCGAGTTTTTGTGTCTATCTGTCCATGATAAAATTCAAAAATGTAGTAGTGCAATGCCTCTTATAATTTACCTTTCATCCACACTTATCCTGATGAGACAATAGCTCTTTTTCTGTTAACCCAATGATGAAGTGCTAATTATATGTATATACAAATATTTGGAGCAAGACCTTAGTGTAAAAACTGTAGTCTGGTTTCAGTTTTCTAGGCTTTTCAACCAAAAAAGAAATGGCACTTCATCATTGACCTCTAAACAAGAACAGTATTGGGCATAGGATGTATCTTTTAAGATGTACAATTCCAACATCTTCACCAACAAGAACTAGCACTTAGATTATGAGCAAATCATTAAATGGGCTCATATACTGAACTAGCTAACATAAAAGATCCATTTCAATTGTGTCATAGTTTCGCACTGCTTGACATTGATCGTAATTTGTCCCCAATTCTAATCCCTAGTGTAGCATATAAAAATTCCAGAGTGAAGCATATCCTTGACAGGTTCAAAAAAAAGCTGATCAATATAATATATTGGTCTACCTCCTTCATATTCAGCAAGAAACAATTTAGGACAAACTGATATCACATTTCACCAATCAAACAATTAACAGTTTAACACCAACTAAGAAATCATAACTTGCAGTGGCCCAGGGAAAGAAAAATTTAAGCATATGCAAACTCAATGGTCCAAGACAAGTGACAAGGAATTATAATTTACAGAACAAAATGTGCAATTTAAGTATGACAAGATTTACTCCTAGTTCATCAGTCTACAGAATCCTTACTAAACCAAATGAGTTGAATAAAACAATTATTACCAGATGGGATAATTTGTGGATGAGTCTGTTTCATAATTGTTCTGTTTCAACTCATAGAGCAATTCTTGACTTCTTGTATGCCATTTAGGTAGGCATATCCTCTTTGCCAGGCAGTTGGATAAACATCATAAGTCTTTTGGGTGGAAAAGTGAAGGGCTTTCAATAGGAAAAGTGAAACATTGTTGTTGCAAAGCAGATTCTAACTTCAGGAAATTACAAAACATTGTTGTTGGAAGATTCCACAATTCTCTCAGAAAAACTCCCCCAACTTTTGCCTCATTGATCAATCCATTCTCAAACTCAAGCCAGGCAGTTGGATGTTTACTTAATATGTGCCATACATTTCTTCCGAGACATGTTGTGCAGAAAATCAAGTTTCTAATCGCTTACAAGATACACAAATGTTGACCACCAATTTTGAGGAAGTCAACGAGAAACAAAAATGATTCAACAGCATTTACAGAATAAAATTTGTGCTAGCATTCCCAACAAGATCGGTAAAATTTCCCCAAATACTCACCAAGTTCTAACTTTTAACCATAACTCAGCCAGACCGAATCCAAACATATAAAATCTAAAAAGGAGAAGAACTAAGTTATACCTGAAGAAAGCAGGATGTCATCATTGTAGTAGGGGTTACATACAATGGATTTCATCGTATCCAACAATAAAATTGGGAGGTTTATCTTCTAGGGAAAATTTGAATTTGACAAATTCAGAGGGGGGAGGGAGAAAAGTGATGTCAAATTTTGTCCAAAAAGCACTGCTTTTTACAAATATAAAATGTCAAAGGTTAATAGGTTAAATGTCGTTGAGTCAAATAATGTTCATCCAATATTTCCACCCGTTTTTTTCCCTTTAACCTGTTAATTACTATTCCTTGATTTTTTTTTTTAATAAAAAAGAGAAGGGTCCACCAAATACAATGCTTTTCATTTTTTTATTGCTATTTTTGGGGTTTGATTTGAAAAATAAAAGAGAAGGGATCCAGAAAATCAATGTGGCAACAGGTTACCAAATGTCAAGAAATATGTCAATTTTCTAACCTTTTAAATTTTAAAGGTTACCAAATGTTAAATAAAAATCAGCTAAAACTAATGGGTGGAGATCATACTTTGAACAATGAAGGTCACCGCGTCATTTTATCTAGGTGGAAACCGGTTAAAACGCAACGAGCGAACTTGATCTTAGTGTTGTTCTTCGGTCTAAACCCAGCCTGGACCGACCTGAAGCCTAAACATTAGTGTCAGTCCGAACCCTATTGGAGACTTTGCTTTTGTTTCTTCTTCGAAAATATATATTTTAATTATGAAATATTAAAGTATAGAATCAAAAGCACTCTAAGCCGAAAGTCCAAGTTTCCAACTTTTCATACTAATAAACAAAAGTTCATAATTTATATTACGAAAACTAATACAAAGAATAACATAAATAAAATATGTGCATAAGCGCCTTGAGCCTAGGCACACCCTCCCCCTCATTGAAGATTTTAAGAAAAAAAAAACATTAAAATTCTTATCAAAAATAACTAATAACTTGCTAGTTCAAAACAACCACAAACAACGAAGCAAGCAATAGGAATTAGGAAGTATAAAAAGATAGTTCATACCACTAATACAATCGGTTAGTGAGTTAGTTAGTCATTGTATTCTTCATCACCATGATACGGATTTCATCATCAACTATATGTTGAGTTTAAAAATTGAGATAGGTATATCCCACTCCATGATCAAATGTTCATAAGGATCGTGTATATGCTATAAAAAGTGTTCATTACGAACGAACTCATACACCAAAAGTGGGACTATGGTCTCCAGACAACAACTTAACACCACATCTATGTGGTTTAGCTAAGACAAAACCACCACCTCAATTATGAATTGTTCCAACTGGATTTGATCCTTCTTTTTTTACTTCTTGATTGCCACGATTTTCTAATCATTCATCATCCCTTTATAATCGGTCCCTTGGCTACCTTGACCCAATATCCAATTTTCATTGGATAACTTCACTAGATGACATAAAATGACATAGCTTGTATGGCTCAATCACAAAAGTAATATGGTGATGCTAAGACTTGCTTAAAGAGAGTAGCTTTTATGTAATGAGTAGCCAAAACCAAAAATGAACTAGTACTAGTAGAAATTTTTTTACTTCACCAAGGATATACGGTATATAGTATCACTTAGTAGAATGAAATACTAAATACTATTTCCCATTTATGTTAAATTGTGTCTTATTTTTGGAAAAAATACTAAATACTTTTCACAACGATATGCATGAGGGATACAACATCTCCTAACCTACCATGGAGCGCAATATAATCTAAGAAGATCAGAGTGTTTACCTTCACGTAATCACATCCATTGCAGACATAAGCATTTACATAATAGTTCTGAACTCAATCAAATGATATAGCTACTCCACAAGAGGCACGAACAACGTTGTCAGCTTGAAGGCTGCAACAAGGAAATTTTGACTTTTACTTGAAGCCTGATGATTAAATGCTATTTGATGGGTGGTTCCATAAGATATGAATTAGGTAAATAGTCCTACTATAGGTTTATATACATCACATTTGCAATGACAGGTTGAGCTAGTCAGCTCTGCCACCTTTTTCTTTAAATCGGTACAAATAAACTTACTCTGATCACCAATCCATTTTTTGTAGATTACATCTGATAATGGTGGGATAAACCAGTTCCTTTAAGTAAGATGAATGCATAAACCCCATGTAACTCAGTTAGGCAGAAAAGAGAAGTTTAACTACCTCAAGTTTCTGCAAGGGTGGAGCATGGTTTCTGATATGAGTTCCCTTTGATTTTAAGTAAATACCCACGACAACCCTTGTTTGCATTCATCAGAAACTACTCAAGACACAGCAAAACATGAAGCTGATCAATGAACGTACAACAACATAACTATATTGGTGGAAAATGATTAGAGTCCCAGCAAGACAGACTCAGATGTAATAGTTAAGGATGAAAACCCCCTACAACTTCTAACTTGATGAAAACAATTGGAATGAAAGATCATCATAATTTTTAACTATCTTGTCCAACTCCATAAAAATACTGTAGGGACTGCAAAAAGAAAATTATGAAGTTGAAACCTTTCCATATACTAATCTCTCTTGATCAGAGAAGGCCATAACTTCATCAATGCACCTTCAAATAAGCTCTTTCTTGTATCTAAATCTTCAGAATAACAAAAATCATAAGATCTTACCCTTAAATTTAAATATCCCGTCAATTGTTGAACTTGACCAGGAATTTGCATTGAGAGGAGGAGCTGTAGAATCAATCCGAGAAGAGCCCACACTTCTATTTTTCTCTTCACTTTTTCAGGCATTCTATGATTTCAAATCTCTTGCAAACAGCCACATAACATCCCAAACCCTAAGCACATTTGATTTTCTTGAAATCCGAAAATGGGATGAAAGGCCGTAAGGAGGTATATCCTGATTATAAACTCACAAAAAACTCAAACGAAAGGAAGGATCCTCCAAGGGCATGACCGAATTGGTCCATTTATAATTCTGCAAAAGTTCAAAAAATAAAAACTTTAACACATCCAACAAGAAAAAACAACACAATCTCAGTACAAGCTATGGAGGTTTAAACGAATATGAAGAGGCAGAAAACACAAACTTACCCAAATGAAGAGTTCAGCCAACGTCAAATGGACTGCAAGGGTGGCTTTGGGGCGAACCCCGGTCTGCTACCACCAAAAGGCCACGGTCTAATCTCCTTGGACCACCAACCCTCTTCTACTCTTCTCCATTCAAACCACTTGTTCTACCGAAATTACTGAAAATCATCTCTAATGAAGCCGGGAATCTCCGCAAAATATGGGAATTCCGCATGACGAACTGGAACATGGATTCCAAGACGGGGAGACAGGGGATATTAATTTTACATTTTTACATATCCGGTAAGACGGGGAGGGATGCACGCCGGATCTAATTGACACTTACACCTTAATGCCGAGTAAAACGGGTCTATCCCGCTAACATATTGTTTTTGGTCCTAAGTCCTAACACAAAGAAACGCAGAACCAGACCCACACCCGTACACCGCACAAACCAAGAAACTTTTTATCGTTTATGGATAGGGTTCTGCATCCGGTACAGACCGGACCGAAATTGTTCCGGTCCGGACCGGTGGACCAGAATTTTCATAAATTTGGATCGGAGGTAACGGTCCGGTCCATTTCAGTCCGGATCAGTTTGGACTAGAATAAAATATTATAAATTTAAAAAAATATGTTTTTTGCAAAAAAACTAAAAAAAATATTTAAAATATATATATTTTTACTAATTATGTAAAAAATATATATGATTTTTAATATATATAAATTTAAATTAATAAAAAATATATAAATAAATAAATTTTGGTCCGACCCGGTCTTTTCTGGTCCGGACCGGAATTGGACCGGGACCGGAATTTCCTAAAATCCTTGACCAGGAACCGGACCGGACCGGAAAAACCGGTACGGTTTTTCGGTCCGGATCAATTTTGCACACCCCTATATATGGAAGAAAATCCACGAAATAAGATTTTTCTTACGGTGTTATCTAGATTCTTTAACAAAAGTACAAATACCAACGTATAATTTTTACGTTATTAGGGTTTTTTTATGTCGTTGGTTGAAGATGGAGAATATAGGTGTAATAGAAGAGATTAAAATATGTAAAAACAAAAAAGAAAAAGAAAAAAAAACTCCTATCAATAATGTTAATGAAGATTGATCTCTTCCATCAATTACTATATCACTTGTACACCTGATGAGAGGGGGAGAAAACGACAGTGAAAGAATAGAGCAGGTCAAATGTTCGTATGTTCTTCACCGTCAAGAGTTCTTCATTTTCGCCAAGAATTCTTCATTTTTGCCAAGAGAATAGAGAAGGGCGGAAAAAGTTGGTTCCGATTTCCGACGAGGCAGCCGGTGGCGAGCCATGTTTCACCCTTCTCTATTTCAATTGAATGTTCTCTCCATTTAGTTGATTATACATTTTCGAAGAGTTACAACCCTAAATTAAAATTTTGTGTTTCTCATAAAAGGATTTTTCCACATATTATAGCAGTCTTAAATTGCCGATTGTGCTCAATAATAATTTTGACTTTATATTGAAACCGTACTAGCTAGGTTTATTGTAATGGGTAGTATTGTTATTAAGGAGGATCGGATCTTGTTGCTTCTTCCAATCTTGAACTTAATTATAAAAAGTCCAATTAGCTTGTGGTAAGCTTCCATTAGTTTAGGTAGTGGCGAGCAAAGAAACCTAATTGTAGAGGTGGGTTGGAAACCTAAACCGTCGGTTTAGGTTTCAAACCGGCGGTTTAGGTTTGGTTCAAGGTCAAACCTAAACCCAAACCGTGAGGTTTTCAAACCGGCAGTTTGCCGGTTTAGCCACGGATTTATAAAAAAAAAATAAAAATTAAAAACAGTGCAGAATTTTTTTAGAAAAATAGTATATATTATATGAATATAAAAACTTAGTATATTAAAAAAACTTAGTATATAAAAACTCGTAATTAAAATTTATATTAAATAAAAAAAATAATGGATTGAACCGGTTTCCCGGTTGCCTACGTATCCTCTCAGGGTTGAGAGGAATCAAAGTGCACGTAGTTCTTTTACCTTGACTTACCTTTTTCAGACTTCCGAGTTTTTTTTAACTCCGTTTACCTTTCGGCCTCGGACTCGGAAGTAGTGTCATCTTCAGAGTTGGAATCCGATTTGGAGTCGTACACCGGTGCATTTCGTTGTTTCCGCTTCGCCGCCATTATCCAATCTTGAATACAAACTTGCATCTCCAACTTCTCGGGCTTCAATTGGGTTCTCTTGTGACCGAGAATGTTCCCGCCTTGGCTAAATGCTTGTTCCACCGAAACCGTTGATGCGGGCACGGCCATGAATTGTTGTACAATTTTAACTAATGTTGGATATTTGGGAGCTAGTCTCTTCCACCAATCCAAAATATCAAAATCACCATCAAAACTAAAACAAGTGTTAAGATAATCTTGATATTCCGCATTTGAAGATGAATGTCTAAGTTTTTTGTTCTTTTAGCTAAAATTTGTTGTGCAATTGAAAGAGAAGAAGATGAACTAGTAGAAGAGAGAGATGGACTAGGTGCGGTAGAAGAAGAACTAGTACTTGATTCAAATGTACTAAGCAATTTTCCAATTTCGGTATTAACTTGTTGCATAATGTTAGAAACATTAATGTTTTCTTGTGATAAGTCTAAAGCCAAACAATCATAATAAGCGGTCAATAAATCGAAAACACCATCAAGTTTAAGTCTAGGATAAAAAACGGCGGTTACAAGATAAATCATTGGAATATCATGATAATATTTAAGACATTTAGTTTTCATTACAAACATGCAATCTATAAGGGTTGGTATGTTAAAACATTTTAGAAAAGTTTCGGAAACGTTAACGGCAATCTCTAAAAATCTACAAGAAGTTGGAGTATAAACGCAACTCATGACATTAGTTGCATCACTAAAAGTTTTTAAAACATTATAAATATCGGTACAAGTTTGTCAAACATTTTCATCATCAAGAATTGACCGAGGTACGTGAATTGAAGCAAATTCTTGTAACATACGTTTATAACGTACAACTTCACTAAGTAATTTGTAAGTCGAGTTCCAATGAGTTCCAACATCTTTTGAAAAAGCAATTGGATAAATGTTTTTATTTAAACATAAATTTCTCCATCTTTTTCTCAAATCGGAGTCGTGCCAAATATGGTCAATAACGTACGTAGTTGATTGGGGTTAGCATATTTCCTAAAACCTTAAGTCCATCTTGAACACATAAATTTAAAATATGACATGCACATCTTTGATGAGTATAAGGAGTTCGCAAATATTGTCCCGCCTCCTCAACCAAATGGTTTACGGCGGCGGTATTTGCGGATGCATTATCAAAAGAATATGAAAAAACTCGATGTTGTAAATTATATTCTTGTAAAACCGTTTTAATCATGCTTGCAATGCCCGGTGCATTATGTCTTTGATTGAAATGCCGAAATCCAATAACATATTTATGCAAAAACATAGCGTTATCAATAAAATGTAAAGTAATGCCCATGTAAAAATGTTGTTGAGATTGTGTACTCCAAATATCACTACAAATAGAAACTTGATGTTCAAAACATGCCACAGTCGATAAAAAAAATTTCTTTCTTTTTTAAGTAAGATTTAGATACTAATTTTGAAACGGTTTTTCTAGAAGTTGGTTTAAAAGAACGTTAAAAATATCTAGTGTTATATTCCCTAACTTCTTCATATTCAGCATAAGAAAATGGTAATGAATGAGAATAAATAACATCGGTTAATCCTAAACTTTCTTCACTATAATTGTAGGTAAATAAAGGAGAATGAGAGGTAGAAGATGCAAACCTGTGGGACAATTGTGTTTGTCCCCGAGAAATCCCGAGCTTCTCTGGATGGACGTTTGCCATGTGAGTTTGCAATGTCCCGTAGCCGCCCTTGACCTTCCACTTGTACACCTTCGGGCAATAGTTGCATGTCATTTGACAATAATCGTTCACCGGCTCCCCCTTGGTGTAATGTTTCGTAAATATTTCGGATGTAACATTTTCGGAGGGGGAGACTTCTTCGTGGAACTTCGGTAAGTTCGGGATTGTCGGGCATTTGTGTAACACTCTCTTGGGTTCTAGGAAAGCATTGAGAAGAGGGGAATTGATCACTTGGGTTTGCCATTACGAGAATTCGAGAATAAGAGATTAGGAGAGTTGAGAAGATGAGAGGTAGATGGTGTGAGTTTTAGAGGAAGAAAGGTTGAGTATTTATAGGAATTAGGATAAGTGTGGGTGGGGTTTTTAATTTTTAATTTTTTTTAAAAAAAAACTTACTCTCCAACGGCCAAAAGAGTCGTTGGCGCCAGCGGCCAAACGGCTATAAAAATAGCCGTTTGGCCTTTTTTTAAAAAATAATTATTAAAAAATAGTATTTAATGCCTAAACTGCCGGTTTGAACCAGCCTAAACTGGCGGTTCAAACCGGCGGTTTAGGTTTTTTATTTTCACAAACCTAAACCGTGAACCGGCCCAAACCTAAACTGGCCAAACCTAAACCGGCCAAACCTAAACCGGCGGTTTTCAAACCGCCGGTTCGCCGGTTCGGTTCAAACCGGCCACACGTCTACCTAATTGTACATGTAGGTACGTTTGGTGGGAGTTAAACTTTTTGTTGAAGTTTTGTGACTATATGTTGACGGTCTCCCGTCAAGGGCGACGGCTAGAGAAGGTATGACAACTTTGACTAGGAAAATATAAAGTCTTCTAGGTTGTTAAATATATATACATTTGACAGAAATTCATCATACATTATCAACATTTGATTGTATATCTTTTGCATAGTTAGTTCTTAATTGTTTCACATAATACCTATAATGTCCTTATTTTTTGTTCCTTACATGTGAATATGTCAAATTTGAAATATAACGTAGAAAAAGCTATTACCCCAAATTTGGTGATTGGTTTGTTGTAAGCTGAAGCTCGATTTGATGTAAAATGCTAACATTCAAGTCTTTGTTATTGACAGTTATGGATTAAACTGCCACATGGACAATGAAAAGAGCTTAGAGACTTTGTTATAGGTTTTCAGATTCTTTGGTTTTTTTTTTTTTTATGTTTTGAGGAAAAATTGTAGATGCATGATATACTAATGGTCTTCTATCTTTTTGGGTGATCTATTTGCCATTAAAACATTGACCAAAGATTCAAATATTGACTTATGATCAACTTGTGATATATAGTACATAGACTACAATAAATCTCTACTTCTCTTCTACTTACAAGGTCGTTGTTGCTTCATTAGCTGTGAAATTTACAAATAGTGAGAATGTCACTTCAGAGGTTCAACTTTTAATTTGCTTAATTTCACTTCAGATAATTGGTGATATAAATGTGTATATCGTCAAAAGAGCATAGTGTCACGAGTAGTGGTCGACGATTGAAGAGAATCTGCAAAAATAATAAGTTTAAATTAAGAGCATATTTATAAATTTGTATTAATTAAACCCATTAACAAATCTACTACCAAACAACCTACATTGATTGTTTTATAAGAATTGATCCCAAATAATCCTATCATAACATTTTAATCCGTAATAAATCTCACTTAAATTAATCTTCTAGTAATCTACATCTCCTACCAAGCACACCCTTAGTGGTGGTATTGACGAGAGATGACACGATATTTTCAAATGTCACAGACAATTTTACTATAGAATCGTAGTAGGGGACATGATCAAAGTCACCGATATTGGGTAATGATATTTATAATTTATTATGAAGCCAAAAAATAATGTATAAAACACAATAAAAAAAGTGAGAACACCATATAGATACAAAAAATATATAAGATCGATTAACTAGCACCAGGGCACAAGTCGGCCGATTTAATGACTTGGATCTGGCGATCTCTCATGATGGAATATAGGAGAGTTAATGGAGAATAAAATATTTTTATTGGTTGACCCATTTATGAACAACAAAGAAACGAAATGTTCACATAGGTGATTAATAAACGCATCCTAGAATTTGAATTACTACATCAATATATAATATAGTCTCAATTCATAATTGTATTTGATTCATTCGGTCATGTTATGAATGAGACAAGTATGTTTAACTCTTGCATCTTGCAAAATATTAAAGATATCAATCACACAACGCTCACATCTCGCGATTAATACTTAGAAGCACAAATAGGCTAGGATAAAATCATAAAAGCAATTTTATAGCTCTCACATCTTGCACATAACAATCTTATATTACCACTTACCAAAAAAAACAATCTTATATTACCACAAACATATGAATTAAGGACATATGTTCAAAGGATAAGAACAATTATTATCATCGTAGAATTATCAATGCAAGGCGGACTCTCCAAAATAACGAGATTTTGAAAAGACATACTTAACAAGATAGGTCGGAATAACCTAGAGCCAAGTCGGCCAATCGCCTAGGATCGATAAACCGATCTCCTATAGAGGTCAAACCGATTGGTACAGTTTTGCTCAATACTACTTGCAGGTATTTGAACTTGAATCGTAAAAACTGTATGAATAAAACTAATGATTTAATAGCCTTATTTATGGGAATAATATATAACATGAGCTTCCTAGGTTTAGACTTGATGCAGAGCATCTCCGGAACTAACTCAATTCAAGACCATTATTATGGAAATTGGTAGAAAATAAGTGAAGAACACTCTAAAAAAGAGAAGAGGAAGAATCAAAGTCATTTCTAGGAGCTAGAGAAATGAAAACCATCCTCAAGAAAGAAGTGAAGACAATCTTTGGACGAGAATTGAAGACCATTTACTAGAGATGGAAGATATCAAGATTCATTTATGCATGGAAGATTGCTTTTCCATACAAATACACGTGTAGAAGGAATAGAGTATGGATCGATCTCATGTTAAAATTAGATCAATTGGATCTTATTTTTCATCCCATATTAAAATCTTTTAATTATGGGCCGGGTTATGTTTTAGTTTTGAGCCTTTTTATTATATTTTCAGATGATGTTTTATTTATTTATCTTTATGTCATTTAAGTCATCTAGTAAAATAATTAAAGATAGATCTTATTTTATAAGTTAGATAGATTTTATTTAGATATTATATTCTCTTAATATATATCTTATATTATCTTAGATAGATCTTATCCTATACTAGGATAGATCTTTTAGTTAGAAAATAGTTGTGTCAAACCCGATATATAGAGATTTTGGCCCCCTTAATTATGTTACTCAACTTAACAATTTCGAATTTACATCTTTTTCTGTTCACGTACAAAATTGTTTATTCCGACATGAAGAGAGAGTGACATATCGTTTGCCCTGTAACTTGGATTGTTGTGTTATTCTGCTTGTGTATACAAGTTTGTATATTCTCAAATCATTCACAAGTCTCTTTCTTGTGTTTTTTGGACGACGTTTCCATAAACGAAGATAACAATGGAGGGTTCTACGATTTGTTCTTGGTTATGTGTTAGGGCTCTGTTTCTCTAGTGTGCTCCAAGTCGTTTTATATATAAGGTTCAACATATTTATCCAACTTCGATCCACCACCATCGGATCATACCCTCACCCTTTTGTCTCTATCTGGCTAGCCCACCTATCATTACTATCCCCACATTCAATTGATCCCTATAATAAGAATTGATAGCATGTCATCTCATTGGTGTTGAAAGATCGGGACTCAACAATGACTTATTCCGTATCAAGAGGGTAAATCTACTAAATCATATATCTAAGGTTAAAAGATAAAAAAAACGTCCAAACATACGAGCTACAAAGATAGCCAAAAACAAAAGAAAAAAAGGGAAATAAAAATAAGATAAATCGTCCAAGGCGGAAGTTGAACAAGGACAAATCCACCGATCTCCTTGGGTCAATCGGTCGATCTTTCATATAATGAACGATTTGAAGCACAACACATCGCATCGAAGGATATATTACTTGATCGGAAACTAGCGCAGACCGGCCGATTTCCAATCCAAGTCGGCAGATTTGTGCATCCAGGTCGCTCGACATTTGACAACATTTCAATACTTCAATAAAACTAGATTTCTCGTTTGTGAAGGGAACTAAGAAAATCCACGAATACTATTTTCAAAGATTTCTCAAAGCTTTACAACTTTGTAGCTCACATTAAAGTCTGAAAACTAATGGGAGGATGATCAAAATATGAGATTTCTACGAACTTGATGAGATTCTTGATTTTGTTCATTAGTCATCGGTTCTCAATCGATCTGATCTCCATTTCTTCACGCTCATATCTCAATCACGTCAGTCTTGAGCTCGACTTCCATGATCACAAGGAGAACCTTAGTGTCTAACAAGCATTCTTCCGATAATTAATAACTCCATTTTAGCTCTTGTAATAATTGAAATGCATGCAATGTCATAAATATACGAGTGAATCTCCAAAGCATAAAGGGAAGGAAATCTACAATTGTATGATGCAAACCTACACTATTTGTTCAATTGATGGTAGGAAAAGACGTTAAAATGGATGTTATCATGCGTCTTCAACAATAGGGTCTTAATGACTTGGAGAAGATGGTTGCGAAGATCTCTCATCTGTAAATACATGTGGGATCTCTCTAAAATCCCATGACCGTGTTGCGAACCTTCTAATTCAAACTTACACCAGACCTTCCTCGACATATTAACTTAGCTACTAGATGGCTCAACATCAAAATCAATATCTTTCATCTTCATAAGCTCTCTGTTACGTTCGTATGTCAAGCAAAACATACAAAACCCACTACAATCTAACCATAATGACTTCGTAACTAACACCATATTTTTTGATCTTGTCGTGAACCGAACCCAATTCACTAAATTCTCTCCTATCGTGGATGAATAATTTGCACCGTCATCACGTATATATACCGGTAGACCCTCTTTCAAACAAATTAGCTATTATTAGCTTATGTGTAAAACAATTCATAATTTCGGATTACTAACAAATTAGCTACTAACCTACTATCCTTTAACCCCTATTTCAAACAAGTCAAGTGTGAAGTAAACTTACTTGATGTGACGAACAAACTAATCGGAATCACTATTTGAAATCTTCGAATGAATACATAACTTCTTATTCACCTTTCAATATTTTCAGCAAAATTAAATTATTTTGGATGAGATATGAAACTTGTATTATACTAATAAGTTCTACCTTAGTTATTTATAGTGTTTTCTAACCCTAACGTTTAGATACAGTAACAATATTTTGAAATTCAACACAATCGGTTTATGTTAAAGGTTAAACTTTTTTTATAAAAATTAGTCTTTTTTTTTTCTTTTTCGTAACACTAGACCAGAACGAGCTGTAAAGTTTTTAAATGAGAGGTCGTGCCTATACTGTTGAGTTATACCAATCCGGAAAAGGAATGCCTTAACGGAGATTGGAGAAGGAATATTCCAGCCAAAATTAGACTTCAATCCTGGGTCTCCTATAGTTCCTTTCTTGATTTCAATTGCCCTAAAACCTCCCCTTGATTGACAGATTACACATCTCCAAATCCAACGCAAATTGGCAATATTGATTCATTCGTCGATTTCAACCATTGAATCGCATTGTGTATACTTCAAATCCCTCCATTTTAATTGCGTGGAATTTATCACTTTTCTGCCTGGAGATTTTGATCAAATTCTTGGGTTTCTTCTTAAAACCCGTCTGGATTCGATCGAATAGTCGGCTTATGGCTTGAATTTGTAATTTGTCTTCCTTGTCAGATCTTTAATATATATTCTGGTTGCTAAAATCATTTGGGGGCGAGAACAGGAATTAGGTTTAGAAATACATGGCCTCCATATCAGCAGGTTCGGTGTTGTTTACTTCGCCTCTATCCAATCGATTTGATCTTCTCACCAGATCTTCAGTCAATGCTGCAAGAATGATTTTCCCACAGCTCCCTGTGCGAAGAAAATTCGTTTGTGCTTGTGTAGCTCCTCCTAGCAGCGTGAGCGAAGGCTTAACTACCCGTAAGTTGAATGTAAGCCCTCTCTTAAATTGCTTATTTCTCATTTGACCCACGGATTTATATGCTCAGCAGTGAATGTAATTAGTTGAATTGAATGAATCTCATATCACCATCAAAGTACTGATTTGTGATGGCATTTGCTTTCTTTGTGATATATGACACATCTTCATTGTGATTAATGCCAGGGTTCATCTGAAGCAAAAAACTTGATGTCAGACAAAAATTCGGAGGGTGAATCTGACGTCCTTATAGAGTGTAGAGATGTGTATAAATCATTTGGGGAGAAACACATATTAAGAGGTGTAAGCTTCAAGGTTAAGTTGTTTCCCATTTTGTACTTATCAACCACATAACGGCTTAATTACATTCCTTGGACTTGCTTTTTGATTGCTTCAGTTGCTGATACATGGATGTTGTTTTAGAGTATATTTCAAGTTATAAGAGACATTCTATGAAGAAAGAAATTCAAGAGAAAAAAAAAACTCAGGTAGTATTCTTTTAGTGAATTATGCAGATTAGACATGGAGAAGCTGTTGGAATTATTGGGCCGTCTGGCACCGGAAAATCCACTGTTTTAAAAATCATGGCAGGACTTCTTGCTCCAGACAAGGTCAACAATCTTAATAAAACACTTGTGAATTTTGGACTTTGCATACTTGAGCATGCTTTAAAAACATCACAAGTGGAATATTAAGTTTTTGATATACAGGGGGAGGTTTATATTGGAGGAAGAAAGAGACAAGGATTGATTAGTGACGAGGAGTTATCTGGTCTTCGCATTGGCTTGGTAACTGAACTACCAATAATAAAAAATTTTATCATCACATTTCGTATAGTAATTGGTAATTGCTTGCATTTGCAGGTCTTCCAGAGTGCAGCTTTATTTGATTCTTTAACTGTACGCGAAAATGTTGGTTTCCTTCTGTAAGAGAGCCTCTCAGCATCATCGGTTTCTCTGTTTTCTTAGAACATAATTTTCTGTAGTATTTACCGTCAGTATTTACCGTTCCTTGTCCCAGATATGAGAATTCTAGCATGTCCGAGGATGAAATTGCAACACTTGTGACTGAAACTTTAGCTGCAGTAGGGCTGAAGGTGAAGCGAAAATTGGACACTTGTCTCTGAAATTAACCAGGATATGCATTCTGAGTATCTTAATAGTTCTCATACTTGTTGTAGGGGGTTGAAGAACGAATGCCATCTGAATTGTCAGGAGGGATGAAGAAACGAGTTGCACTAGCTCGTTCCATTATCTTTGAAACCACAAAAGACACAGAGCCAGAGGTATGCTAAATGCAAAATCAGTATCCCCCGCCCACCAACTTTTTTGCAGGGACTTATTTAGGATAATATATCATTGGATTATAGTTCCGAGCTACTCATCAACAAAGATTGTGAAATCAGGTGCTCTTATATGATGAACCAACAGCTGGGCTTGATCCTATTGCATCAACAGTAGTTGAAGATCTAATACGGTCTGTTCATATAAAAGGCCAAGATGCACTAGGCAAGCCAGGGAATGTCACATCATTTGTTGTCGTGACTCATCAGCATAGTACCATCAGGAGAGCAGTTGATAGGTAATTCTTTTCTTCTCACCACATTTGCTGCATATCCTCTAGTTTTCGTTAAACCTAATCACATATGAATCTTGGTGTGTCAGGTTGATTTTTCTTTATGAGGGGAAGGTTGTGTGGGAGGGCCTAACCCATGAATTCACGTCGTCAACAAATCCTATTGTTCAACAGGTAATTGATTATGTCGTAGTTTTTAAATAGTTAAATTTCTTGCAGAAAGATTTGGATTTGAACGCCTTACCATTTCTAATCCTGATTGTTGGCGAACCAGTTTGCATCTGGGAGCTTGGATGGACCAATAAGATACTAGTGCAGGTGGCACATCACTATTTTCTATAAAACAATTCACGGTTTGCCAATGACGGAATGGATAAATGGCTAATGCCCTTAAGCAAGGAGGAAACAATTTAGGAATATTATGCATTTCTTGAAGATTTGAAGCGATCCTTCTTTCTATGGCTTACCCCGTGTCTGTTAGATTCCCAGTTCATATAGAATAGCTATAGTCCGAGTTCTTATTTGTTTTGATTATTGTTAGCCTCTTACACAGCTTGGTTGATCCTAGATTATGAAAATCGGATTAGGCCTGTGGCATTGGGCTAATGGGCTCTAGATGATTATTGTAGCCGGGAAATAGATGTAACATGGTACTATTGGTAAACAAACAACTTGTATTCAATGACTTATGAGTATTTCTCAATATATGAGAAAAGGCTTCCGTTGCTTGATCAGTTGATCTTCCATCTTGTATTTTATATCTAGTAAACCAAATGTTGTATCTTGTATTTGACTGCCATGGCAGCTAGCTAAACCCAGTATAGTCACTTTGCTCTATATCGTTTTAAAGCAAGGTTGTTAAATTCTCCTTTGCATTAAACCACTGCTAAAGAGATTGATACAATTACGCTTGTTGAGTTGTCACTGCTGCTGAGTTATTTCTTAACAGGGTACGTTTTCATCCCATCTCAAGTTCTAAATTATATTCTCTTGTCCTCTATCCCTTCCTTCGTGATAGAAGATCAGATACATCTACACTAAGCTTGTTCAACTAACCTGAACACTTAACCGACACATCCTTGATCTCTTCGTTTAACCATGGGTCGATGACCCCGAACCACTACTCTGAATTTTTATTCAAAATTTATTCTTACCTTACATCTACACTAAGCTTGGTACACTGAATTTCCATGTTGATTGATTGAAGTTATCCCGAACAAGGTTTGCGGGGAGAGGGAAAAAAACGGAGGGTATTGAGTATGCTTGAATTGTCACACTTTGAAGAGCAGCACAAGTGTCTTGCTGCCCGGTCAACAAGTTTGGGGTTGAGGAGGACGAAGTACTTCGCCTGGGGTCTGGGGGCGGAGACGCCCCTGGCGCAAAATCTCTAAATAGTGTGGAAGTAGTCATTCTTGGGTGAATCACGATATATCCGACGTCTTTTTTGTTGTTTATTTCTATCTTTCTCAATTCCGTTACAATAGAAGGAATGTAGCATATTCATGGCGTGTGAAATAGAAATACCCCACTTTATAATTCTGTAACGGCTTTCTCTTTCAATAAACACGCCTGAGGCGTGAGGAGTCCACTCTTTTTTCGACCAAAAAAAAAACTTTGGTCAAAGCTGTTTTTACTTTTTACACAAAACTTGAAGCTAGTTTCCTTAGTTGTTTTAACCAAAAGTTGGACTTGGTAAGATTGTGTTGTGATAAAGAGATTGAAAAGGTGTCTGTGATGCAACTTGAACTGTGGAAAGTGATATTGTGTATACTGTAGATACACAAGACAGTATTGGCTTCAAAGAAAGAAACTTCCTTTCTTTGAAGCAAATAATGCCTTGTTATTCCACAAGCCATTACTTTTGGGCACTCATTTGATAGGATTAGGAGATTATTATACCACATTCAGTCCACAAGCCCTTACTTTTACCTTAGAAAATAAATTGCACTATCTGAGCTAGACTACAATGCAGGCATTTTAAAAACTGCACCAGTCAGACAATGAAGAGTTGGAGTTGTTGGGTTGTAGAAAAAAAGATGACACTTTGTTTGGACTGGGCATATTTAAGAATTAAATAAGAAATATGTGATGTTAGACAAATCCATATATAATATTTACAAATATATCTAATTTTGTTGTTCGGATGCGAATCAATTGAACTCAATTTATTTATCTCACACTCCATGTATGAAATCAATGAAACTTAATTTATATTCTGCACTCCATGTGGAGAATTGAGTTTTATTAATGTGAATACTAATTTCATACATAAGGTGCAGGATTATGGAGATGATTAAAAGAAAAATATGAGTTCATTTTAAAATTCCCATTATATCAAACATCTTTACTTTACCTAACATAGAAATATAGGTTGAGCATATTTATTTTTGGGTGGATTGTGTGACAGTCTAGTCATGCAAACCTTTAAGTCCATCAATTTTTTGGGTGGAGTGTGAGCGACAACCTAATCAAGCCAATATTTAACTCCGCCATTCTTCTGGATGGAGTGTAGGTGACAGTCTAGTCATGCCAACCTTTAACCTCCACCATTGCTCGTGGACATTTTTTGCATTTTGAACACTAGGTCTTCGGTTCATCTATAATATCTTTCTTTGTCTCCAAGTCTCACTTGTAAAAGAGAAAGTAAGTTAGACGACTACACTTGAGAGAACATTCGGATATTGTAACATCAATAATAAAAACCCCAACTTACTATATAAATTAGTATGCGTGAAGTCACCAAGCGTGCACCCTTTATATCGCTAAACCTGCCGGATATATAAAAATTAATGATTGTGTCTACATTGATATCTCTTTGATTATGAATCATGGAATACTCAAGTTTAAGGACAACAATTGAGTCAATTTGCCTTTGGTTGGTCAAGAAAAACTACACAATTATCATTCCTATATATATATATATATATATATATATATATATATATATATATATATATATATATATATATATATATATATATATATATATATATATATTATTACTCATTTATATGTTTCTCGTCTTTTGGTCGACCCCAACTTGAGATTGTGTTACCCACCGTCATGGTTATGTTCTATTCTAAGAAGATTGTTTTGAATATTTTGAAATATTAAGCGAAATACCTCGCATCATTTTCTTGGTTTGAATCAAACACTTTAAGGGCCCGTTTGGTTTAAATTCCGGAAACGGAAACGGAATGGAAACGAATCTAGTCCATATGTACACCCTTATTCATGAAGTTGTTGAGAATCATTCCTTGTGGTTTGAACTAGTTGTAGTAGAATTTGATTAATTTTAATACCCTATAGGGTAACAAAGTATGGGGAAGCAAGTGCATTTTGCATGAAACCAACCGGAATGATTCCATGAACAAGGTACATATATGGACTAGATTCGTTTCCATTCCGTTTCCGTTTCCGGAGTTACAACCAAATGGGGGTAAATTTCTTTTCTACACACAAATAACAAGTTGTTTTCATAACTTTAGCTATTATTTCAGTTTGTTATCCAAATGAATACTAAAATTATGCCGTGAGCTCGAAATTTGACTCCGGTAAAAAAAAAAACAGACAAGAAAATTTTTTCCGACCTAAGGGTCCGTTTGGCACTTTTATTGAGTATTGTAATAAACTTCATTATTCCCATAAATTCCATAATCTATAAGTGTAACGTTTGATAAAATTCTATAATTCTCCATAATTTTCATTCGATAATTCTTGTAAACCTCATAAACTGGTCTCACCGAATACATCCTAAGTACGGGTTTGTTCAACTCAATGTCTTAAATACCAAAATTAATTATGTGAAAGAGCTTCTACACCAACACTAGTTTTGTTTGGACTGTCACGCGAACAACGTTCCCATCTCTCACTATGAAACAAATAAAAGTAGCAAATAGCAATGAGTCTAATTTTGATTCATCCAAACTAAAATTTAACAAAACTCCCATTTGGTATTCTATTTTCTTTGCACCTTTAATTCCCAATTTAACATTAAACTATTTTGGAAACTTTGGTTGCTTAGTTGTGGACTTGTGGTTAGTGTATACACGCGTATGGAGTATATAGGTTTTCATAATCCTTATTTATGTGTGAATCAGAGAGTTATGAAATGACAAATGGCAATACTATGTTCACTAGTAATACTAGTTGCAGCCCTAAATGTTGAGGCAGATGTTGCACCCATTGCAAAGCATGGGTGTGAAGATACTTGCGGGAATGTGAAGATCCCTTTCCCATTTGGAATAGGACCCAACTGCTTCCTTGATAAGTGGTTTGAGATCGAGTGCAAGGCATCTACAAATTCGACAATCTTGAAGCCATTTTTATCCAAATTCAAGAATCTTGAGGTGATGGAGGTATACACAGACGAGGGAAATGAGTACAATTTACATAGTTTGGTGGTGAGTATACCTCCCCAGAAAGCTTGTAGTGCAGACAGAAAACCTCAAAATGAAAGCACTAGTATTGATTTGAGGGGAAGCCCTTTCAACTTCTCAGCAGCCAATAACTTTTTCATGGTGGAGGGATGTCCAGGCAGTGCAGTTTTGAGTAATCATGAGAGGAAAATAACGGCAGGCTGTGGAACTCTTTGTCCCAACGGTAACAGTACTCAAATATCCACAAACGGTTGCTATGGGATTCAATGCTGCCAAACATCCATTTCTTTCCGCTCCGACCTTCAATTCTATCATACACATGTTTATCCCCAAGTTTCAGATGGAAGTCAAAGTTGTCTTTTGGCAACTTTAATAAAGAGTGACTCCGTTTATGAATATGCTGGCAAACTTTCAGATTCATCCTCTCCGGCCGCCCCAGTGGTACTGTCTTGGAGTTGGATAAGCGACCTTCCCGCTGACAACACTTCCAGTGCCTATTGTGAACGTGACTATTATAATTTATTAAGCTGTTATTGCCTTGACAACTATTTCGGGAATGCTTATGTCGCCAATGGATGTCAAGGTCATATTTTACTCTACCTTGTCCTCTCTTTCAATTTGACTATTTTGTTCGGTGATGAAAGTAAGAGGACGTTCATGCTTTCTTTTCTATTGACCAGTTCCTCCAGAATGTAAGGGTTGTCGACGCTGTACTCGAAATTGGGATGCAAAGGGAAGCTTAATCCAAAACTCATATCGTTGTGAAAAGAAACCTGCACTCACATTGGCAGCCATCCTAGGTGAGAACTAATTCATCAGAAAATCGAAGCAAAAGTAAATAAAGGCGAAATCTTTAGCACTTATTTAATCGTCAATTTGAATCATTAACTCTTTACACAGGTCTTAGCATCACATCTGGCGTTCTACTTTTGACGATTGGCGTCTATGGGCTATACCGTTTTGTCAAAAGGAGAAGGGAGATGAAACGGAGAGCTAAGTTCTTTAAGCGTAATGGTGGATTGTTGTTGCATCAACAGTTATCATCCAATGAAGGTGTCAAAGAGGGAACAAAGATATTCAGCATAAGTGAAATGGACAAAGCTACAGAAAACTTCAATGAAAATCGAATATTGGGTCAAGGTGGTCAAGGGACAGTGTATAAGGGCATGTTGGCCGATGGGAGAATTGTTGCAATAAAAAAGGCCAAGTTGTTAGATGAAAGCCAGTTAGAGCAGTTTATAAACGAGGTGGTTATAGTGTCCCAAATAAATCATAGAAATGTAGTCAAGATGTTGGGGTGTTGCCTAGAGACCGAAGTTCCTCTTCTTGTTTATGAGTTTGTTTCTAACGGATCACTTTCTCAGCATATCCATCATCCAGAAGAGGAAGATGTTGTCATGAGTTGGGGGATGCGTCTAAAAATTGCTGCAGACTCAGCATCAGCGATTGCATATCTACATTCATCTTCATCGGTTCCTATCTACCACAGAGATATCAAACCTGCAAATATATTATTGGATGAAAAACATAGAGCGAAAGTTTCTGACTTTGGATCATCCAAGACCATTGCAATCGATGAAACGCACTTGACCACTCTCGTCCAGGGTACTTTGGGGTATTTGGACCCAGAGTACTTTCAATCATATCAGTTCACAGATAAAAGTGATGTTTATAGTTTTGGCGTTGTCCTATTAGAGCTTTTGACTGGCAAGAATCCAATATATAGGGATGCAAGTACCATGGAACAAAAGAACTTGGTCACAGAGTTCTCCTTTTTAGCTCAAAATTTTTTGCTGTCCGACATCTTGGACACCAATATTACGAGAGAAGTCAGGGAGGACGAGGTGATTGCCGTTGTTGAGCTGGCAAAACGGTGTATAAATCGGAGCCGAAAAGTGAGGCCAACCATGAAAGAAGTTGCGATGATATTGAATATGATCATGAAATCTCCTGCTCAAGTGTCTACTTGGTACCGACAACAAGAAGCTATCTCAATCCAAGATGGAGTATCTGCTGAGTATCCCATGGCCGGTACAAGTCAATCGGAGTTTACCTCAAGCATGCCCCTTGCTGATGCGTGATAAGCATTCCAAAAGCCTCTCATACAGAAGACTTGATTTGCATAGGTCCAAACTTCAGCGTGCATGGGAGTAAGAGACCATATAATTAGTTTTCATAATTCTCTTCTATGTACTTGTTATTTAAGCATTTATCTTCTACGCTTATTATTGTATTATGTAATCTATACATATGATATGAAATATTCAAATGCATCTGTGGAAGAGATTTATGGTGGGATAAAACCACACAATGTATTGATATTATTATTCCCTATTTATAGGGTTACAAGAGAATATTAAGAGCATAAGAAATATTATAAAAGATGAAGATAAAATATATACTTCCTAAAATAACGAGATAATATCGTTATTCATTTAATAAAAAGATATTAGAACATTCTCTTAGTTATCTTCCAATAATCTACCATCCTTAAAACTTTCCTTCAACCCTCACATAAGCATACAAAATTCAGAAACTAGTCTATTTCTCTATTGACTTATATCCATTATATAACATAAAGGATAGAGAGAAAACGGTAAAAAATACATATAACTTTAACATTACTCTAGTTCTATCTCTAACACAAGCATCTGAATTCTTGTCCTAACTAAGCTTTTAGATGACGAATCTCAATAGAAGAAATATGTGATTGTCTAATTATATTATACCAAAAAGAAAAGACTGATTAGTATAAAATTATATACAGTCCCACAATAGTGGTATCAAGTTGTATGACCAATTCTTGTGGTTTATGTGGGCCGTGTGCCTTATTTGATATATCTTATGAATTAGTTGGTTTAACACTTTAACCTTAATTGGTTAAGGTGGCTTCCTAGAAGATCATCTTCATATTAACGTATGTATAAGATCAACTCCAAAGTAAGAAATACAGGCAGGCACCTAAAATATGGTTTTCTATTCTATGCAGAGAGCTATGACTCTAAAGCTAATGATACTGGTGGCTGCAGCCCTGAATCCAGTGGTTGATGGGATGAAACCACTCGTTTATGCTCAGCCTGGATGCAATGATACTTGTGGAAATGTGACTATCCCTTTTCCATTTGGGATGGGTGATAGCCACTGTTTTCTTAATTCCTGGTTCAAGGTCGAGTGCAAAGCATCACCTTCTCCAACGAATTACTCTAAAGATGCCTCCACTTACAAACCCTATTTATCCAGCTTGGAAGCTGAGCTCATGGAGGTAAAGTATGGCAATTCTCGAACAGTGAAAGTGGGCATACCTCCCATGAGGGTGTGTAGTAGTGGAGGTGCGCCAAGCCAGAATTTAAGCAGTATTGATTTGAGAGGAAGCCCTTATGGCTTCATAACATCCTATAATGTTTTCATGATGGAGGGTTGTCCAGGCAGCGCCGCTGTTTTGGTGAACCAGGGCAACACAATTATTGGAGGGTGCGGGACTGTTTGCCCCAACGATAACAACGCTGACATACCCAAAAACACCTGCTTTGGGGTTCACTGCTGCCAAACACCACTTTTTCTTGAAACCTTGGATTATTATCAGATACATTTTGATCTCCATTCTTCAGGTGAAGGTACAGATTGCTTGGGGGCGACTTTAATAGACCCAGGTTCTGTGAATGATTATGTTGGAAATCTGTCAAGTTCAAATCCAAGATATTTTCCTCCAGTATTATTGTTTTGGAGTTTCCCTAACAGCTATCATGAGCCTCACAAGCATCCTTATACCACCTGTTACAGTGGTGCAGATTCTTTTGACTGTGCATGTGATTATAGTTTGAACGGGAATCCTTATGTCTTCGGTGGATGTCAAGGCAAGAGTAGTCCATTCAGTACTCAATTGCAATTATTTTCTCATCTTATTCTATTCTCTATCTGTTAACAGGTCCTGACGAATGTGAGGGTTGTCGAGGGGATTGCTTGGAGCAACGGGATGGCTCAGGATATCCTATCTCCAACAAATATTATTGTGCAAATAAAACACTCTTGAATCTCGCAGCAATCATTGGTGAGAACAATTTCATCTGACTTTGAATTCGTTCCATAGGTTGGCTTCAATTCATCTATCTGTTTCCCTTTTATGCAGGACTCAGCAATAGTTTTGGATTGCTACTTTTTGGGGCTTGCATCTATGGGCTATATAAGTTCATCAAGAGGCGAAAGGAGACAAAACGGAGGAATAAATTCTTCAAGCGCAATGGTGGTTTGTTATTGCAGCAACAGTTGTCATTTAATAAAGGCATGGTAGAGAGAACAAAGGTATTCACTATAACGGAATTGGACAGAGCAACAAACCATTTCAATAGAAATCGGATATTGGGTCAAGGTGGTCAAGGGACTGTTTACAAAGGTATGCTGACAGATGGAAGTATTGTTGCAATTAAGAAGTCCAAATTGGTGGATGAGAGTCAGTTGGAGCAGTTTATAAACGAGGTGGTTGTTTTATCTCGTGTAAACCACAGGCATGTAGTGAAGCTGTTCGGGTGTTGCCTAGAGACAGAAGTTCCGCTTCTTGTTTATGAGTTCATTCCCAATGGCACACTTTTTCAACATATCCATTGCCCCGATGAAGATTTTGTAATTAGTTGGGAAATGCGTCTAAAAATTGCTGCAGATTCAGCAAATGCTATTGCATATCTACATTCATCTTCATCCATTCCTATCTTTCATAGGGATATAAAGTCTTCAAACATACTATTGGATGAAAGACATAGAGCAAAGGTTTCTGACTTTGGATCCTCAAAGACCATTGCAATGGATCAAACACATGTCACCACTCTCGTCCAAGGAACAATGGGATATCTGGACCCGGAGTATTTCCAATCCTATCAGTTTACAGAAAAGAGTGACGTTTATAGCTTTGGGGTTGTTCTGCTCGAGCTTTTGACAAGCAAGAAGCCAATCTACAGGAATGCAAATAGCGGTATGGGGCAGAAAAACTTGGTGACAGAGTTCTTGTTTATGGCACAAAACTCTAGGTTGTCAGACATCTTGGACCCTAAAATTGCGATGGAGGTCAAGGAAGAAGAGTTGGTATCGTTTGTTGAGCTAGCAAAGCATTGCCTAAGAGGGAGCGGGAAGCTGAGGCCGACAATGAACGAAGTTGCAGCGACACTGGAGAGGATAATTAAATCGCCTGCACAAGTGTGTAACTGGTACCAACAACAGGAAACATTCCCAATCCAATATGCAGCAGATGTTGAGTTTGACATGTCTGGTGTTAGTGACACGGTATTCATGTCATGCATACTCCCTACTGATGTTGCCAGTCCTCCGTACAGTGATGCACGTCCTCTTCTGCCTGATGCCATTTGATATTTGATCATCAAAACGAAATCAAAGGGTGCTCCAGAATATAGAGTATACTGATATGCTGTTGTCTGTATAATTACCTAGGCCATGAAATGCTGGTTCTTTTGTTGTCAAATAAAAATGGTAAATTGCACTTGACAGTAGGTGTGTGATAAACATGCCAATTGCAAGGTGCAGTAGACCTATCAATGTGTAATTGTTTGTGATTTTTGGGCATCTTACCAAGCCTGCAAAGAGCAATTTAATTTCCAATTGTATAAGTTTGAATTTTAATGGGTTTCACGTCTTTTCATTGAAAAAATCATAGTAAACATCAGTATAAATGTACGGATATGTAAAAACAGTAGAAAATTCAGGGTAGTAAAAAACTAAAAATCAGTGGGGTTCTTGTGTTGTTCATTATGATATAATTTGCTATGCAAACAGTGAGGTAATCTTCTTCTGTTTTCTTTTACCTTTTTAATGCCTGCAAAGAGTAATATAATTCAGTTTTCCCTTTGGATTTTCTTGTGTTTTACTTATTTCATGACTGTGAAGCAGATATATAATCATTATCCTTTTGACTCTAATTTTTTCTGTAAACCTTCCCTTACTCTCAATATCTCACTATAAATAAATAAAAAAACATCAAAAAGGTTGTTCTTTCATCATCTTTATTTCATTTCAAACCCTCTCTATCATAATGTCATCACCACCACCATCACTAAATTGAACATGTTGTAGAATGAACACTTAAAGGTGTAAGCTATTGGTTGCTTCGAGAGTATGTGCAAATGAATTTGTGACGGATTCCAATACCCATATGAAGTAGAATATCTACTTAAATTAAGATCTTTTTGGAGTTGACATCACATGAAGGTGCAAGCTAGTGTCGTCTTCATACAAAGCAAATGAATTTGTGACGGATTCCAATACCCATATGAAGGTGCCAGCTAGTGTCGTCTTCTGCCTAATGCCTGATGTGATGCCCTCTGATCAGCCAAAAGAAAGATTGCTGGAAACTGGTTTGTACTAAAAAGGGAAAGTGTCTTGATAAACCTTTGTATTCTTATAAAAAGTTCAGTAAACATAATACTTTTTACTGTATAATTAGCTAAGGAATGCTAATCTGGTGATTTTTATTGTGAAATAAGGTGCACCTTATTGTGAAATAAGGTGCACTGTGAACCCAAATTAATTAAGCTCAATTACTTGAAAGTATGAATTAGCCCAACAGCTGGAATAGTCAAGTTTACTAAGGCCAGCAGCTTGAACACAATTTAGATTTTAGACTAGTCACCTTCAAGTGTGAATATCATTGCTATATGATACTGATCGAGTCAATATTCTAAAACACCAGAAAAACCTACATAGATATTTTAGAAAAAGGTTCATATTCTAAAACACCAGAAAAACCTACATAGATATTTTGTCTTGTGAATTTAAATATTTTGATCCCATTCCTTTCTCCCTCACAACTTATCACTATCTGGCTTCCTTAGAAAATTCTTTATGAGAATAATTGCTTAACGAGCCTTTACTTTCAGTCCCGACTTGATGGATGGATTGATTTTGATTCCCTCATCGTCTACATATTAATAATCGTTATGAGATTGTTATGGCTTCACAACTTGACAATGCCGTGACTTATGGAGTCAACCTGTGTTAGTTTCTTGTGATTCCTTCCTCTAACTATACGTTATAGACCCACCAACCATTAATTTCATCCTATTACAAGAAACCTGTTGGGACGTCACTGTTGCATTGTTTCTCTTCTTTTTTTTTTTTTTTGTAATATTTTCTATTTTATTTGATTGCAACACTCAGAAATTTCTGAATATTGGTCGATTGCAACACTCTGAAACCTGTTTGGGCCGCCATGTAAATTAAGGCAGTTTCCTAAAAATTATATTTTGGAGAGTACAGCTGCAAATATATTATTATATGCATATCTTGCCTGAAAAACTCACATCTTGGCTTTCTCAAAAAAGGAACAAAGATCTGTAAAATGGATATCTGCTAAGAAGTTTGGCATGAGATAACCCCCTACTGTGCAGTCTTGTTTTAATATTTATATTTGAAAATATGAATTAGCCTAACAGATTAGTTGGCATTATTTGTTTAATTTGTAAAATGTGAAATCAGTATGTCCTATTTTGTTTCTTGCTGAATATGAGGGAAGTGAGACCTGCATAGCATTTCATTGTTATTCTTATGGTTAAGATTTCTTGTTCTAGGCTGACCTGGAATTTTGTTTTCTGTATTGCTTTCAGTTAGTATCATAATCACTATGGCACATGCAACTAACAATATCTTGCAGAGAAATATATTATATTGATCAGATTTCTATTTAACCTGTCAAGGATATGCTACAATCTGGAACTTTGTATAATCACTATGGCTTTTTATGTTAGCTAGTTCAGTATCTGAGCCCATTTACTGTTTTTGATTGGAGGTCATTGATGAAGTGCCATTTCTTTTTTGGTTGAAAAGCTCAGAAAATCGGATGGAAGCAGACTACACTATTACACTAAGGTCTTGATCCAAATATTTGTATGTTGCCACACTGTAAAACGATTAACAGAAAAAGAGCTACTCAGTAGGAGGGTAAGTGTGGATAAAAGTAAATTATAAGAGTCACTACACTACTACATTTTTGAATTTTTATCATAGATAGACAGACAAAAACTCAGTATCTTGTTATCAGTAGCTATATTCAGACGTGGAAGATTGTTTCATGATGCACTCGAAGTTGATTGTGCTAATTTGGGAGAAGGGTTTGGATATTTAATTTATCTACTCAGAGATCCCCAAATCCCAAGAGGCTAAGAACACGAGTGATCACTAATAGGTTTATAACTTGAATGTATCCTCATGTGCACAAACTTTGCTGTTAGATAGGTGATCTATAAGCTTTTAATAAGCATCCTTTCTTGTTTGGGTAAATTTGTGATTTGTCTTTGTATTATGGGTGACATGATTTTTTTCCTGGAGTAATCACAAAATAGTTATTGTTCTCATCAAGATATTACTCCTATATATTTTGTCTACAATATGGGCTATTTGGCAAGTTCATGCGGATCCATATAAGGTAGACGTTCTAATCTTTGGGGAATTTTCTGTAAAATGGGCTAGTTGAGAACGGTCATCGATGAATGTGATATTTTCCTCTATTTTTATAAATAATTTATTTTCGGTGTCCAACTTACTGGTTGGACTGCCTTTCTTTCTTTCTTTTTTTTCTCGGCTTACTGGCTGGGATTGCCTTTAAGTTATAGACCCACCAACCATTACTTTCATCCTTTTTATCTCGCACAAACCACATGCATGATAAACATGAAGTGTTGTTGTCTGTATAATTACCTAGGTCATGAAGTGCTGCTTCTTTTTCTGTATAATAAAAATAGTAAATTGTACTTGACAGCTGGTGTGTGGTGATAAATATGCCAATTGCAAGGTGCAGTACACTTATCGATGTGTAATTGTTTGTGATTTGTGTGCATCTTAATTTAACAGCAGGCGTGTGATAAACATGTCATTGCAGAGTGCTGTACTATTTTTCACTCCAAAGAGAGTTTTAAGTGGCTGGTTTCTTGTATTTGACTGTCATGAAATGCTGGTTATTTTCTTTTGTCCTCAGCCAATCCGATGGAAGATGATCAGACACATCTTCAGGTAAGCTGAAGATCAGACATAGATAGACCGATGAAAACTTGATCTCTTTGTTTAATTTCTTGATGTACTGAAATTCCATGTTGCACATTCATGCACACTTGCCGCTATCTTTTGATTTTGGAGTTGCCCCTGAATTTCCATGTTGATAGACGACTTTTAAATTGGTAGTCCATTTTACATTATGTGAACTCAAATTAATTAGAGGAAATTAGATTAAATGCACCTAATTCTAACTTTTAGGGAGTAGATTTCCTAGGCCTATAATTTATTAGATAAATAGCATAATTAAATAGATAATGACAATTTTAACCTTACCTCAAACTATTCAAATTCGGTTCCAAGAATAAGCAAATAAATATATTAATTATGATTTGAAAATCTAAATTAAGAAGGCATTTTAAATTTTAAAGAAACTTCCATTATTTATTGGAATTTTCAACCGATAATCACGTTAGAAACATCGATCAACTTCAAGGTGTGAGAAAGGTGTATCTTGTGTGATGGTACAAGAAGTCAAGAACTCTGCAGTTGAAGAGATTAGTACAAGAAATTAATAGATGATTACGAAAATCTAATGTTACAAGGACTTATTTGCACATACATGAACAAGATATACGAACGACAATCTACCATGAAACAAAACTTATAGTCGTTAATTTTGATAAACTTAAATAATATCGTCGAAACCTATCATGTTACATGAAAATGTACATGTACAAGAAAGATACATGATTAGTAGAAGAAAATGTACATGTACAAGAAGAAATAATAGTCACACATTCATGTAATTGCTTGTATGAGGATAATTTTGTCACAAATTTTCAGAAGATGTCATATGCTAATAAATTTAGCTACGTGGGATATATACTAATCAATATTACTGACATAATGCTAAGTAGCAATTTCACCCATTAGCTTAATTAAGTCCAATTACTTCAAAGTATGAATTAGCCCAACAACTGGTTTTTTCAGTGGAATACTCAGGCCTGCAGTGTAAGAGCCTTAGTCTTTAGGAGCCGAGTCCGGGGTTAGCCGCCCCTGCGGGTCCATTGGGACGCCCCTGCGGTTTGCTCAATGTTCCTCCCCTGCGGCCAAGGAGCCCGCCCCTGCGGTTTCCTACGGCTGCAGCCGGCTTTGTTGACCGTGGACTATGCTTTACTCTTCTTCTTTTCCCTTTAACCTTCTCTTTTGGCTTTTGATCAAGGGTTTCATCTTCATCCAGCTACCTCACGAGCTTCTTCTTGCCTCCTTTCCTCTCCTTGATCTTGTTCTTGAATTCTTCTTGGTTTGGAAGAGAAAATGTGTGGTTGATGATGATGATGATGTGTGGATGTGTTGCTGAGCTTGGGAGCCAACTGAGAGTGTGGTGTTGATCAATTCCTTTTCTTAGGATCACAGCAGTAGGTGAGCTTAATCTTCTCTTCTTCTTTCTTTCTTTCTTCTTTCTTTTCCCTTTTCTTCAGCTTAGGATTAGTTGTTCTAGGCATACATGTTGATGTTTATATGTATATATGTGTATAAATTGGATGGCTGGACGTTGAAGACTTGAAATCGTCGAGTGAACAGTTGAAGAGAAGTCGGGGATCACGTTCTGCACTGTCCCCGCACCCGCGCCAGAGAGCCGCCGCCTCTGCGTTGAGGGTGTCACCGCACCCGCGCCTCAGCGCCGCCGCCCCTGCGGCCACGGTCACCGCCCCTGCGTGGGAGTGCCGCCGCGCCTACGCCTGCCGTTGCTTCGCCCCTGCGTCCCTCCTGTCACGCAGGTGCGTCTTGTACAGGATCTACTTAGAGTAGTGTAGATCCTTTCCTTTCCTAGTATGAGCGGGTTAGTAGCATTCTAGGTATGTGTATGAGGATAGGATGAGGATGAGTATGATATCGATATGTGCCGGTTATGGCTTTGAGGTTTAGTAGATTATCGAGGTTTATAGGTTGGATATGATCCTTATGATCCCTTGAGTCTAGGTGTGACCCCTTTGATTGATAGGAGATTTGATATCTCTTTATGGCTTGTTATTAGGCAGTGTTGTTCTATGGATTGAAGTTGATTGTGGTTGAGAGTATCTTGAGGTTGAGGTAAATCCGTAGGACTTACTTAGCTACCATCCTTATATTGGATGTATGCATGAGTGGTGTGTGATATATGCTTGATAGCATGCGATGTTGATTATTACCGACCTATGGTTTAGTGACCGCCCATTGTAGGGTCGTGACAACTTGCCCTTTCATCCCGTTGGAGTTTGGGAGGTTCTCTATGGATAGGCCAAATCTGGTAAACGGTTCAGACACTCTCCACTCCCATAGGGTATACAGGGAGGTGTGACCAGGCACCACTCCAGCTGGCATTAGAGCACCCAGAGGCGAGGATTATATATATATATTCCTCGTGTCACGTATATTCATATTCATGTATATCTGATTTGACTGTTGGACTTTATAAAGATAATAACCGGGTAAATGTGTGACAGCATGATTATGTGTTTATGATTCCCTGGCTTGTGTTTGTGCTTCTGTATTATCTTATATATGAATGGTTAGCTAACGGTTTTATACCGTGTTGTAGATACTTTGCAGGTTAGGAGAACTGCAGATTGATTCAGATGGGGTGATCCGCTGAGGGCTCCGTACACTAGGATTATGCGAGGGTTATGGGACATTTTGTATGTACAGATATATGTTTTGGTTTGTACTCAGCGGCTTTTGTATCCCCTTTTGATATATATATATATATATATACATATATATGTATATATATATATATATATCAGTTTGATGTTTTAGTTTTAATATATATGTGCCTTGTTGTAAGATCCAGTGAACTTGTTGTCAGGCTAGGGTCAGGATCCATTGTGAGATCCTAGCCCAGTAGCGCCCCGAGTCCTACTGATTTGGGGTGTTACAAAGGTGGTATCAGAGCCAGGTTGACAACAATGGCACTTGCAATCTACGATAATGGTCGAATTGATAAATAAACAGAACCCGAAAGGGGTCTGACTCTTCAAAAGATTTTGGTTTTTAAATGAGTACAAATGTTTTGGGATAGTGTGTACGAGAAGCCATCACCCCTCTGAAGACATCGACAATATAGATATATATATAGCTATTATCTTATGTGATGTTGTGATTGACTTTTAGCATATATATAGCCTTCTAAGCCAGGTATGTATACCCTGCAGATGGTTTGGACTAGAGCCTTATCTGTAGATGGGCTAGGTAGGGGTAGACCCCCTCTTCCTCCAGTAGGGGTAGGACAGAGTCAGATTTCCATTGCTGATCCACGGGGGGGGCCAGAGTTCCGCACGTATATCAGACGAGTGGAAGAGGCTGCTAGAGCAGGTAGACGTGCCCCGGATCTTCCGGCACATGAGGGATCATCTGGGAGATCCCATGGAGCTACTCAGGTGCCAGTTGTACAGGCACGTGTTGCTGAGATTGCTCGAGTTCCAGAGGAGCATAGAGGGTCTCGACCAGATACTTGGTTGAAGGCATTTCATCATATGGGAGTACCCCCTTTCTCTTGGAAGGTGGGGTTAGAGGTGGAGTTGTGGATTTGACATGTAGACTCAGCTCTGGAGTCTATTAGGTGTCCAGCGGACCGACATATAGAGTTAGTACAAACTCTATTCCGAGACTTGGCACAACATTGGTGGAGATCCGTGCGGGGTCAGGTTACTAGCTATGACTAGATGAGGAGCATGATCAGAGAGCGTTTCTGCCCTGCCTCACTGAGTAGAGAGAAACTGTGGGATTTTGTTAAGGCTGGATTTGAGGACGTACCAGTCTTTGAGGCTATCAGGAGATTCCAGGAGGAGTTGGCTTTGCTGGGCCCAGCTGCACCTCCTGTAGATCAGCATGTGTATCTCTTTTCCCGACGACTGAGGAATACGACTTGGACCTATATGGTGGGATTTCACTGTGAGTCCCTGACGGACTATCAGGATAGAGCTTCTGATTATGAGAGGGAGCGGGTTGGACAGAGGAGAGCTTCTCAGACCAGAGGGTCTGAGAAGAGACAGCGGACTGGGCAGACAAGTGGTACTGGTGGGGTTGCTAGTTCAGGGCGAGGCCAGAGACGCCAGAGTTAACCCTCATCTGCACCGGTTACAGATAAGGGACGACAATGCTTCAACTGTGGTGGGTGTAGACATATACGACAAAGTGTACGAGGCAGACAGTGACTTGCTACACTTGTGGCAAACCAGGTCATAGAGTTGTCTTCTGTAGACAAGGTGGAGCATCATCACAATAGGGTTCTACTATTCAGGGATCTGCTCTTGGGTCGAGTAAAGGTAAAGGTCGTGGTGGGAGTACCACTGACACTAGGGGAGCATCGGGTAGAGTTTTTGAGCTGAGGAGTGCAGAGTAGCCAGCTGCACCGACTGCTACAAGTACCATTCTGATTCATGGTTTACCTGTTAGAGTTTTATTTGATACAGGTGCTACGCATTCATTTATATCTGATGCATGTGTGGAGCGTTTGAGTCTAGTTACAACTGAGGGGATACCATTTAGTATAGGGTTACCAGATGGTAGTAGGGTCAGAGGTACCCGTGAGATGCGTGATTGTCCCATTTGTATAGGGACTCGTGTGTTATTTGTTGACTTCTTTGTCATGCCATTAGTGCATGAGGAAGTCATTTTGGGTATGGATTGGATGGATATGCATCATGCGATATTAGATGTAGGTAGGAGGACCGTGACCCTCTCTATCGAGTTAGGTCAGATAGAGGTTTTCCAAGGTTGGGACCTTGGGAAGTCGGGCATGGTTATCAGCGCGGTACGGGCAGCGAGATTGATTGCACAGGGTTGTGAGGCCTTCTGGTGTTATGCCATGAAGGAGGGGCATAGTCCAGCATTAGAGGATATCCAGTGGTCTGTGAGTTTACAAATGTGTTTGTTGAGCCGTCCAGTTTTCCGCCTCAGAGGAGTGTGGACTTTGGCATAGAGTTAGAGCCTGGTACGAGACCGATCTCGAAGGCCCCATATCGTATGACACCTGTCGAGATGTTGGAGCTGAAGAAGCAACTCGAGGAGTTGGCTGAGAAGGGCTTCATTCGCCCTAGCGTATCCCTATGGGGAGAACCTGTCCTCTTCGTGCGGAAAAAGGACGGTCGTTGAGACTGTGTATTGATTACAGGGAGATGAACAAGGTGACCATAAAGAACAAGTATCCATTGCCTCGTATTGACGACTTGTTAGATCAGCTTCAAGGAGTGACAGTGTTCTCTAGGATTGACCTGCGCTCAGGGTATCACCAGCTGAGGGTGAGAGAGAAGGATAAGTACAACACAACATTTCGGACCAGATATGGACCCTACGAGTTTGTAGTGATGCCATTTGGGCTTACGAATGTCCCAACAGTCTTCATTGAGTTGATGAACAGTATATTCATCGACTTCTTGGATCAGTTTGTGGTAGTCTTCATAGATGATATTTTGGTGTACTTTCGCAACAGAGAGGAGCATGCAGGACAGCTGAGGACTGTGTTACAGGTTTTACGAGATATAGAACTTTATGCTAAGTTCTCTAAGTCTGAGTTTTGGATGCCAAATGTAGCATATCTGGGTCATATTGTTTCCGCCGAGGGGATCAAGGTTGATCCGGCGAAAATCAAGTCAGTAGCAACATGGACGACACCGACGAACGTCAAGGAAGTACGTAGCTTCCTTGGCCTAGCCGGTTATTACCGACGCTTTGTGGAGGGATTTTTTGTGATTGCCCGTCCACTTACGAGTTTGCTGAGGAAGACTACCAGATTTGTATGGTCTGAGCAGTGTATGTAGAGTTTTGAGGAGCTGAAGAGACGTTTGACTTCCGCTGCTATCTTAGCATAGCCAGAGGGCACAACTGATTTTGTGGTTTACAGTGATGCATCCAAGCTAGGCTTGGGATGTGTGTTGATGAAGCGAGGCAAAGTGATTGCATATGCGTCTAGACAGCTGAAGACGTATGAGGAGAACTGCCAGACTCATGATCTGGAGTTGACAGTAGTAGTTCATGCCCTGAAGATCTGGAGACATTACCTGTATGGTGCCACATGTCAGATCTTCATAGACCATAAGAGTCTGAAGTATATTTTCACACAGCGGGAATTGAATAACCGTCGGCGTAGGTGGCTTGAGTTGATCAAGGACTTTGATTTGGAGATTCTGTATCATCCGGGGAAGGCGAACGTTGTCGCCGACGCCCTGAGAAGGAAGACGCCTCGAGAGAAGGCGATTGCGAGACTGACAGTTCAGTCTCAATTATAGAGGGATCTGGTTTGGCTAGAGTTGGACGTCCAGTTTCTTGATGAGGACGCCCAGTTGAGTACCTTATAGGTTCTCCCTGATCTGTTGAGTGAGATCCAACAGAAGCAGGAGACCTGTCCGACACTGACAAGGATTCGAGAGAGGATGTCCTGTGATGAGGCACCATAGTTCTCCATAGGAGCAGATGGAGTGATGAGACGCCGTGATCGCGTCTGTGTACACGCTGATGCGGATTTGCGCCAAAGGATATTACAGGAGGCTTACTGTACACCTTATTCAGTGCATCCAGGTACGAGTAAGATGTACCAGGATTTGAGATGTTCATATTGGTGGGGAGGGTTGAAGCCCGACGTAGCCAGATTTGTGGCACACTGTGCGACCTGTCAGCAGGTCAAGATCGAGCATTGTAGACCCGGAAGTGAACTCCTTCCACTGCTTGTTCCACAGTGGAAGTGGGAGGATGTCACCATGGACTTTGTTACTAGTTTGAGACCGAGCAGAAGCTTTGATGCTATCTGGGTTGTAGTTGACAGACTGACGAAGACGGCACGTTTTATCCCTATTCGGGAAACGTGGCCAGTGAGAAGATTGGCTGAGGAGTACACTAGGCAGATAGTGAGACTCCATGGGGTACCGAGGACGATCGTCTTAGACAGAGATGGACGATTTACCTCGAGGTTTTGGCAGCAGATTCAGACTGCCCTGGGGACGAGTTTACACTTCACGACTGCGTTTCATCCTCATACCGATGGATAGTCAGAGAGGACCATTCAAACACTGGAGGATATGCTACGAGCTTGTGTGTTGGACTGGGGACAAGTGTGGACGGATCATCTCCCACTAGTTGAGTTCTCGTACAACAACAGCTGACATGCATCGATTGGGATGGCCCCATATGAGGCACTGTATGGCAGAGATGTCGCACGCCGTTATGCTGGGATGAGCATAGAAGTGTTAATGGTTTGACACCCGATCAGGTTCAGGATGATATTGCTCGTGTAGCATTGATTAGAGAAAGGATGCTGACTGCGCAGAGTCGTCAGAAGTCATATGCAGATAAGAGGCGTAGACCCCTAGAGTTCAGAGTAGGAGCCCATGTGTGGCTGAGAGTATCTCCGACACGAGGTGTTAGACGTTTTGGCATTAAGGGGAAGTTGAGCCCCGATATGTCGGACAGTTCGAGATTCTGGATCGAGTTGGGAGCGCAACATACAGATTAGCTTTGCCTCCGAGATTAGAGGGTGTTCACCTTGTGTTTCACGTGTCTCAACTGAAGGAGTATATACTAGATCCGAGACACATTGTGAGTTATGATGATTTGGTGGTCGAGCCGGACCACAATTTTGTTGACCACCCGATTGCAGTCCTAGAACGAGGTATGAGACGCCTGCGTTCGAAGGACATTCCTATGCTGATGATACAATGGTCAAGACGAGGACCTGATGAGGCTACATGGGAGACTGAAGATAGTATTCAGAGGAACTATCCATAGTTCTACGCTGAGATAGATGTATCTGCAGGATCGACGAGTAGATCTTAGTACTATCTTGGTGAGTGTTGTGATTATGTGCTTATATGCTATGATGTGTTTATTTTCGTGCTAGCTATTATGTGATTTATGATCTTATTTGATCTTGTTGTGCTAGCGTGATTGATGATTATAGCTGGAGATGGTTCTTTCCTCCATGCTATTGGGATGCGATTAGGATTTAGTTGGAGATGGTTATTCCTCCATGCTATTCTGGATGGACATAGTTTTGCTGGAGATGTTTTTCCTCCATGCCCTTATGTGATGAGTATGATACGGCTAGAGATGTTTTTCCTCTATGCCTTTGCGATGTGATGATGATACGGCTACAAATGTTTTTCCTCTATGCCCTTGTGATATGATGATAGTTTGGCTAGAGATTGTTTTCCTCTATGCCTTGGATAGTATAGTGATCTTGTTGCTGGAGATGATGTTTTTCCTCCATGCATGTGTTTGAGGTTATAGAGTGATATAGGTTGATACCTTATGAGCGGAGATGTGATGCCTCCGAAAGAGAAAGTTATACCTCGGCTTAAGGGTCCGAGTGAATTTGGAATTTCGCAAGTTTCGGGACGAAACTTGTTTTTAGAGGGGTGAGATCACTGAGATGTAAGAGCCTTGATATTTAGAGCTGAATTAGAACCTAGCCGCCCCTACGGGTGCATTGCGCCGCCCCAGCGGGTGTTCTGTATTTCCGCCCCTGCATTCTCAGGGAGACACCCCTGCGGTTTCCTGCGGCTGCAGCCGGCTTTGTTGACCGTGGACCAATACTTTACTCTTCTTTTCCTTTAACCTTCTCTTTTGGCTTCTGATCAAGGGTTTCATCTTCATTCCAGCTACCACATGAGCTTCTTCTTGCCTCGTTTCCTCTCCTTGATCTTGTTCTTGAATTCTTCTTGGTTTGGAAGAGAAATTGTGTGGTTGATGATGATGATGATGTGTGTTGATGAGCTTGGGAGCCAGCTGAGAGTGTGGTGTTGATCAACTCCTTTTCTTAGGATCACAGGAGTAGGTGAGCTTACTCTTCTCTTCTTCTTTCTTTCTTTCTTCTTCCTTTTCCCTTTTCTTTAGCTTAGGATTAGTTGGTCTAGGCATATATGTTGATGTTTATATGTATATATGTGTATAAATTGGATGGTTGGACGTTAATGACTTGAAATCGTCGAGTGAAGAGTTGAAGAGAAGTCGGGGATCACGTTCTGCACTATCCCGCACCCACGCCAAAGAGCCGCCGCCCTGCGTTGAGGGTGTCACCGCACCCACGCCTCAGTGCCGCCGCCCCTGCGGCCACGTACGGTCACCGCCCCTGCGTGGGAGTGCCGCCGCGCCTGCGCCTGCCGTTGCTTCGCCCCTGCGTCCCTCGCATGTGCGTCTTGTACAGGATCTACCTATAGTAGTGTAGATCCTTTCCTTTCCTAGTATGAGCGGGTTAGTAGCATGCTAGGTATGTGTATGAGGATAGGATGAGTAGGTATGTGTATGAGGATAGGATGAGGATGAGTATGATATCGATATGTGTCGGTTATGGCTTTGAGGTTTAGTAGATTATCGAGGTTTATAGGTTGTATATGATCCTTATGGATCCCTTGGGTCTAGGTGTGACCCCTTTGATTGATAGGAGATGTAACATCTCATTATACCTTGTTATTAGGCAGTGTTGTTCTCCGGATTTAGAGTTGATCGTATTTGAGAGTACTTTGAGGTTGAGGTAATTCCATAAGACATACTTAGCTACCATCCTTATATTGGATGTATGCATGAGTGGTGTGTGATAGATGCTTGATAGCATGCGATGTTGATTATTACCGACCTATGGTTTAGTGACCGCCCATTGTAGGGCCGTGATAACTTGCTCTTTCATCCCGTTGGGAGTCTGAGAGGTTCTCTATGGATAGGCCTGATCTGGTAAACGGTTCGGACACTCTCCACTCCCATAGGGTATACGGGGAGGTGTGACCAGGCACCACTCCAGCTGGCATTAGAGCACCCAGAGGCGAGGATTATATATTCCTCGTGTCACATATATTCATATTCATGTATATCCGATTTGAGTGTTGGACTTTATAAAGATAATAAACCGGGTAAATGTGTGACAACATGATTATGTGTTTATGATTCCCTGACTTGTGTTTGTGCTTCTGCATTATCTTATATATGAATGGTTAGCTAACGGTTTTATACCGTGTTGTAGATACTTTGCAGGTTAGGAGAACTGTAGAGTGATTCAGATGGGGTGATTCGCTGAGGGCTCCGTACACTAGGATTATGCGAGGGTTATGGGACATTTTATATGTACAGATATATGTTTTGGTTTGTACTCAATGGTACTTTTGTATCCCCTTTTGATGTTTTAGTTTTAATCTATCTGTGCCTTGTTGTAAGATCCAGTGAACTTATTGTTAGGTTAGGGTCAGGATCCATTGTGAGATCCTAGCCAGTAACGCCCCGAGTCCTACGGATTTAGAGTGTTACATGCTGCTTGAACACAATTTAGACTGGTCACCTTCAACTTTGAATATCATTGCTATATGGTACTGACCGAGTCAACATTTATTATTGCTTCCGAGTTGTGTTTGAGATGACTTCCTAGATAGTGTCTAGTAGGTCTTAATTTGGTCAAGAAAAACTGCACTGTCGACTTACATTGGTATTTCTTATGAATTCACTTTCGGGATAGGAGTTCAAATGTCTTCCTAGACAATCACTCAATGATCTCTGGTCGAAACAAATTAATAGTCTACATGTTAGACTGACTAGTATTCACTTTGAACACAGGAAAACTCAAATTAGACTCTAATTTTTACCATGAGGTCAATGGATACATAATTAATCTCCATTATGATGGATGTCTTGTTGCTTCATTCAACAGCTGCATCTTTTGTAATCTCAATTATGATGGATGTCTAGCAGATATTGCTTTGAATTGATTCTACTGCATCTCATCTTCAAGTTTAATTAGAGATGAGTCCAATAAATGATAGACACATATACACATAAATAAATTTGGGTTTAATTAGACAGTAGTTAAAGCTGATTTGACTCAAAATTTGAAGTTAGTTTCGTTAACTTTTTTAACCAAAACATTGGATTTGTTAAGATTGTGTTGAGATGAAGAGGGGGAAAGGGTAGTAATGTGTACTGCAGATACGCAAGCTAAGGCAGTATTCACTTCAAAGGGAAGTTCACACTTCACACAATAGATATTTTCTGCATAGTTGAGTTTCGTGGTTTATATATCTATTTTCTTCTGGGAACTGGGATGTTTCTCCATCCGACCAATAAAATAAATTTAAAAATGTCTATATATGACCCAGAATCAACGCCATACGACGACAACATCATCGTAGTCATATTGTCAAAAATCCACCGCCAACTTTGACAATGTTCACAAGCCTTTTACTTTTGGGCACCCATTTGATTTTAGTCACATACACGATTACTTATGCATGTAAAGAAAAACACAAACTTAACTAGTGTACTTTTTTTTTTTATGCCTTTCTAAAATATTCACCATCCTTCGAACAAATGATTAACATTTTGTTTTCATCAAAAAAAAAAAAGATTAACATTTTGTAACCAAATAATTGATAAAAACAAATTTCAAAAATTAATCTCGTGGGTCTCTTACCTGATAACCTTAAAAACATAAAACGATATTTAAATTCGATCAAAACTTAAATGATACAGCAACATTTTTTGTGATCAGGAATTAATAAAACTGTAATTTTAATAATAGATCAATAATTATTTAAACTATAAACATAATTTTAAACAATTATGAGTTGATATGGTGAAGGTTTAGGGTAGCAAACCCTTTTATAGTTCATATTACGGAATATCTAATTTAACCGGCCGTTTGATTTTATGTAAAGGATCTTTGTACACAAACGTTTTGCCCCGTCAATCCATTGTGATCTTTAAACATCTTCGCCTCTAAGTGATCAGTGATTTTAGGTATTATTTGGTTATTTTTGTATCACTTTACCAACTTAGTTATGATTTTAATCTTCCTTTAAAACAATGCCCTCATCCACACACAGTTTCATGTAAATAAAGATTTCCAATGTGAAACACTCGGCAATTTGATAAGAAAATGGTCCATGATTTTTACTTCAGATCGAGAAGACATCCCTATCCGGTTCTCTTGTCGTTAAACCTCATCCCAAAGGGGAAAGTAGAACGGATTATCCACACGCTAAGTTGTAAGGTGTTAGAACTGGCAATTGGGTCATTCGGGTCAGATTTTTATTGATGATTCGGGTTCAAGGCAGTGATTGCGGACCTAGGCAAAAATCTTCCTGTCCAATTAGACTAGCCGGTTTTAAGGTATGTCGTCAAGTGTGAACCATTATATATGGTTATATTTGAGGAGGTTTGTGGATATCCAATTGTCCAACTAAACAAACTCATTTTTTTTTTGAGTGTATAAACAAACTCATAATCTAGTGTATACTTTCAATACCTACGTTGATATTTCTTAATTAACAGATATGGAATACTCAAGTTTGAACATAATTTAGAATAGATTAGTCAACATAAAATGTGTATATATATTGTAACTCATTTGAATGATTGTATGTCTATATATTACACAATTGTCAAGTTTGAACATAACTTAGAATACATTAGTCAGCATATAAATGTGAATATAAATTGTAACTCATTTAATTTGGTTGATTTTATGTCTACATATTACACGATTGTCAAATTTGAACATAATTTAGAATAGATTAGTCAGCATAAATTGTGAATATATATTGTTGTCCAAGAAGAAAGTTGGTGTAATGGGTAAGAAAACGGTCAAAACCATCTACAAGATATGAAGATAAGAATCTCATAAGATAGTCTTTGTTTAATTAGTAGGCTTTTTTTAGTTACCATTAATTTGGAGGTTGTATGTATTTTATAAAAAATATTTACTTTCTTATATACAACACTGTCCAACAATTAATGATAATTTTGTGTAATTTCATCAACTCCGAGTACTTATCTAATGTCTTGTAAGATGTGAAGTTTTTATATTATAATATTTCTGGAGAATAAGGTTGTTTTTCTAGAAAGTCATATTCTGGAGCTTTTGGTTGTATAGTTGTGTCAGTGTATTATAGATCTGTGCGGAAACAGTATACCATTACAAACTCAAAATATATATTTCTTCTGCAAAAGAAAGTAATATATGAGTCTTGATAATCCTTGTTATATTTGTGTGGGGTGGAGAGTTATGAAGTCACAAATGGCAATACTATGTTTACTAGTTGCAGCCCTGAATGTGGAGGCAGCCATAATTGCAAAGCATGGGTGTCGTGATACTTGCGGGAGCGTCAAGATCCCTTTTCCATTCGGGATAGGTCCCAACTGCTACCTTGATAAGTGGTTCGAGATCGAGTGCAGGGCATCTCCAAATTCAACAATCTTGAAACCATTTTTATCCATATTCAACAATATGGAGGTGATGGAGGTACGCAGAGATGATGCAAATGAGTACAATTTTAAAAGTTTGGTAGTGAGTATACCTCCCGCCATCAACGCTTGTACAGCAGACAAACAACAAATCACTAGTATTGACTTGAGGGGAAGCCCTTTCAACTTCTCATCATATTCTAATGTTTTCATGGTGGAGGGTTGTTCAGGGAGTGCCGTTTTACGGGATCAACACGACACCATAATGGCAGGCTGTGGAACTGTTTGCCCCGACAATAACAACACTGAAATACCAAAAAACAGTTGCTATGGTGTTCAATGCTGCCAAACATCCATTTCTTCTTCTTCTCTCGATTTTCCATTCTATTACGCACATGTTTATCCCCAGGTTTCAGATGGAACCCTAAATTGTCTTGCTGCCAATTTAGTAAAGAGGGAATCCGTTCATCAATATGTTGGCAAGCTTTCTTCAACATTTCACATGCCTGTTGTACTGTCTTGGAATTGGATAAGCAACCTTCCTGCTGACAACACTTCTAGTGCCAATTGTGAACGCGTGAAAGATTTATGGTGGAAAACCACACATATTATTAATGATATTGACCCTTTATATAGGGATTACAATGACACAAATAGGAAAGATATTGATTACATAATATCATAATCTACCTATTATAATCCTAAAAATAATCACGATTTATTTATGTCCTAATTTATGATATCATATCTTAACAACGCGACGATTATAATATGTTAAACTGTAATTGCATGGGCGACTATTTCGGGAATGCTTATGTCGCCAATGGATGCCAAGGTACTGTCTTATATTTTCTTTTAAGTCTACTATTTTGTTGGATCATAAAACTAATTTATTTTCTACTAACCAGTTCCTCCAGAACCTGCACTCACGTTGGCAGCCATCCTAGGTGAGAACTAATTTCCTCATTACACAATCAAAATATCAATACTTTAGGAACTCCAAGCAAAAGTACTACTTAGCTTTCTCCAAAACGAAGGGGAGATCTTTTCACTTATTTAACTGTCAGTATGAATCATCAACTCTTTAATTACACAGGTCTTAGCATCACAACAGGCCTCCTACTTTTGGTGATCGCCGTCTATGGGCTATACCGGTTTGTCAAAAGGAGAAGGGAGATGAAGCGGAGAGCTAAGTTCTTTAAGCGTAATGGTGGCTTGTTGTTGCATCAACAGTTATCATCCAATGAAGCTATTGCAGAGGGAACAAAGATATTCAGCATCACCGAATTGGACAAAGCCACGGAAAACTTCAATGAAAATCGAATATTGGGTCAAGGTGGTCAAGGTACAGTGTATAAGGGCATGCTGATGGATGGGAGGATTGTGGCAATAAAGAAGGCCAAGTTGTTGGATGAAAGCCAGTTGGAGCAATTTATAAATGAAGTGGTGATATTATCGAAATAAACCATAGACATGTGGTCAAGATGTTGGGATGTTGCCTAGAGACCGAAGTTCCTCTTCTTGTCTATGAGTTTGTTTCTAACGGACCACTTTCTCACCATATCCATCACCCAGAAGAAGAAGATTGTGTCATGAGTTGGGAGATGCGTCTGAAAATCACTGCAGACTCGGCATCAGCAGTTGCCTATCTTCATTCATCCTCGTCATTTCCTATTTACCACAGAGATATCAAATCTGCAAATATATTGTTGGATGAAAAACATAGAGCAAAAGTATCCGACTTTGGATTGTCCAAGACCATTGCAATCGATGAGACGCACTTGACCACTCTAGTTCAGGGTACGTTGGGGTATTTGGATCCGGAGTACTTTCAATCATATCAGTTCACAGATAAGAGTGATGTTTATAGTTTCGGCGTTGTCCTCTTGGAGCTTTTGACGAGCAGGAATCCAATTATAGGGATGCAACTACCATGGAGCAAAAGAACTTGGTAACCGAGTTCTCCTTTCTAGCTCAAAACTGTTTGTTATCTGACATTTTGGACAATAAAATTATGAGAGACGCCAAGGAGGATGAGGTGATGGCCGTCGTTGAGCTGGCAAAACGGTGTATAAATTGGAGTGGAAGGTTGAGGCCCACGATGAAAGAAGTTGCGATGACATTGGAAATGATCATCAAATCTCCTGCTCAAGTATCTACTTGGTTCCAACACCAAAAAGATCTCTCAATCCAGGAAGGAGGAGGATATGTTGAGTATCCCATGAAAAGTACAAGCCCATCGGAGTTTACCTCAAACATCCCTCTTTCTGGTGCTACAGCTAGTGCCCCAAACACCGATGTGTGATGAGCATTATAACAACCTCTCATACACAGAGACTTTTGATTTGCATAGGTCCAAGCTTCAGCGTGCATGGGAGTAAGAGACCATATAAATACTTTTCATATATTCTACTGTATGTACTTGTTCTTCAAGCATTTATCTTCTACGCTTATTATTGTATCATGTAACATTGTAACCTATACATATGTAATATTCAAAAGCATCTGGTACACTAAGAGAGTTTTATTTAAACTTTCCTTATCATAACTATCACATAAGCATTCCAAGTTCAGTAATTAGTCGTAATGTATGTCAATATATAAGCATCTGAATTCTTGTTCTAACGAAATTAATTTGGCAATTGTTGGTAAATGAGTGTTTGCTCCCTAAGCTTTTATATTTTTCTCAGACACCCAGCAACAATAAGGGCAAATTCCCTAAACAGTCCCCTACGATTGAAGACTGTTTATTATACTTAACAAATTAAGCTTTGAAATACTAACCCCCGTTTGGTTGTAACTCCGGAAACGGAAACGGAATGGAAACGAATCTAGTCCACATATGTACTTTGTTCATGGAATCATTCCGGTTGGTTTCATGCAAAATGCACTTGTTTCCCCCCTACTTTGTTACCCTATAGGGTATTAAAACTAATCAAATACTACTACAATTAGTTCAAACCACAAGGAATGATTCCCAACAACTTCATGAACAAGGGTGTACATATGGACTAGATTCGTTTCCATTCCGTTTCCGTTTCCGGAGTTTAAACCAAACGGGCCCTGAATCTCAATAGAAGAAACATGTGATTGTTTTCACATTCTTGGTTCTAACAAAGACCGATTAACATAAAGTTTGAATACAATCCCACAATAGTGATATTAAGATGTTTGACCAATTCTTATTCTTTAGGTGGGCCTTGTGCCTCATTTGATTTTATCTTTTGAATCAAACCTCAAGTGGTTAAGGTGGTTTCCTAGAAGATCATCTTCTGAATAACGTGTGTATAAAATCATCTTCCAATCTTCCATGTATTATACTCGACCGAACTCCAAAGTCAAAAATACAGGAAGGCACCTAAAAAATGTTTTTCTATTCTATGCAGAGAGCAATGACTCTAAAACATATGATACTGGTTGCTGCAGTCCTGAGTGCAGTGGTTGATGGGGTAGTGAAACCACCCGTTTATGCTAAGCCTGGATGCAATGATACTTGTGGAAATGTGACTATCCCTTTTCCATTTGGGATGGGTGACAACCACTGTTTCCATAATTCCTGGTTCAAGGTCGAGTGCAATGCATCACCATCTCCAACAAATCACTCTAAACATGCCTCCACTTACAGACCCTTCTTATCCAGTTTAGAAGTTGAGCTCATGGAGGTAGTGTATGCCAATCCTCGAACAGTGACAGTGGGAATACCTCCCATGAGGGTGTGCAGTAATGGTAGTGCACAAAGCCTGAATTTAAGCAGTATTGATTTGAGGGGAAGCCCTTATACCTTCGTAACAAGTTTTACTCTTTTAATGATGGAGGGTTGTGCAGGCAGTGCCGCTGTCTTGGTGAACCCGAGCAACACAATTATGGCAGGGTGTGGGACTGTTTGCCCCAACCGTAACAACGCTGCAATACCCAGCAACAGCTGCTTTGGGGTTAACTGTTGCCAAACACCACTTTTTTCAGATATTCAAAACTTCGATTATTATCGGATACATTTTGATATCAATCCATCAGGTGAAAGTACAAATTGCTTGGGGGCGACTTTAATAGACCGAGGCTCTGTGAATCATTATGTTGGAAATCTGTCAAGTTCTTATCCGATCTATTTTCCTCCAGTAGTCTTGTTTTGGAATTTACCCAACATTCTTGAGCCTCACAAGAATCCTCATACCACTTGTGATAGTAATAAAGACTATTTTAATTTGTTATTGTGATAATAAATTTGAGGGGAATCCTTACGTGTCCGGTGGATGTCAAGGTAAGAGTAGTCTGATTTCTTAACCGATCAATAAAACAAACAAATTCATCCTGCTCATCTTATTCTTTTCTCTTTCTGTTAACAGGTCCTGAAGAATGTGAGGGCTGTCGAGGAGATTGCTTGAAGCAATGGGATAGCTCAGGTTCAGGTATCCCCAACAAATATTATTGTGAAAAGAAACCACTCTTGAATCTTGCAGCAATCGTTGGTGAGAACTAATTCATTTAACTTTTGTTAGTCTGAATTCTATCAATATGTTGGCTTCAGTTCATCTATTTGTCAAGGATAGTGCTTAGTTTTTCTTCCAGTTTCCCTTTTATGCAGGACTAAGCAATAGTTTTGGCTTGCTACTTTTGGGGGCTTGTATCTATGGGATATATAAGTTCATCAAGAGGCGAAGGGAGATAAAACGGAGGAATAAATTCTTCAAGCGCAACGGTGGTTTGTTATTGCAGCAACAACTGTCATCTAATGAAGGCATAGTAGAGAGAACAAAAATATTTACTATAATGGAATTGGACAGAGCAACAAACCATTTCAATGAAAATCGGATACTGGGTCAAGGTGGTCAAGGCACTGTCTACAAAGGTATGCTGACAGATGGAAGTATTGTTGCAATTAAGAAGTCCAAACTATTGGATGAGAGTCAGTTGGAGCAGTTTATAAACGAGGTGCTTATTTTGTCTCGCGTAAACCACAGGCATGTAGTAAAGCTATTTGGGTGTTGTCTAGAGACAGAAGTTCCGCTTCTTGTTTATGAGTTCATTCCCAACGGAACACTCTTCCAACATATCCATTACCCAGATGAAGATTTTGTCATTAGTTGGGAAATGCGTCTAAAAATTGCTGCAGATTCAGCAGGTGCTATTGCTCATCTACACTCATCTTCATCCATTTCAATCTTTCACAGGGATATAAAGTCTTCCAACATATTGTTGGACGAAAGACATAGAGCAAAGGTTTTTGACTTTGAGGATCAAAGACCATTGCAATGGATCAAACACACGTCACCACTCTCGTCCAAGGAACAATGTGGTATTTGGACCCGGAGTATTTCCAATCGTATCAGTTCACTGAGAAGAGTGATGTTTACAGTTTTGGAATCGTCCTCTTGGAGCTTTTGACAAGCAAGAAGCCAATCTATAGGGATCCAAGGACTATGGAGCAGAAGAACTTGGTAACAGAGTTCTTGTTTATGATGCATAACTCTAGACTGTCTGATATATTGGACCCTAAAATCGCAATGGAGGTTGTAGGAATAGAATAGATATTTCTGAAAATACTGCTGGTTTATTTAGGAAAAAGAAATACATATATATAGTAAATATCATGGAAAGAAATACATCAGAATAGCAGAAAATAAGCGGAAAGAAATATTTACATTAAACCACCAATTCTCTAGATGAAAATACACACATAAAACTAGGATATTCCAATATTCCCCCTCAAGTTGGAGCATGGATATCACGAATGCCCAACTTGCGAAGGAGATAGTGAAACTGTTGTTGGCCAAGAGCTTTAGTGAAGATGTCGGCAAGTTGCTCAGCTGATCGTACATGTGAAGTGCGTATAGTAGCTCTTTGAACTTGGTCTCGAACAACATGACAATCGACTTCAATGTGTTTGGTTCTTTCATGGAACACCGGGTTAGACGCTATGTGGAGTGCGGCCTGATTGTCACACCGAAGGTCCATGGGCTACGTGTGGAATATGCCGAGAGAAGCTAGAAAAGATTTGATCCACAAAAGCTCACAAGTGGTGGTAGCCATAGCCCTATACTCCGCTTCAGCGGATGATCTTGATACTGTCGTTTGCTTCTTCGTTTTCCAGGATATTGGTGACTCGCCAAGTAAGATAAAAAATCCCGTTAATGAGCGACGAGTGATAGGACAAGAAGCGTAATCCGAGTCACAAAATGCAGTAATATGCAATGAGCTTGAATTTGAAAGAAGTATAACTTGACCAGGATGTCTTTTGAGATAGCGTAAGACTTTGATCCCTGCATTCCAGTGCTCGGTTGTTGGAGCTTGTAAAAATTGTGATAATATATGAACCGAGTAAGCCAGATCTGGTCGTGTGATAGTCAAATAGATTAGACGTCCCACCAGGCGTCTATATCTTTCCGGATTGTTGAAAGGGGCAGATTTATCGAGGGAAAGCTTGTGACCTTGTTCGATTGGAAAGGACGTTGGACGAGTACCTAGATGTCCAGACTCAGTTAGAATGTCTAATGTATATTTACGTTGGGAAAGAAACAAACCTTGAGGAGTACGAGTGACTTCGATCCCAAGAAAGTATCGTAATGGACCAAGATCTTTCATATGAAAGCAAGAATTGAGATATTGTTTAAAACGAGCAATGGAAGAAGAGTTGTTACCAGTGATAATTAAATCATCTACATAAATTAGTATGTGTATGACAATACCTGGACGTATATACGAGAAAAGACTGTAATCGGCATATGACTGTGTAAAACCAACTCTCCTGAGAGGGGAACTGAACTTATGAAACCAATTACGTGGGGATTGGCGTAGACCATACAGGGATTTCCGGAGATGGCATACGTGGGATGGATCAGAAGTGATTAAACCTGGTGGAGGTTTCATGTATACGTTTTCGTTGAGGTCACCGTGGAGAAATGCATTGTGCACGTCCATTTGGTGTAACTCCCAGCGCTTGATCGATGCAACTGCAAGGAAGATTTTCACAGAAACTAACTTAGCAACATGAGCAAATGTTTCTTGAAAATCGATACCTTCGGTTTGACGATTGCCTAGAGCAACTAGGCGTGCCTTGTGACGTTCGATTAAGCCGTCGGACTTGAGTTTGGTTTTATAAACCCACTTGCACCCTATCGCCATCTTGCCTGCTGGTAGAGGACCAATTGTCCATGTATGATTTCTTCTAAGAGCATCTAGTTCGAGGGACATTGCATCCCGCCAATGCTTGCTTTTGTTTGCTGTTTTGTACGAGGTAGGCTCGCAGATCTTATTAGATGCCTGAACAAAACACGAATAGGAGGGAGAGAAATGTTCATAGTTTAGATAATCAGATATAGGATAGTGAACCTTACCTTTGGACTGAAGAGGAGCGAGTGAACGTGTATTTGACGATACCGGTTGGAGAGAGTTACAGACAAAATCTTTATATTTAGAATTGGGAAGATGCTCTCGTGTGGAACGTCGTACTGAAGGCGTTGATTCAGTTGGAATATTGACAGGGGTGAGAGAAAGAATCGGGACGGAAGGAAGATTTTGTGACGTCTCTAGATGGCAATCACGATCGTTATTTAAGGAAAGAGGAGTATCCATTGCTGAAATTTCTGAGGTATGATTAGGCAAGGATAAACCTTCTGGAGGTAGGGATATATCCTGGTGTGAAGTAGAAGGTGAAATCGGTTTTGACGTAGATAAGGGAAGGCGTCTACTATATGTTCGATACGGTACGATCTCCTGGGCTATATTTGGGGAAGAAGAAGATACAATAGTATCTGATGTATGTAGACGTGGTGTATTAGGTGTAACAAGTTGGTTAGATGAATCCAATTGATTAGGGCTAGGTGGGGGGGGGGAAACACGATTTGTTAGTGGAGAGAGAATGATATTAGGAGATTCATCAAATAAGGAAAGGAAATTATTTTTAGATAAATCAATAGGATTTAAATTGGTATTTGGTTTAAATTGTGACGGATCGGAAAGCTCATAAATGGATTGGTTTGGATTATCCGAAGGAAAATTTGATGGTAAAGTTTTATCGGAAAAGGGAAAAATGTTTTCATAAAAAATGGCGTCACGGGATGTAAAAATAGTTTTATTATCAATGTCGTAAAAACGCCAACCTTTTTGATTAAAAGGATATCCAATAAAAACGCATTTTCGACTTCGAGATAAGAATTTATTTGTTTCTTTTGGAAGTTTAACCGTATATGATAAACATCCAAAAATTCTTATAAATTCGTAATTAGACTTTTTGTTAAAAAACACTTCAAAAGGTGTTTTTCCGTGATGAACGGAAGAAGGAGTACGATTGATTAAATAACAAGCCGTAAGAATGGCTTCTCCCCAAAAAATTATAGGTAGATTTGATTGGAAGAGAAGAGCCCGAGCAACGTTAAGAATGTGTCGGTGTTTTCGTTCCACTCGACCATTTTGTTGCGGTGTATACGTACATGTTGTTTGAAAAAGAATTCTTTGACTTAGAAAAAACGATTTTAGAGAGATAAATTCTAAGCCATTGTCGCTCCGAAAAATTTTGATAGTTTGATTAAATTGATTTTGAATCATTTTGCAAAAGTCCGGTATAATTCGAGAGACTTCCTTTTTATTTTTCATTAAGAAAACCCATGTGATTCTCGAATAATCATCCACAATTGTTAAAAAATATGAAGCACCACATAATGAAGACGACCTATACGGCCCCCAAATATCACAATGAATAATATCAAAAACTGAATTAGAATTCGAAAAACGTCCCTGAAAAGGTAATCGGGTTTGTTTTGCCCTATGACAAATATCACAAGGAAAAGACTTAGTTTGTAATAAAGTAGAGTTAGTAACGCCCGGAAAAGACGCTACGAGATTATTAGCAGGATGACCTAGCCGTTGATGCCATAGTAAGGACATATTTGGTAAAGAACGGACGTGGGCTGCATTTAGGATAGGAAAATCGAAAATTCGCAACCAATAAACGCCATTAGTGGTTTCACCCGCTCCAATCAGCATCCGCGAAACCTGATCCTGAATAACACACAGCTTATGTGTTAAAATAAGAATGCATTGGTTATATTTTGTCAAACATGCTACGGATAGAAGATTACATTTGAGATCAGGAACATATAAAACATGAGAAATACTAAAATTAGGACTAAAATTAATTGATCCCACACATGTAGAAGTGGTTAAATTTCCGTTTGGTAATTGTACGATACAAGGACGAACTGTTTTAATATTGGATAAGAGATTTAATTACCGGTCATGTGGAAGGACGCCCCGCTATCTAAAATCCAAGAATTTTTACCTGAGAAATTTCAGTAGAGGTAGTAGCGTGATATTGTTTGAACTTTTCAAAAAGATCAGACCATTGTGCATCTGAGACATTTGATCCGAGTTGAAGTCGATCCTGGTTATTCAGACTAGCGGCAGTTGAAACAGCAGCAGAATTTGCCTGAGCCACATGAACAGCATTCGATGCACCAGTTCGAGGAGCAACATTGGGCGTGGATCGGCTTTTTGATGGGGCTGCACCTGTTAATGGATCTGCAACACCGCGACCATTGTTCCACCAGTCCGGGAATCCGATGATCTTGAAGCATCCAGCCTTGTCATGCCCTGTTTTGTTACAGTGAGTACAGTAAAGATGACTTTTATCAGTTTTACCTGCAGCAGATCGGGAGTAGTTACGAGCAGCCATTGCTAGCGAGTCGAGACGGATCTCTGATTCCTTGGTTGCTGAATGCGTACATTCTTCCTGAATGGCCAAGGCATATACTCTATTGATTGAAGGAAGTGACTCCTTTGAGATAACCGATGAACGCAGATTGTGGTATGAATCGTCTAAGCCAATGAGGAACTGATGAACACGTTCCTCATCACGTTCAGAGGCCAAGATTTTCGAGCACGGTTTGCAGATCTCATGGTGAGACGGAAGAGATGAAGCGAGTTCATCCCACAGCCGTCGGAGACGTCCATAATAGGCTGTTATGGACTGACCTTGTTGTCGACATTGAGAGATGTCAGCCCTTAACTTGAGAACTCGAGGACCATTGCCAACAGAAAACTGTTGTTCAATGTCGAGCCAAACTTCTCGAGCCGTTTTCAGATCTGATATTGTTGACCTGAGTGATGAATCGACCGTCTGAAGCAACCAACCGATTAGCATAGAGTTAACTGTTTGCCAGTGAACATAATCGGAAGATGTGGCGTCCGGTTCTTTGATGGTTCCTTCAATGAATCCTAGTTTGCGTTTGGCTTGGAATGCATTGACCATGTTCCTTTTCCATTCGGAAAAGTTGTTTCCCGTGAGAACCACCGATGTCAAAGAGAGACCTGGGTGATCCGAGGGATGAAGGTAATAGGGGTTGTTGAGTCAAGTGCAATTGTGGGTGTCATACACGAATGAGAGACGAGTAAGAGAGACAATGAAGAACTGCTTTGTTTGACGGTGGCTGAGTAGGTTTAGAGAATCGTTATTGTGCCTGATACCATGTAGGAATAGAATAGATATTTCTGAAAATACTGCTGGTTTATTTAGGAAAAAGAAATACATATATATAGTAAATATCATGGAAAGAAATACTACAGAATAGCAGAAAATAAGCGGAAAGAAATATTTACATTAAACCACCAATTCTCTAGATGAAAATACACACATAAAACTAGGATATTCCAATAGAGGTCAAGGAAGAAGAATTGGTATCCTTTGTTGAGCTAGCAAAGCGTTGCATAAGTTGGAGCGGAAGGTTGAGGCCAACGATGAAAGAGGTGGCAACGACACTGGAGATGATCATGAAATCGCCTGCACAAGTGTGTAATTGGTACCAACAACAGGAAGAGTTCCCAATTCAATATGCAGCATATGATGAGTTTGATATGTTTGGTGTAAATGATGGGGAATTCATGTCGACCACTCTCCCTACTGATGTTACCAGTCCTCCGTACAAGGATGAATATCCTCTTCTGCCTGTATAATTACTTAGGTCATGTAACGTCAGCTTATGATGCAATTTGAGATTCGGTCATCGGAACGAATTAAAGGCTGCTCCAAAATATAGATTACACTGATATGCTGTTGTCTGTATAATTACTTAGGTCACGACATGTTGGTTCTTTTGTTGTCAAAATAAAATTGGTAAATTGCACTTGACAGCAGGTGTGTCATAAACGTGATAATTGCAAGATTCAGTAGACTTATCAATGTGTAAATGTTTGTGATTTTGTGGGCATCTAAATCCAACTGCAGGTTTGTGATAAACATGTAATTGCAGAGTGCTTTACTATTTTTCATTCCAATGAAAACCCTAAAGCTATGCTTGTTGAAAAAGATTTTAGGTGGCCGATCTTTGTTAGGTTTAAGTTCCTCATGTGTCATTAAATGAAGATGCTGAAGTTTATTGTCAATGATCATCTAACAGTAGAATAGCCACTCAAGTCCGTAGTACAGCTCAGTCTACCAACATAGCTTTCTTTTTACTTTGCCAAACATGTTACCAATGTAAAAATCAATATACATCAATAAAAACATGAATTTGTAAAAACAGAAGAATATTCACAGAAGTAAAAGTCAGTTGGGTTCTTGTGCTGAACATTCGGATCTGATTTGCTATGCACACAGTGAGATGTTCCTTTTTTGTTTTTTCCCCCCTTTTCAAGCCTGCAAAGAGCAATTTATTTTCCAATGGTATAGGTTTGGATTTTGACGGGTTTTACTTCTTTTCATTACAAAAATCAAAGTAAACATCAGTAGAAATGTAAATTTGTAAGAACAGAAGAATATCCAAGAAAGTAAAAAAAAGTAAACATCAGTCAGTTGTCTATTTAAAGAGTATGTGCAGATGAACTTGTGATGGATAATGGATTCCAATACCGCTATGGAGGTGTAACATGTTTACTATTTGTGAAAAAATAATTTGTATTGAATGACTAATGAGTATTTCTCAATTTGAATGAGAAAAAGATTCCATAGCTAAACTCCTAGTATTGTCAATTTGTCACCTTTCTGTATACAGATCTTTTCCCTCCTCTTTCCACTTCTCCCTCACAACAAGAAAAACGATTCAATAGCGCCAGTAAGACCTCCAGGACCAAAGAACAATGGAGACACATCTCGGCTAAGCTTGTTCAGCTAGCCTGAAGATCAGAAATTTGTACGATGTTTGAAGAAAGGGAAGCCAGGCCCTGCATCAGATCCCTCCTCTGTCGTTTGTTGAACTCACCAAAAAACACATAACAGATTTCTAGAGCTTTATTGTCTTCAGGTTAGCTTCAGATTGGCAACCCATTTTAGATTATGTGAACCCAAATTAATTAAGCCCAATTACTTATGAATTAGCTCAACAGCTGGAAATGGAATACTCAAGTTTATTAAGGCCTGCAGCTTGAACACAATTTAAACTAGTCACCTTCAACTGTGAATATCATTTTTATATGGTACTGACTAGTGATGGACTTTGGTTCAAATCGTCAAACCGACGGTTTTCAAACCGGCCCAAACCGGTGGTTTAGGTTTGGATTGGTTCACGGTTTAGGTTTAGATTTGCGAAAATAAAAAACCTAAACCGACGGTTTTGATGGTAAACCGTCGATTTAGGCTTTTTAATTTTTTTTAAAAAAAAAAATCATTAAAACTGACGATTTTGTTGGATTAATCCGGTGGTTTGTTAGTTAGTTTTAGTATACAATTCCGTTAAACTTATGGGTTTGGTCCAGAATTAATACTACCCATGAAATTGCACGTAACCAATAAAAATACTTATGGGTTAGTTGTATAATAATCAACCAAGTAATGTCAAATACAACAAAATCCGATGTACCCTACATACAATTTCTTCCTAGACTCATACCAAAAAATAAATAAATAAATTTCTTCCTAACACCTTGACTTGACCTCATTCACGATAGGACACACATTTGCAAGAATTGGGTATCAATGTATCATGTAAAACCTATAACTGATAGTACAAAAATATAGATAAGTTTGAAATGTTTCTAATATTGCCAAGAATCAACCCCATACAATGTCAACGTCAACGTAGCCATATTGAAGGGATCAGCCGTCCACTTTGAATATGCCTTCGCGATAATTTGTTTTTTTTGTCATACTATCACCAATTAATATTCATTATTAATCATCCGATATCTTCAAGAGAATCTGTTTTGTTCAGTTCGTATAAATTATTATTTTAATTGTTCGTATTTTTGTTCTAATATTTTCAAACCGTTTATTTTAATAATTATTATTTTTGTTCAAGTAGTTTAAACTATTTGTTCTAATAGTTTTTATTTTCTTAACATTATTTTCGTTTAAATTTTATAGATTTTCGTTCAAACACAAAAAGTTTGTATTTTTTTTATTCTAGTGTTTTTCCCTTCTAATTCAAATTATTTTTTCGAATAATATTCTTTTTTTTTAATTCTAGTTTTTCCCCTTCTAGTGTTTTTTATTCTAGTGTTTATCAACATTTCAACGAATTCTAATATTTTCATGGTGGATGGTTGTTTAGGAATATTGTTTTGCGTGATCAACACAAAAACATAATGGCAGGGTGTGGAACTCTCTGCCCCGACAACAACACTGAAATACCCATTAACAGTTGTTATGGGGTTCAATGTTGCCAAACATCCACTTTATTTTTTGGTGAATTTCCATTGTATCATACACATGTTTATCCCCAAGTTTAGATGGAACTCAAAATTGTCTTGTGGCAACTTTAATAAAGAGTGACTCGGTTTATCAATTCATCCTCTTCCGTGGCCCCAGTAGTATTTTCTTGGACTGGAGCGGAGTTAGGGGAGTGTAAGCCCAGCTCTAATTGGGTAGAAATTCAAAATATAATAGGTTAAAAAAATTATGTTAGGCCAAAGAATATAGAAGTTTGTTAAAAGATCCATTCTTTTTTGTCCAAATAAAACTACACATTATTATAATGCGTTATACAAATTATAAATCAACAAGACAACTACTCATCAATTATGTTGACCATATCTACCTTAAATCCTTTATTATTATATTGAAAATATATTTTAATTTTAAGTTTCAACCCTATTTTAAGGTATGTTTATTATCTCTTTTTATTTAGTTTTTGATCTTTATTGACTTAATAAATTCTCAAAATTTTAAATTAGTTTATTGAATTTTATGAGTTTATAAAACTTTTAAAACTAAGTTTTTTAATTTCTTAATAATTTATAGGAGTTAGACATTGAGATTTGCTTATTTTACTTTTATGTCTAAAGATGTACATTTTTTACATAATATAAGGCTATACTATTAATTATTTGTTACATAGCGATTTTATTTTCTATGAAATTATAAATTGAGAATTTAGGACTAGATTCATTTTATAGTTTTTAATAGTTACATTTTACATGATGTACTATTTTATTGTATAAGAACTTTAGGTTGAGTTTTTTCATGATATTATTTCGCTTACCTAAATTTGAGACGGTAGGGTATTGGAGTTGGATAAACAACCTTCCTACTGACAACCCTTCGCACATGCCCACCGTCAACACGACTATGATAATTCGTTAAGCTGTTATTGCATTGACAACTATTTTGTAAAAACAGAAGAGTATCCGAGAAGTAAAAATCAGTTGGATTCTTGTGCTGAAAATTGTGATCAGATTTGCTATGTAAACACCAAGGTGTTCTTTTTTTTCTGTTTTTTTTAAATGCCCTTTCAAGCGTGCAAATAGCATTTTAATTTTCGTTTGAATTTTGATGGGTTTCACTTCTTTTCATTGAAAAAGTCAAAGTAAACATCAGTAAACGAAATGACTAAAGATTATTTCTCAATATGAATGCAATCGTGTTGTATCTATAACTAAAGTAGCTAATAGTACAAGAAATAAATAGACTTTAAGAGCCTGTTTGGTTTAAACTTTGAAAACGGAAACGGAATGAAAATGAATCTAGTTCATACGTACATCCTTGTTCATGAAGTTGTTGGGAATCATTCTTTGTGGTTTGAACTAATTGCAGTAGAATTTGATTAGTTTTAATACCTTATAGGGTAACAAGGTAGGGGAAGCAAGTGCATTTTGCATGAAATCAACCGAAATAATTTTATGAACAAAGTACATATATGGACTAAATTCGTTTTCATTCCGTTTCCGAATTACAACCAAGCGGGATAAATGTCTATAATACTATCAAGAATCAACCCCGCGCCATCGTGGTCATATTGTCAATAATACGCCGCCAATTTTGAATGTTCATCCGATATGTCTAACGGAATTGGACGAGTCCTCAATTTCCTTTTAGTTATTCCACAAGCCCTCAATTACTTTTGGACGACGATTTGATTTGATTAGCACATTAATTCACAACATTTATTCAACGAGCCATTGCTTTTACCTTTATTAAATTAGTGCATAGTCCGTGTTTTACACTTACACATATATTTATTAAAAATACTCCCTTTTGTATGTTTCATGTAAATGATTAACATCTAATTTTACTTTTATTTAATTTGATTGGAAGGAGAGTTTGTGGTTTTCATCGCATTTGAATGCGATTCTGTTAGTAAGAAATTGGACTAAGTAGTAATAAATCAAGGGATAATTGACCCCTTATATAGAAAAATAAAAATAAAAATTTATTATACTCTCAAGAGAGTGAAGGAACACATTTACCCTCGTTTAGTTGTAACTCCGGAAACAAAAACGGATTGGAAATGAACTGGTCTACATTTGTACCTTGTTCATGAAATCATTTCATGGGATTTCTTGCAAAATGCACTTGCCTTTTTTCATTTTGTTACCATATAGGTATCAAAATTAATCAAATTCTACTGCAAACACTTCAAACCACAAGGAATGATTCACAAAAACTTCATGAACAAGAATATACGTATGGACTAGATTCGTTTTCATTTCGTTTCCGGATTTAAAACCAAACGGGCCCTTAGTCTAACATGAATATAAAAAACATAATAAAAAAGTACTAATATTTGATTGTCTTGAGTCCTTCATTGTAAAAATTGATCAGATTTGAATTTTTTTAATATATATATATACACACACGCATATAAAAGGTTTTTTTCCAAAATAAAAAAAAAAAAAGAAAATTATTTCTGAATTTAGGTATGGAAAAAAACTAATTCCGAGAATAGGAAGGCATCCGAGGTTCGGGTGGGAGTCGCCGGCTGAGACTACGAGTTATCGAATAACTCGCAGTTTCAGCCGCCCGGTTATTTTTTTTTTAAATTTTCACAAGGAATCTCTGCACTGAATTGTATTCAATGTCTCTTACATGCCAACCGCTGCTGTGCTGCACATATGGAATCTCTGCACTTACTCTGCATTCATGTACTCCTCCATTCCGTCTCCTCTTACCCGTGAACTCCTCTGCCTTCTTTCACTTTCACTTTCACTTTCTCTCTCTTCTTACCTACTACCCTTCTCCGTCTCCTTCTCCGACTCCGTGTACTCCTCCATTCCGGATCGACGGCGCTGCTCCTTCTGCCGACGGCTGCTGCTCCTTCATCGACGGTGCTTCTCCCATCTCCTCCTGCCGACGGTGCTGCTCCTTCAGACCTAAAGACCCTATCTATCTGCAAGCAAAGCAAAGCAAATGTACCGTTAATTATTTTGTTAATTATATGATATATTACCCGTTAATTATTTTGTATATATGAGTTTTTGTTGTTATTTATACTATTTATTAGTTTATGTAGTTTATGGTTAATTAGTTTATTAATTATGATAAGTTTAAATTTGTTAGGTTTATGGATTAGTTTAGGTAATAAATATATATTATAAATAAAAAAATTATAAATAAAGAATTGGGTTTATACATCTTTAAAAAATAAAATTACGATTTAGTATATATAATATATTAATATAAAAATAAGATATGGACACCGTTACGATTTAAGTTTAAATTTGTTAGGTTTATGAATTTGTTAGGGTTTATGGATTAGTTTGGAATATTGGAATATTGGATTTATCAAATTTTTGGGTTTATCAAATTTGTTAGGCTTATGGATTTGTTAGGGTTTATGAATTAATTTAGAATATTGGAATATTGGATTTATCAAATCTGTTAGGGTTTATGGATTAATATGCAATTCTTGTTTATTAACTAAATTAACTAATAAAGGCATGAATAACAATGTGGATAACAATATGGATAATTCATGGACACAAGATATGGGATTTTACACGAGATTACTCACAAATGATCAAACTGATTTTCACACCGATGAATTTGGTATCGATCACGAGGATGACATGTATCAATCAGAAGAAGATGGTAATGCCGTTGAAGATATGGACACCGTAATCGAGAAAGATGTAGTGGCTAGAGAAGCATCAGTTATAGATCCTTCTTGGAATGTCGTTCAAGAGTGTGATCCATCTCAAATAAACTCATGGAAAAACTAGAATGCTACAGAACAATATGTAGAAGGAGGTGAATTTGCTTGTGGCCAACATTTCAGTTCTTTAGATGAGTTGAAAAGACAACTCACAATTTATTATGTTGCTAGAGGCAAAGAATATACGGTGAAAGTTGCAAAAGAAAAATACTACACAGTTATTTGCAAGCTACGTGAATCATGCAATTGTCCATGGAAGTTGACTGCTGCTAGGGTTCATGAAAATCTTGACTTATGGAGAATAAGTCGATATTCCGGACCTCACATCCCTACTTGTGCTAGAGACGTCATGCATGTGGATAGTAGTAATGTGTCTGCTGCATTCATTTGTGGAGAAATTAGTTCTCTTATCCGTGCGGACAAGACAATCAAGCCACTTGTTATCATTGCATTTATGTCTGATAAGTATAATGTGCAGGTTTCATACAAAAAAGCATGGGATGCAAAGCAACGTGCAATTTCATCAATTTATGGCGATTGGTCTCAATCATATTATGATCTTCCTCGTTTCATGTTTGCACTTCAAAATACAAATCCAGGGATGTGGTCGAATGGGAGAGTAGGGTTCATCTTCATGCTCAAATATTTGAACGTGTTTTTTGGGCATTTGGTCCGTCCATTGCAGCATTTGAACATTGTTTACCAGTTATCTCTATTGATGGAACGCATTTGTATGGAAAGTATAGGGGTGTATTGTTGATTGCTATGGCCGTAGACGCAGAACATCAAATTTTGCCTCTAGCTTTTGCCATAGTTGAAGGAGAGAATGGATCAATTTGGAGGTGGTTCATGGATTTGCTTGGTGAACGTGTTACACAAAGAGTAGGTTTGTGTGTTATATCGGACAGACATGCAGGTATCATGAAGACCATGTCAGAATCTTCTAGATGGAGGGAGCCAAATGCTTATCATAGGATTTGCATGCGTCATCTGTCATCAAATTTTCAATCCAAGTTCAAGAATAGGCATTTGAGAAATCTTCTTGGATACACTGCTTATCGACATGAACAAGAAGATTTTGACAAAGGGTTTCATGCAATTGGTGAAATGAATGCAAAAGCTCATCAATATTTGGAATCTTCCGGGAAGGAAAAATGGTCTTTGTATCATGATGGTGGCCGAAGGTATGGAATAACTACCACAAACTTGTCAGAGTGTTTCAATGGTGTGATGAAGGGTGCTAGATGTTTGCCTATTACTGCACTTGTTCAGTCCTCCTTCTATCGTTGCAATGCATACTTTGTCCAAAGACATGCCCAGGGTTTACAACGTAGTGCTGATCATCAGTTTTCAAAGAAAGTGGAAGAGATGATTGTAAAAAACATGGAAGTGCAGGGTCATGCTATGCTCACCAGATTTAACGATCGACAACTCATCTACGAGGTTTCATTCATCTACCGGGGCATCATGACATGGGAGGTCGTCGACAGTTTGTGGAGGATTTGATCCGAAGGACTTGCACTTGTTCAAGTTGGAAGATTTTTAAGGTGTCATGTCCCCATGTATTAGCAGTGTGCCGCATCCGAGGGTTTGATTACACACCTTACATCGATCCTTTATATAAAACAAAAGCTTACTCTTTGACATATAGCGCATCATTTCACCCGGTCGGTGATAAGTTAGATTGGCCAGATGTCCAAGGGCCAGAACTGATTCCAGATCCGGCGATGTCAAGAGCTGTAGGGAGACCTCGGTCAACTAGAATAAGGAATGAGATGGATATGGGTGTTCCAGGAAGAAAATGTTGTGGAATATGCAAACAACCAGGACACAACAAGAAGACTTGTCCGACACGGGCTAGCACCTCAGGCCTTGGCCACTAAGTATTAGAAATTATATTATGTAATTGCAACTCCAAGTATTTGAATTTTTATGATCTTATTGCAACTCTAAGTATGTGACTTGTTATGATCTAATTGCAACACTAATTATTTGAATTTTTATGATCTTATTGCAACTCTAAGTATGTGACTTGTTATGATCTAATTGCAACACTAAGTATTTGAATTTTTATTATCTTATTGCAACTCTAAGTATGTGACTTGTTATGATCTAATTGCAACACTAAGTATTTGAATTTTGATTACCTAGGATGTATCCACCCGTGAGTATCCCTCCCGGACCATACGAGGGATCACTTCTTTCACTCCAGCGGGAGCATAGGAGTGAGGATGTTTGGACCCGTGATTCTAGCGTATGTGATTTGAATTTATTTTATTGCACTTATGTGATTTGAATTTATTTTATTGCACTTATGTTACTAACTTTTTATTGCACTTATGTGATTTGAAATTCTTTATATATGCAGTCCATAACTCCTCTTAAGGGTAGACAGACCATCAGGCATTACCTCCCGCAGGATGAGAGGGTCATTTATTACGTACGGAGAGCAGGATTTTATGGTATTCACCGACTGGTCTCCACATTTGAGATGGAGATGTCACTTGTTACTGCTTTGGTCGAGAGGTGGAGGCCCGAGACACACACTTTCCACCTACCAATTGGTGAGGCGACCATCACCTTAGAGGATGTTGTTGTCTTACTAGGACTACGAGTGGATGGGGAGCCAGTGACAGGAACTGCTGCTCATGATTGGCCAGAGGTGGTACATGAGCTTCTTGGAGCTGTTCCGCCCAAGGAGGATTTAGTAGGTTCGTCCTTACGTATTCGGTGGCTACGTGAACACTTTGCAAATCTGCCAGCCGATGCCGACGAGGACACGGTGAAGTGCTATGCAAGAGCTTATATCTTGCAACTCATGGGCGGTATATTATTTGGTGATACGACAGGTAGAAACGTACAGTTACTCTTCCTCCCATTATTGGCAGACTTTGAAGAGGCCAGTACATACAGTTGGGGCAGTGCTACACTTGCACACATGTACAAACACTTATGTAAAGCAGCTCATAGGGGAAAACAGATATAGCTGGACCACTTATCTTGATACAGGTTAATACATTTGTGTTTATTTTTTGTAATCATTTACATTTACAACTTGCTAACTTATTTGTTTCACAGTTGTGGGCATGGGAGCGGATTCCCATCGGGAGACCTACTTGTACAAGAGTCCCATCAGACATGGATCCACGAATTGCGAGGAACATAGCTAGGAGAAAAGCATATAGGGAGGCCAGAGATTTAGTTGGAAATCAAAAGCCTGCATTTGGCTCCCAATTTATTCCTGGTGATGATTCATTAGCTAGAAGGTAAACTTTATTAGTTTATCCGAAAATATATTTCTTTGTTATAGCTAATAACTAACAATTTGTTTAACACTTTTGCAAGGTGGATACATTGTTCCTACAACTTTGAGCATTCATCTCGACCGATCGAGTATTATCGAGATATTTTGGATAGACAGCTGGGGACTGAGGTACATCCTAACGATCTTTATATTTGTTTAATGCTCATAATTTAAATAACATAAGGTACACCTAACGATCTTTATATTTTTTTTAGTTTATATGGGTTCCTTATCCAAGTGATGTACTACAACGTCTTCCCGAGATATGCCGATCGGGGGCCCATATATATATGACAGAGGCTCCACTTATATGTTTCGACATAGTGGAGTGGCATCGACCGGGTCGGGTCATGCGACAGTTCGGATTTCCACCAGCTATACCACATGACTGTGACTATGACAAACAGCTACACAAGGTGGACCGAAGAGGAAAATTGGACTACAATTGGGCTGACTATCATGATAGATTTATCAACTTATGGAATGAGCGCAATAGTTTAATTGTCATACCACAGGTATAAATTCATTTAACGTAGTAAAATTTTTATTATACTGAATTGTATGTATATGTAATTTTTTTCCTCATTATATTGACTTATATGTATGTGCATCACAGCCCTTTCGCATCCATGGACAAGAAGCAATCCGGCAATACATGACTTGGTTTACATCCGTGACACGCCGTTTCATTTCTCCACCAACGTCTAATCCAACGGGGTATCATCAACAGACAGCTCCAAATTTGTTCATGCTGGTAAGCAACTGTGAAAAAAGAATTTATAACCATTTATAATCAAAATTCTCACATTCTCTATTTTTCTAATTTGTAGGGACAATATGCGGCTAATGTAGGATATCATGGGCGACAAACGGCATACACTACTCAACAACATCAGAGTTCCCAAGATCTTGAAGGGTTGAGCCAAAACGTGAACACGTTTTGCAACTACTTGTCAACCGAAAGTACAAACATATTGGGTAGAGCAGTCGTTGACCCATTCTACCTTCTTAGGGGCCCTTCATCATATATGCCTACACCGGAGGTACCACGATCCTCCCATCAGTCTCCATCATTCTCCACGCCGCCGTTGAGCATGAGTCCATCGGGCTATTCATCTTCGGCCTACACTCCGTTGGGCACACCGCTCCAACCAAATATATTTGCATCTCCACCTCTACCACATTATGCTCAGTATAGAGATCCAATTCTTGATTTAGGTGAGCAGCATGTCTCGGACCCACGAGCCTTATCGCCGATTATTGAAGATGCGTCGACATCTAGGGGAGAGAGAGGCAGAAGAAAAGGAAAAAAGAGAAGACCACTTAGACCATGAAGAACATCTATGTATAGAGAATGATTTTGTAAAATAAATTGAAGAAATTGTGATATTTTATAACATTATTGCAAAATAAATATTTGAAGTTACTATGCCATTCTATATTATATATGCAGTATTATGTATGCAGGATGATAATGGACATTCAGTTTTGATAATGGACATTGTGTTCTGATAATGGACATTTTGTATAGACATTCTATATTATGCATGCACTATTTTATAACATTATTTCCTAGTAATTTAAAAGAAAAATGAATCGCCGTCTTAGACGGCGATTTCCTTAAAAAAAAATTTTAAAAAAAAGAATTCAATGTTAATGCTCATTTTTTTACAAAAAAAAGAATTTAAAAACAAAAATAACAAAAAAGTTCGAATTTTTATAAATAAAAAAAAAGAATTCAATATTAATGCTCGTTTTTTAAAAAATAAAGAATTTAAAAAAAAAAAAAGAAAGGGAAATTGCCGTCTAAGACGGCGATTTCCTTCCTTGTGAAAAATTTAAAAAAAAATAACCGGGCGGCTGAAATTGCGAGTTATTAGATAACTCGCAGTCTCAGCCGGCGACTCCCACCCGAACCTCGGAAGCCTTCCTATTCTCGGAATTAGTTTTTTTCCATACCTACATTCAGAAATAATTTCTTTTTTTTTTATTTTGGAAAAAAATCCCATATAAAAATAATAAACATAATTTATAATCTAAATTGGTGAATTTGAATTTTAACGTAAAACATCTAGTTCAGTGCCCGTGTCATACACGGATTTGTTTTTCTTGTATAATATTGTTAATATTATTATTACATCGAGTTAGAAGTTAGGCGGGCAACAAGATGTGCCGTCAACCCTTTTTGAATAGCAAATCCGATCCTCCTAAACACTACATTTGAAGACTTAGGTGACACAAAATTACCATGCAAGAACCGTTGCACCCTCTTGAGAATTTCGACGACATCAACCGCAAGAAAACCAAACGTATCGAAAGCGCACGGAAGAAATAATTAATAAATATTTCCGTGTTTATTTTTTGAACTTTGATACCTATACATGTAAATTAAATTTTAGGCGGCACAATTTATTGCCCGCCTAACTCATAAATTGATCGTAAGATTCAATTACTTTCAAACAATATAATCAAATTTAATTATTTTTTCAATAAATTTGTCGATTAGATTTCCTTGTTCACGTAATCGAATATTATATGGTAATACGAATCATGGTTGGTAAAACCGTATAAAAATTCTAAATTTGATTATTTAAAAATTCCTTTTTTTTTGAAGTCGGTTGGCATATATAAGATTAATATCATATATACTAAAAAAATAAAATAAAAAAATAAAATAAAATCGGTTAAACTTTTAAAACTAAAATGAAACTACTTAATAAGATCTTATCAACTAAAATCAAATTAGATAGGGTACATAATTTTATAGAAATAACTTACAATTGAATTATGATGTTAATTAGTGACATTTGAGTCAAACTCAATTGAAATCACAAATACTAAATTAGCAGTTTTGTTCTAGTGTCAAAGTAAGCAGAGCATATATAAGAAGGCGTGCTCGGACTCTACTACTCCTGTGGCTGAGGCAAATGCTCAGGTACTAAACACAAACAATTTCTGCAGCAAACTCATTCTCGATGAATCATCAAACGAATTGAGTGGTTGGTCAGTAATGTCGGTCACGGACTCACGGGTTGTTGTAATGCGTTCTTTGGCTTGTTGTAATGTGTTGCAAATTGTGAATTCTTATGATCTTCGATTGATTAGCAAAACGAATGATAGAAAAATGATTGATAGTCAAAATCGTTGAAAAAGAATGATAGTCGAAGAGAAAATAAACTAATGATAAGAAGGGAATAACGACCTACAGAATAACCTGAAAAAGATACGACGAAGCAACTTAGAATATCTTTAAATTTTCGAAACCCTGAAAAAATGAAGAAATATGATGAATATAGGAAAACAGGAACTGAATTGAAGACGATGTGATATGATTCGTATATATAGGGTGAGAATTATAACGTAGGGGAGAAGTTTACGTTTTATCGTCAACTAACGTACAAAAGAAGTTGGTAGATATTATTAGATTTAATAGATTTTGATATATCAAAATTAAAATTTAGATATTTTTTTTTGATACAAGGTAAGGAAAATAGATGGGTCATCTCCTATAGACCGACCGACCTACGACATCCAAATGGATGAGGTAAACAACATCATCAGGTAGCTCCTCATCTCTTGTAGAAGTAGTGTGACCATGAAAAGCGAGTTTGTCAGCTACCGTGTTGATTTCCTTGAAGATATGAATGACACTGGATCGTGTGAAGCTCGCGATCAAGGTGGATACATCGGTTATGATCATATCCGTCTCCCAAGGGGGGTTCCAAGACCGATTTATTGCGTTGATGAGCATCAGGTTGTCTCCTTCAATCTCGATTGATGAGATCCCTATCAACTTGACCTTCTTTAGACCTTCTCGTAGAGCAAAGGCTTCTGCCTCAAGGACTGACTCAGCATTGCATCTTCCTTTTCCTATAGCCAAAGGACAACCCGAGTTATTACGTATGATGTAACTGAACGCATATCGGTTGTTGTTGTTTCTAGACGCATCAAAGTAAAGTTTGACAAAGTTATCTTTTGGTTTCTGCCATTTGATGTTTTTAATTTTCCTTCTAGATTTTGTTTGAGGAGGTTTATCCTTTGGTTTGATATTAGCTTCATCCCATTCAGCAATCTGCTTTAAAGCAATTTGCTTCAGATTTGAGGGTAGTTTTTTTATTTTGGAAGATAGTTTGATTTCTGGTCATCTAAATATTCCACCAAATCATAACCAATTGTATGAGCTCTGACGGGGATAAGACTTCTTTTATTTGAATGAGAGAATCATAAATGTTTTGAGCCGAAATATCGCATTCATTAATTAGTTCTGATATTTTAGCGTTGTCTATGACTTGATGTGTACATGGACACTCAAGGAAAAGGTGCTTAGCGCTCTCCATATGATGATTACAAAAAACGCAATGCATTACTACCGGGATTTTTGGTTTATCAAGATTATTTTTTGTTGGAATGTCGTTTAGGGCTAATTTCCACAAGAATTTTTTGGCTTTCGGTATTATGCTCATTTCCCATATCCAAGATTCGTCTTCAGTCACACCAACTTTCCGTTTTTGTATTATTTCCATTGCAGACTTTGTCGAGTACCAGCCCTCTATATTAGCATGCTAGTATACTCTATCTCTGATATTGTTTATGGGGAGATTATAATTCTTAATTCTATTAACAATGTCCACTGCATACTTTTGTACACACTGTAAAAAAAAATTTCATACTTTCCCTATTATAAAGTGCATAATTTCCAAAATCGTCCTTTAGTGTTTTTCTTAACAATTATGTGAATGACTAAAATGATATTTTTTTTGCAATCTAGATGAAGTATTCGTTTATTGATAATCTATACAATCTACTAAAACAGCCATCAAAATGCTGATGTGGAAGCCTCACAATTTGTCTCCCAATATATCTATATATACTCTACTAAAACAACCGTCAAAATGCTGATATGGTGCCTCACAATTTTTCTCCCAATAAATCTTTAACTAAATTATTAATTAAACCATAAAATATATTTAACTAAAGTATCTATCTAAACTTCTCTCATACGTTAAAACAAGATCTAAATCAATGGTTTTTTAATAATCCTAAGATGAAAAAAAAGAATAAGATAATAATTAATTTATTTAAATGATATTCTTTTAATAATTTTATGAAAAAAGAAAAAAAATTCAATACTCAACTTCACATACCCAACTTCGGTTACACAACTTCGGCTACACAACTTTGATTACCCAACTTCGGTCCAATATTAGTTCCCCGATTTTACATACACAATGTTACTTACCCGATTTACATACCCAATGTTACTTACCCGGATTTACTTAACCGATTTTATATACCCGGATTCTGAGTTGCGACACAAGGATAAGACGGGGTTGAGACGGGAAATGTACCCGTGTTGACACCGTTTAGGTGCCCGTTTTATCCCCGGTTTCTCCCGATCCCGGAATTGCGAATTCTTCTTCTAGTTTGTCCATTCTTCTCACATCTCATGACTTCATTCCTCCCCCTTCTCCTCCTCCCACGTATGTGTCTATTGATTCTAACTCTTCTACCCCGGAAAATATTGGTACATCTCTCCATATTCCTAAATCTCCAAATCTTAAGAGATTACTAATCCCTCTCAAGGAGGAATCTATATTTGTTGTGCAGCTGTTGGTTGGTACTTCTAATCCCCCAAAGTAGCTAGATAAGTATGGGGTGCGCCTTGAGATTGCAATGTCATCTCGCCCCCATCAATATAGAAGATTATACTACCTTCTAACCGGATTCCCAAGATCGAAAGAGCACAATTGTAATTCACGTTGTTGGATCATATTACCTTCCACCGGGATTTCCATTGGGAAGGATTAAGTTGAATTAGATCAAGCTAATGACCTTAAACAAGCAATTCATGGGAGGCAACTCATGCGGTTTGAATTTTCTTTTTTTACTTCTTAGTTTAGACGCTTACGTTGAGAATTATGTAGTTATATAGATATTTCATGGTATTTCCATCCACCATCATGCATTGATATGTGAGTATTGTCTTCTCTTTACTTGATTTATTTCACATTGAGAACAATGTGTAGTTTAAGTATAGGGTTTTGAGAGCATTAGCAAAATTACCAATATAAAGTGTGTAAGTGTTGTCAACAACACAAGAACAACAATTTAATGTCTTTAACAACTACCACCAACACTTAAAAAACTCAAAAATGGAATTTACCCCCGTTTGGTTGTAACTCCGGAAACGGAAACGGAATGAGAATGAATCTAGTCCACATTGGTACCTTGTTCATGGAATCATTCCATATGGTTTCATGCAAAATGCACTTGGTTCCCCCTATTTTGTTACCCTATAGGGTGTCAAAACTAATCAATTACTACTACAATTACTTCAAACCACAAGGAATGATTCCCAAAAACTTCATGAACATGGGTATACGTATGGACTAGATACGTTTTCATTCCGTTTCCGTTTTCGGAGTTCAAACCAAAGGGCCCTTTAGTGTTGTCAACAATACTAGAATAATAATATAATTTGTCTTATGTCAGTAATACTAGAATAAGAAAATAATGCGTTTTATGGTTGTCAACATTAGCATAATTAAGAAGATAAAGTGTTTAAGTGTTATCAATAAAAGAAAATAATAACAAAGTATATAATTCAGTGTGAATAACTCAAAAACACAAAAATAAGTAGTGTTTTTCATGTCAACAACCAAAAAAAAAATTCAAAAATGGAATTTTGTGTTATCAACATTATTATAATATTTTTATGTTTTGTCATTATAATATAGTTTGTGTAACTATTGTCATTATAAATACTAGAATCTTAAAATAATATTTTTAAGTTTTGTCAACATTATTATAATTTTTTAAATAAGTGTTTTTAGTGTTGTTAACAAACCAATAACTCAATGTGATTATGCATTGTCAACAACAATAAAATAAGTAGCTTAAGTTGTGTCAATAACATAATAAATAGGGTTTGTATTGTTAACAAGTAGGAAAACACCAAAAAATAAGATGTTTTTATTATGTTAGTAACACTAAAATAGAAAGTTAATATGTTTTAATTGCTCTCAATGACATTAGAATTTGATTATTTATCGTCACTGTAAGAGCCTTGATCTTTATAGCTGAGCTAGGACTCAGCCGCCCTTGCGGGTCTAGAGGGCCGCCCCTGCGGCTGGTCTTGTGTTCCGCCCCTGCGGCTCAGGGAGACGCCCCTGCGGTTTCCTGCGGCTGCAGCCGGCATTGTTGATTTTATGGTGATGCTTTACTCTTTCTCTTTCCTTATAACCTTTCGTCCTTGCTTCCAAATAAGGGTTTACTTCATCTTTCCCTACATCACGATCTTCTTCTCCTTTGATCATTCTTGAGTTTGCCTTGGGTTGTAAGCAAGTTTGTGTCGACTTTGGTTGATTATAATGTGTGGATGTGGATGCCGAGCTTTGAGGGCCAGTTGAGTGTTGTTGTGTGATCATTTCCATTCTGCTTTGGACCACAACAGTGGTAAGTTGCCTCTTCTCTTCTTCTTCCTTTCTTTCTTCTTCCTTTCCCTCTCCCTTAGCTTAGGTTGGATCTCCTAGGCCTACATGTTGATGTTCATATGTGTATATATATATATGTATGTGTTTGTATGTTGGATGTTAAAGACGTGAGTTCATCAAGTAAAGAGTTGAAGAGAAGTCGGGGATCAATTTCTGCATTGTCCCCGCACCCGCGAAAGAGAGCCGCCGCCCCTGCGTTGACGGTGTCACCGCACCCGCGCCTCAGTGCCGCCGCCCCTGCGTCCATGGTCACCGCCCCTGCGTGGGAGTGCCGCCGCGCCTGCGCCTCCCGTTTCTTCGCCCCTGCGTCCTTCCTATCACGCAGGTGCGTCTTGTGCAAGATCTACTAGAGTAGTATAGATCCTTTCCTTTCCTAGTATGAGGGAATTAGTAGCATGCTAGGTATGTGTATGAGGATATGATAAGGATGATTATGATATCGATATGTGCCGGTTATGGCTTTGAGGTTTAGTAGATTATCGAGGTTTATAGGTTGGATATGATCCTTATGGATCCCTTGGGTCTAGGTGTGACCCCTTTGATTGATAAGAGATGTAATATCTCTTTATGCCTTGTTATTAGGCAGTGTTGTCCTCCAGATTGGAGTGGATCGTGATTGAGAGTACCTTGAGGTTGAGGTAAGTCCATAGGACTTACTTAGCTACCATCCTTATATCGGATGTTTGCATGAGTGGTGTTTGTTATATGCTTGATAGAATGCGATGTTGATTATTACCGACCTATGGTTTAGTGACCGGCCATTGTAGTGGCCGTGACAACCTTCCCTTTCATCCCGCTGGGAGTCTGGGAGGTTCTCTGTGGATAGGCTAGATTTGGTAAACGGGACGGGCACCCTCCACTCCCATAGGGTATACGGAGAGGTGTTCCAGATACCAATACAGCTGGCTATAGCACCCAGAGGCGAGGATTATATATTCCTCGTTTCACATATGTTCATATTCATATATATATATATATATATATATATATATATATATATATATATATATATATATATATACGATTTGAGTGTTGGACTTTATTAAGATACTTAACCGGGTAAATATGTGACAACATGATTATGTGTTTATGATTCCATGACTTGTGTTTGTGCTTATGCATTATCTTATATACGATTGGTTAGCTAACGGTTTTATACCGTGTTGTAGATGCTTTGCAAGTTAGGAGAACTACAGAGTGATCCAGTTGGGGTGATCCGCTGAGGGCTCCTACACTAGGATTATGCGTGGGATACGGGTTGATTTTATGGTGTATGGATACCTGTGTAACACCCCAAATCCGTAAGACTCGAGGTGCTACTGGGCTAGGATCTCACAATGGATTCTGACCCTAGCCTGACAACAAGTTCACTGAATCTTACAACAAGGCACTGATAGATTAAATACAAAACATAAAACTGATATATAAATCTCAAAAGGTAGTACATAAGTACCGCTGAGTACAAAAGAAACATATATCCATACATCAATTATCCCATATCCCACGATAATAATCCCAGTGTACTTAGCCCTCAGCGGATCACCCCTCTGGATCACTCTGCAGCTCTCCTAACCTGCAAAGGATCTACAACACAGTATGAAACCGTTAGCTAACCATACACATATATATAGATGATAAGCATAAGCACAATAACACCACAAAGAATAACAATAACACATCATCATGCTTTCACAAATTTACCCGGTTAATTATCTTTATAAGGTCCAATCACTCAAGCGTATATATATATATATATATATATATATATATATATATATATATATATATATATATATATATAAATCAATATGAACATATGTGACATGAGGAATATAATCCTCGCCTCTCGGTGGTAATGCCAGTTGGAGTGGTCAACTGGGACGACTCCTCCGTGTACCCTGAGGGAATGGAGACAGTGCCCGTTCCGTGTACAGATTTGGATGTTCCGTAGAGAACCTCCCAATCTCCCATAGGGATGAGTGGGCAAGGCTATCACGGCCCTACAATGGATAATCACTAAACCATAGGTCGGTAATGAACATAACTTGGGTTATCAATCATAATGCACACACCACTCATGCACACATCCAATATATGGATAGCAGCTAAGTCCTATGGACTTACCTCAGTCTCGGAAGTAATCACAACTATGATCAACTCTCAGATACGTCCACTCCAATCTGGAGGGCAACACAGCCTATACAAGGCATACATATATACATATCAATCTACTATCACACAAAGGGTCACACCTAGACCCAAGAGATCCATAAGGATCATATCCAACTCGTAAATCTCAAAGCCCTAACTGGCATATCTATAACATACTCATCAACATCCGGTACCTAGCATGGTACTAAGTCCCTCATACTAGGAAGGAAAGGAACTACCCAACTATGGGTAGTCCCGGGACAAGACGCACCTGCGTGATCAAGGGACGCAGGAGCGGAGTAGACAACCCGCAGGCGTGGCAGGGATCAGCCGCAGGCGCGGTGACACGGGACGCAGGCAAGACACGGCGCTGGCGCGGGCGCTGTGGCACGGTTTCCGCAGGGGCGGCGGCTTTCAGGCGCGGGGGCGGCGACAGTGCAGAACGTGATCCCGCGGCTTCTCTTCGGCTCTTCACGTGATCAAATCACGTCTTCTCTCAACCAAAACCACACACATGCAACAACATACACATACCATCATCACCCTATGATCAATACATCTAACCCTAAGCTAAAGAAGGAAGAACCAAGGAAAGAAAGAAGGAGAAGCAAGAACACTTACAACCTTTGTGGTCCTAGGCTGCAGGGAGAGATCACACCCTCAGTAGCTGGCTTCCAAGCTCAGTATACACATCAGCTCATCAACCAACATCAACCACATACACCAAAACTCTTTCAAACTCAAGAGAGATCAAGAACAAGATCAAGAAGGGTGAATGAGAAGCAAGGAGGACGTGAGCACAGAGGAAGAGAAGTGAAGCTGAAACCCTTGATCGGCCAAGGGAAAGAAAGAAGTAAGGAAAAGGTAAAACACGGGTCAAGAGAGTCAACAAAACCGCCTGCACCCGCCGGAAACCGCAGGGGCGATTCCATGAGCCGTAGGGGCGGAAGTCATGCCCGCGGGTGCGGAAAGGCCAATCTCGGCCCAAGCCAATCTCGGCTAAGGACCGAAATTCGGTCCGAAATAATAGGACTCTCACATCTCACCCCCCTAAAAACAAGTTTCGTCCCGAAACATGCAAAGTCCTGAAACCACTCGGACTCAAAAGCCGAGGTAAACTCTCTATAACCTCAAACATAAGCATGGAGGAACTCATCAACTCCAGCAGTAACTATACTATCCAGGGCCTAGAGGAAAACCATCTCTATCCACCATAAACATATCACAAGGCATAATGGAATCACATTTCTAGCCGTATCATATCCATAACAGAAAGGCATGGAGGGAGAACATCTCCAGCACTACTATGTCCATTAAAAGTAGCATGGAGGAAAGAACCATCTCCAACTAAACCTATCACATATCACAATAGCATGGAGGAAAGAGCCATCTCCAGCTATAAATATCAGTCGTACTAACACAACAAGATCTACTAAGATCACATATCACATCATAGCTAGTACGAAAATAAATACATCATGGCATATAAGCACATAAGCATAACATCACCAAGATAGTACTAAGATCTACTCGTCGATCCTACTGGTACATCTATCTCGGCATAAAACTCTGGATAGTTCCTCTGGATACTATCCTCAGTCTCCCATGTAGCCTCATCAGGTCCATGTCTCGACCACTGTATCCTCAACATAGAAATGTCCTTCGAACGCAGGCGTCTCATACCTCGTTCTAGGACTACAATGGAATGCTCAACAAAGGTGTGGTCCGGCTCAACCACCAAATCATCATAACTCACGATATGTCTCGGATCTGGTATATGCTCCCTCAGCTGATACACATGAAACACTGGGTGAACACCCTCTAATCTCGGCGGCGAGGCCAACCTGTAGGCTGCGCTTCCAACCCGATCCATAATATCGAACGGTTCGACATATCGGGGACTCAACTTCCCCTTAATGCCAAAACGCCTAACACCTCGTGTCGGGAACACTCTCAGCCACACATGGGCTCCAACTCTGAACTCTAGAGGTCTACGCCTCCTACCAGCATACGACTTCTGACGGCTCTGCGTAGTTAGCATCCGCTCTCGAATCAATGCTACTCGAGCCACATCATCCTGAATCTAATCAGGGTCAAACCACTAACACTGCTCTACTCATCCCTACATAACGGAGTACGGCATCTCTGCCCATACAGTGCCTCATAGGGGCCAACCCAATAGATGTATACCAACACACAAACTCGCAGCATATCCTCCAGTGTCTGAATGGTCCCCTCTGACTGACCATCTGTCTGAGGATGGAACGCAATAATAAAATTTAAACTCGTCTCCGGGGCAGTCTGAATCTGCTGCCAGAACCTCGAGGTAAATCGTCCATCTCGGTCTGAGACGATCGTCCTTGGTACACCATGGAGTTTCACTATCTGCCTAGTGTACTCCTCCGCTAATATGCTCACTGGCCACGTCTCCCTAATAGGAATGAAACGTGCCGTCTTCGTCAATCTGTCCACAATAACCCAAATGACATCAAAACTCCGGCTCAGTCTCAGCCCGGTCACAAATCCATGGTGACGTCCTCCCACTTTCTTTGTGGAACAGGAAGTGGATGGAGCTCACCTCTAGGTTTGCAATGCTCTATCTTGACTTGTTGGCAGGTCGCACACTGTGCCACAAATCGGCCATATCGGCTTCAGTCCTCCCCACCAATATAGACGTCTCAAATCCTGATACATCTTACTCGTACCTGGATGTACAAAGTAAGGTGTACAGTGAGCCTCCTGTAAAATCCTCTGCCTCAGCTCTGTATTAGCAAGTACACAAACGCGGCCGCGACGTCTCAAAACTCTATTTGCTCCTAGCAGGAACTGTGGTGCTTCATCCCGAGACATCCGATCTCGTATCCTCATCAACATCTGGCAGGTCTCCTGCTTCTGTTGGATCTCACTCAACAGATCAGGTAGAACCTCTAAAGTACTCATCCGGGCATCCTCATCCGGAAACCGAATGTCCAACTCTAATCAGATCAAATCCCTCTATATCCTATGGTTGTACCCAAACAAGAGTAGAAGTCAGACATCTCTTCAGCTCCTCAAAACTCTGTATACACTGATCAGACCATATAAATTTGGTAGTCTTCCTCAACAAACTCGTCAGTGGACGGGCACTCACAAAACAAATCCCTCCACAAAGCGTCTGTAATAACCAGCTAGGCCAAGGAAGCTACGTACTTCCTTGACGTTCGTTGGTGTAGTCCAAGCTGCTACTGCCTCTATCTTCTCCGGATCAACCTTGATCCCCTCACCTGAAACCACATGACCCAGGAATGCTACCTCCGGCATCCAGAACTCGCACTTAGAGAACTTAGCATAAAGTTCTCTATCCCGTAAAACCTGCAACACAGTTCTCAACTGTCCTGCATGCTCCTCTCTACTGCGAGAGTACACCAGAATGTCATCTGTAAAAACCACCACAAACTGATCCAAGAAGTCGTTGAAGATACTGTTCATCAACTCCATAAAGACGGCTGGGGCATTCTGATAACATGAATTATCGACCTAGTATAGATGTCTACACACGCTTTTGGTGCCCTTGTAGGTATTTTGGCGTGTTTTGGAGCTAAAACGATGCATTTAAGGACCAAGCCTCGGAATGGAGGTTTTGGAGCGATCACGCAGGCACGGGAAAGGAGGAAAAGACGAGCCACGAGCAAACAAGAAGGAATGCACGAGTTTAGAGCAATCTCGGTCGAGATCCACATGATCTAGGCCGTGTTCCCAGCCATCTCCGCCGAGATCCGAGCCATCTTGGCCGAGACTCCATTCCAGAAGTTTCTGTCGGCGAATCTCGGTCTCCATCTGGGGCTCAATCTCGGCCGAGATTTGTGCCATCTCGGGCGAGATTTCTGAGACTTGACTGAGATCACCGACCGAGATTTCCTAATGCTGAAACACGAAGCCAATCTCGGTCCTGACGTTCCAAAATCTCGGTCGACGACCGAGATTTCCGACCGAGATTCCTGAGCGCCGATATTATTTCGCTCCTTTTGGATCAGTTTTGGCCCGGCCCGTTCTGTGGAAGATTGTTGGGTATAAAAGGGAAGCTCTAAATGATTTTCAGGGTTCCGCTTCATTCTATTCGAAGGCTTCTATTTGAGATAGCTGCTTTCTCCTTCTTCTTCTCCCTTGCTCTACACCATTGTCACCATTGTTGAACTACATTGAGTTTTTACGAAAGATTCAGGCTTTTAGATTTAATTCAATTTAGATACGCTTCGCGATACTGAGAATTTGTCATTTTGCTGGTTTCATCCTTATAAAAGCTGAGTACTTTCTTTATTCTCTCTTTTAGTTCTTATTTTATGAATTCTTCAATTGAATTGATTATTACTTTTGATATGTTAATTGTTTGCTAGAACCATTGTGGTTCCAATGTGAATAGGGATTTATTTATGCCTGGACTATGATGGAATAGTGTTTTATGCTTGGTTTGAATAGCTTTGAAATCCTAGTGGTTAGTTAGGACTTGAACCTAGTTAGAATCCTTCTACCTAGTAACCTAAGTTGGAGTTGAGACTTACCCGGTGAAACCTCTTCTTAGATACCTTAGGGATTGACCATAGGTAATAGAGTGAAAACCTCTTTTGGGTTGAGTGTGCTTAGATTCCTTCCTAAGTAGGGTAATACCTGAGACTTACCCGGTAATGGTTTATCTTTTCCTTAGCTTGGAATCTGGTTTGTTTAGAATTTCCTACCTCTCTACCTTGAGACTTACCCGGTAATAGGTGGTTGGTTTGGAACTAGATAGTCTTGAGACTTACCCGGTAATAGACTGTCAGCCTAGAAACGTTCTTCCCTGAAGCTTGTTAACCATAGATCCTCTGAGAATGTCCTGAGTCCATTGCGTATAAATAATGACCTTGAATCCTTGGAATCCGCTTTCTCTTTATTGATATATCTTTCGTTCGTTTGTTTACTTAGTTTTCAATCAAATCCGTTATTTGATTGCGAACTCTACAAAATCCATTAAAACCTTTTTGATCTTTCTTCCCTTCTTTTCCAACCTCCTTCTTTTACTTTGATTTACTCTATTTTAAATCACATTTATAATTCAGACACTTGGTCCGTGAGATCGACCTTGGAATACTTATCCTTACTGTAATTGACCCATACACTGTGGGTTCGCTATAATTTGGGTGTTTATTTCTTGTTTTATAAATTTAAAGCATACCGTGGTTTTTACTAACCTGTGAGCTTTTATCATTATTGATAAAAGGTTGTAGGGGTGTTAAAATAGCGAACAAGTTTTTGGCGCCGTTGCCGGGGACTAAGTTATTTGATTTGTTTTGTGATTTCTTATAGTGTAAGTCTTTCTTTTACTTTTGATCTCGCTTTTGGTTTTGTTTTTAGAATTTTCAGGACTTTAGGTATCTTTCATAGTGTATGCGAAGAACTCGGGGTTCGAAAGAACTAGTTCCGTACAATCCCGAACCTGAAAGAACACTGCGAGAGAGACTAAGAGCCCGGAAAGCTTCTAAAATGGCCGAAAACAGAGATTACGAAGATGAACTTAGAGATGCTTTAGAGCAACTAGAAGGTGAGAGACGAACTGCTAGAGAAAGAGAGGAAACTACTGAGAGGAAAATGGCTGCATTGATAATTCAAATGGAAGAAATAGCAAAAGCCATGGACCAAGGGCAAAACGCAGCTCCCGCTCCAACCCCAGCTCTAGTGCAACAAGTAATTCCAACACCACAATTAGCTCCAATTCCTCCTCAAGTTGTAGCTCCTCCGTAAGCTCCACGTCCCGCTCCTCTTAGACATGACCTTTACCAGCCTTCTGTGGAAGTTCCACAAACACTTGGACAGAGAATGGATCATGCCCAAAGAGTTAATCGTCCTGGAGTTAACTTTGGTGATCCCGCAACCCACGAGCATGAGCCGCGACCTCAGGTAATACAGATGATCCTCCAGAATCAGTTTGGAGGGACAAAGACGGAATCTCCTCATCAACACATGAACAACTACGAGACTCTCATGGATGCGGTAAGTCCAGCCCGTATGGAGGGTAACAATCATAAGCTAAGGGGTTTTTCTTTTTTCTCTTAAGGATAAAGCTCTAGCTTGGTATCAATCAATGCCGCACGGGTGGATTAACACATGGGAGGAGTTGGGTTCTGAATTTCTCACCAAAATTTTCCCACCCTGTAAGACTACTTGATAACATGATTTATCGACCTGTTTCACACATGCATTTAGTTAGATTTCCCCTTTCCGCATTCATGTTTTGGCCTTAGTTTGTGCCATTTATGCTTGTTTAATTCTACTTTGCAAGAATAGATGTCTACACATGCTATTTGTGGCTTTGTAGGTGATTTGACACATTTTGGAGCTAAAACGACGTATTTGAGGATCAAGCCTCGAAGTGGAGCATTGGAGCAAGCGTACGTGCACGGGAAAGGCGAGGAATCGAGCTAAAGACACGAAGGAACGAAGGGATGGCATCTCGGCCTTGATCTCGGTCTGACCAGACCGAGATGGCCTGATCTCGGCCGAGATCCATTGATCTCGGGCCGAGATGCATAATTTCGGTAGAGTTGGAAAGTTTCTGTTGTGAAATCTCGGTCCCGATCTCGGCCGAGATTTTTTTGACCGAGATTTTTGACCGAGATTTTTGCCCGAGATTTTCTGTTCGGCGATTTTATTTTATTTTTGGATCGGTTTTGGCCCAGCCCATCCTTTGTAAGGTTGTTGCCTATAAAAGGGAAGCTCTAGGTTATTTCTAAGGGTCCGATTTAGTCCGTTTCTTTTAGGGTTAGGTTACCCCATAGGGGGAGCCGCCTCCCTTCCTTTCCCCTCTTCTCCACCATTGTTCTTTATTAGTTTACATTAAAGTTTCAGACTTTCACATTGAGTTTTGTTTGGAAGACATTGTTGATTGAAGATTTAATACAATTGAAGGTTTCCAGTTATTGAAGTTGAGTAGTTCTTTCTTTCCCTTTTGTTATTTCTTTATTTGTTTTTGATATGATTGTTATTGGCTAGAACCTTGTGGTTCCAAGGTTGACAGGGATTTGTTTATGCCTTTGATTATGATGGAATGTTGTGCTTTATGTTTTGGCTTTGACTTGCTAGAAATCCTAATGGTTGGCTTGTTCTTGAACCTAGTTAGAATCCTTCTAGCTAGTAACCTAAGTTGGAATTGAGACTTACCCGGTGATATTCCTTAATAGATACATGAGTGACTGATCATAGGTAATAAATGTTTATCCTTTATTGGTTGAATGTGCTTAGATTCCTTCCTAAGTAGGGTAAAACCTGAGACTTACCCGGTAATGGTTTACCTTTCCCTTAGTTTGTAGTTTGGTTTGTTTAGAATTTCCTACCTCTCTACCTTGAGACTTACTCGGTAATAGGTAGTTGGTTTGGAACTAGATAGTCTTGAGACTTACCCGGTAATAGACTGTCAGCCTAGAAACGTTCATCCTTGTGGCTTTTCTACCTTATATATTTATGAGTCTTCCTGAATCTATATGTATAAACAATGATCTTGAACCCTTAGAATCCATTTTCTTTCCTTTAACTTGATTATCTTTGTTTTTCCCTTTTTATTTGTTTGTTTTGACTTTCAATTAATAGTGACAATTGATTGCGAGTCCTTAAAACCTTTTTGATTTCTTTCCTTTATCTTTTCCAACCCCATTCTTATTTTAGATCTATCCTATTTATAATCACTTCTGCAAATTAATCCTCCCAGTCCCTGAGATCGACCCTGGAATACTTACCTTTACTGTGATTGACCCATACACTGTGGGTTCGTTGCTATTTAGGGAATTATTACAGGTTATAAATATAAAACTATTTCTTCCTTGTTTTACTAACTTATAGGTCTTTATCATTATTGATAAAGGTTTATAGGGGTGTAAAATCAGCGAACACCACTGAACTAAGAGGGAAGATAAATGCCTTTGTAATGAAAGATAAGGAGAGTTTGTATAAGTCTTGAGAAAGATTTAAAGATATTTTGCTATGTTGTCCCCATCATGGAATTCCTAAGATAGAGTTGCTAGAAATTACTTCAAAGGACTTGACGAGGACACTCAATTCAAGCTACAATCTCTCTCTGGAGGTACTTTTATGGAAAAACCGGTGGATGAAGCTTGGGACTTTATTGAGAAGCAAGCTTTGGTGATTGAAAAGTATTCTCACAGGAAAGTTGAAGAGAGAAGGACTAGACCCGGAGTATATGAGGTAAATGAAAGTACTCTTAATGATTCAAGGTTAGATGCTTTACAAGTTGAACTTAAATCTTTGAAGGAATTAATTACATCTAACTTGAAAGGTCAGCAAGCTGAAGTGCAGGTAGCATCCAAGGAAGAGGATGCAAATTACATGGGTAGAGGTTATAATAACCAAAACGGTTATAATAACAATTATAATAGGAATAATCACGGAAACAACTACAAGCTTAACCATAATCATCCTGGTTTTTCTTATTCTAATTCTAAGGGTGCTTTGAACCCTCAAGCTTCTTCTAGCAATGCAGGCCAGCCGCCCAAGCCAGTTGAACCCGCTCGACCGAAGGATAGAGTTGAAGCAATGTTTGAGCAATTGATGGCTAGGATGAGAAATCTAGAGAGCACAGTCACTAGTGTAACCAAAGCCCAAAAGATTTTGGAAACTCAAGTGTTTAAGAAGGCCGAAGACGCTCAAAGAGATCCAGGAAGACTTCCTGGAAAGACTGAAAATAATCCCAAAGGGCAAGTCATGACAATTACTACAAGAAGTGGATTAGAGACAAATGATCCACAACCAAAGGTCTTGGATAAAGGAAAGCAACCAATGGAAGAGGAGCCTAAGGAAAAAGAGAATGTTTACATCCCTCCTCCTCCATACAAGCCACCACTTCCATTTCCTAAATCCCGTGCTAGAGCTCAATTGGACAAGCACTTGGGTAAGTTCCTAGATCTTTTAAATAAATTGCATATTAACATCCCTTTTGTTGATGCTATTCTAGGGATGCCTACCTATGAGAAGTTCTTGAAAGAAATCCTCTCCAACAAGAGAAAGCTAGAGGAATATGGAGAAGTTAGAATGACCCGGAGATCTACAGACCTCATCTAGAGGAACAGTGGAAAGATGCCACTAAAATTGAGTGATCCCGGATCTTTTTGTGTCCCAATAAAGGTTGGAGATGGAACATAAAAGGCGCTATGCGATCTAGGAGCTAGTGTGAGCATTATTCCACTCGTTTTATGCAGGAAGTTGGACTTGGAGAACCAAAGCCGGTGAAGATGACTCTTTGCATGGCAGACAGGACTACCACACGTCCTGTGGGAATCATTGAGGATGTTCCAATCCAACTAGAGAAGTTCTTTATTCCTATTGACTTTTTTGTTCTTGATACAGATTGTCCCGTTCCTATTATTTTAGGGAGACCTTTTCTTGCTACCTCCGGATGTTTAGTTGATTGTAGAGGCGCCACTCTTACTTTTAGAATTGATGAGGAAGTTGTACAATTTAAGCTCCCTCCTTTAATTAAGGGACCTATGTTTGAAGAAGATATGTACAACATCCTAGAGGATGATGAAGATGATTTTGAGATTATAAATTCAATTCTATGTTCTGACCATCTTGAGCAGGTATTGACCATGAGCATCATGACAACAGAACCGAAAGATGAACTATTTGAAGAAGTCCGATCTTGAGTCTACTCCCCATCAACGAGGAATCAAGATTCGAAGGACTGACAGAGACAAAAGACATCTCGGCCGAGATCATGGCCATCTCGGCCGAGATTTGGAAACAGAACGTTTGGACCTCCGAAGCTTGGAAAATCTCGCCCGAGACCCAAATATCTCAGCCGAGATCAGTAAAATCTCGGCCGAGATCTCGACCGAGATGGGCGACCGAGATTCTTCAACAGAAAATTTGGATTTCCGATGATCAAATCACCTCGGCCGAGACCGAAATATCTCAGCCGAGATTCACCCCATCTCGGGCCGAGATCACTTATCTCCACCGAGATGAGTTGGCCGAGATTGCTGAAGAAGAACCGGAGCCTCCTAAGGTTGAGATGAAGCCTCTTCCGACACACCTAAGGTACGCCTTCCTTGGTTTTAACTTATCTTATCCCGTCATTGTTAGTGCTAGCTTGAATGAACTTGAGCTTGAGAAGTTATTAAAAGAACTTAGGATGCATAGAAAAGCTTTGGGATACACCATAGATGACCTCATAGGGATTAATCCATCTATGTGCATGCGTAAGATCATGTTAGATGATGGACATAGACCTTCTATTGAACCTCAAAGGAGATTGAATCCTATCATGAAAGAGGTAGTCAAGAAGGAGATCCTTAAGTTGCTTGATGCGGGAATTATATTCCCTATCTCGGATAGTAAATGGGTTAGCCCGGTGCATGTTGTACCGAAGAAAGGTGGGATGACTGTCATAACCAATGAGAAGAATGAGTTGATCCCGACTAGGACCGTGACAGGATGGAGGATGTGCACTGATTATAGAAAGTTGAATCATGCTACAAGGAAAGATCACTTCCCTTTGCCCTTCATTGACCAAATGTTAGAAAGGTTAGCCCAACACTCCTACTTTTGCTACCTAGATGGTTATAGTGGCTTTTTTCAGATCTCCAACCATCCAGATGACCAAGAGAAAACCACTTTTACTTGTCCTTGGGTACCTTTGCTTATAGGAGAATGCCTTTCGGTTTATGCAATGCTCCTGCTACTTTCCAAAGATGCATGATGTCTATTTTTCTGAATATATTGAAAACATCATGGAAGTCTTTATGGATGATTTTTCTGTTTATGGATCCTCTTTTGATGATTGTCTGGCTAACCTGTCTTTGGTCTTACAAAGATGTGAGGATTGCAATCTTGTTCTCAATTGGGAAAAATGCCATTTCATGTTTAGGGAAGGTATTGTGTTAGGTCACTTGATATCTAACCGTGGAATTGAGGTTGATAAGGCCAAGATTGAGACTATTGAGAAGCTACCACTTCCATCTTCAGTCAAAGGGGTAAGGACTTTTCTAGGACATGCTGGTTTTACCGGAGATTTATAAAAGATTTCTCTAAGATTGCTAAACCTTTGACTAACCTACAAATCAAGGATGTTCAGTTTGTTTTCTCGAAGGAATGCCTTGATGCTTTTCATAGGTTGAAGGAAGCTCTCATCACCGCTCCAATCATGCAACCCCCCGATTGGTCTCTTCCATTCGAGGTGATGTGTGATGCAAGCAACTTCGCAGTGGAAGCGGTACTAGGACAGAAGAAGGAAGGACTTACTCATGCTATCTACTATGCTAGCAAGACGCTTGATGGAGCCCAGCTGAATTATGAAACTACTGAAAAAGAGCTCCTAGCCGTCGTCTACGCATTTGAGAAGTTCCGTTCCTATCTTGTAGGAGCTAAGGTGATTGTGTACACGGATCATGCTGCGATTCGGTACCTTCTCACCAAGAAGGATGCAAAGCCACGTCTTATCCGATGGTTCCTTCTCCTTCAAGAATTTGATCTAGAGATTAGAGATAAGAAGGGGTCCGAAAACTCTGTAGCTGATCATCTTAGCAGGTTACCTCCAGAACTTATGGAAGGGGATGACATCCCTATTGACGATGCATTTCCGGACGAACATCTCCACATGTTGGACAATATTCTCAAAATTTTAGGTGATAAGGAACCTTGGTTTGCTGACATAGTTAATTTTCTAGTTTGTGGTGAAATTCCTCCAAGTTTATCTCCTTCCCAACGGAAGAAATTCTACAAGGATGTGAGGCATTATTATTGGAATGAACCACTACTATTCAAGAGAGGACCCGAGGGAATCCTTAGGAGTGCGTCCCAGACGACGAGATTGAGAGTGTCATCCGACATTATCATTCATTGCCCTGTGGAGGACATGCTAGCACCCATAAGACTAGTGCCAAGGTATTACAATCTGGATTCTTTTGGCCTACTCTTTTCAAAGATGTGTAGGTATTCGTCAATGCTTGTGATTCATGCCAAAGGACGGGCAACATATCAAGGAGGAATGAGATGCCTTTGAACAACATCCAAGAAGTTGAGATTTTTGATGTATGGGTGTTGACTTCATGGGACCTTTCCCATCTTCATGCGGGAATCTTTACATTCTTTTAGCGGTTGACTATGTATCTAGATGGGTTGAAGCTATAGCTTCACCCACAAATGACGCTAAAGTTGTAATTAAATTTTTCAACCTGACAATCTTCTCTAGATTTGGCACACCACGTGTTATTATTAGTGATAGAGGCACTTTTGTCCAAGTATGGGGTAACTCACAAGGTTGCAACCCCATATCATCCCTAGACTAGTGGCCAACTGGAAATCTCGAACAGAGAAATCAAGGGGATCGTAGAGCAGACAGTGTCGCGCTCAAGGAAAGATTGAGCAATTAAGCTTGATGATGCACTCTGGGTATATAGGACAGCATACAAAACTCCCATAGGTACTACTCCTTATCAACTTGTTTATGGGTAATCCTGTCATTTGCCTGTAGAGTTGGAGCATAGAGCGTATTGGGCCGTGAAATGGCTAAATTTTGATATAATAGAAGCCGGAGAAAAGAGGTTGCTGGACATCAACGAGCTGGAGGAGATCCGGATGAACGCATATGAGAATGCACGGATCTACAAAGAAAGAACAAAGAAGTGGCATGACAAGAACATATTGCCAAAGAACTTCAAAGAAGGTGATCTTGTTCTTCTCTTTAATTCTAGGCTCTGACTTTTTCCAGGAAAGTTAAAGTCAAGGTAGACGGGACCTTATGTTGTGAAGAAGATTTTCCCCCACGGAGCTGTCGAAGTATGGGGTGAAAACTCCGGTATTTTTAAAGTGAATGGACATAGGTTGAAGAAGTATACACCGGAACTTCCGGTGGAAAAACTCTCACCTATTCATCTAAATTGACGCTTTAAAGGAGTTAGGTCCGGTTAGAGACCTTAAACCGAGCGCTTCTCGGGAGGCAACCCGAGATAAGAATCTTTTTGTCTTTTTGTTTTTGCTTTTGCTTTTTATTTTTGCGTTTTTGCGCGCTTTTGTTGTGTCTTTGCAGGACCTAGGTGTCATGGCGAAAAGAAATACGGGAAGCAGCACTCGGAACGAGTTTAAGGCGAAGAAATTGCTAAGAAAGGCGAGAAACGAAGTAAGTCGAGGAAGAAAACGGCCATACCCAAAAATCTCGGTCGAACTGCCCAGATATCTCGGCCGAGATCCAGCTCAAGCAGGCCGAGATGTCATATCAGAAACCGATCTCGGTCCAAGATAGGAAAATAGAGACCGAGATCGGAAAATAGAGACCGAGATCGAGTTTTTCTTTTAAAATAAAAATAATAAATAAAATAAATAATAAAAAATAATAATAAATAATAATAATAATAATTTTAGGAAATCTCGGTCCCGACCCGAGAAAACTCTCGGTCGACGACCGAGATTGTTGACGACCGAGATCGGCCAACAGAACAAGGTTAACCCGGCCGAGCTGCTCCTTCTTCTTTCTTCTCATTCACTTTCTTCTCTTCCTCCATAGCCTCCAAGCAAGGAACCTCTACCCAAATTTCCTCAATCCCTCAATACTTCATCAAATCCTATCATTCTTCCCACAATCTCTCCCAAATCGAATTCTAAACTCTATTCCATCACCAATTTCACTCAATCCTCACCCAAATCTCCTCTTCAACACCAAACCCTAACAAAAAATTTTAATCCCTCAAAACCCCACAAACATACCATTCCACTCAAAATTCCTTCACAAAAACGTCTTAGACTCATCAACCAAGGAAGGATCCGTCAAAAATCCGACGAAAAACCCGATCCCGGACATACCCAGAAATCTCGGTCGAACTACCCTGAAATCTCGGCCGAGATCCAGCTTTTTCCGACCGAGATTCTGTTTTGTTGAGCTTATTTGTTCGGCTAAGGATGAAACGTTTGAAGAGATCTTTGTCAAAGGTTACCGGGTCAAGGAAATCAACGCAGCAAGCGCCACCAGAACCTTCGGAACCTTCGAGCTACGTCCCGGACATTCTGGATTCTTGTAAGTCCAAGTACGCTCGACTTAGTCCCCTTGATCATCTAGATCCTAAATATTTGAACCTTACAGAAATTGAAGAATTAGGAGTAGGTGATGACATAAGAATGATTAGTGAAATTTGTGGTTTGCATTGTTTGCATGGAAGCCGATCTCCAGATCATAGGGTTTTGAGTGTGGAATTTTTTAGTACACTTTCCTTTGATGAAGAAAACGGTGACAGGCGTGTAAAATTCCGCGTGATGAACACAAACTATGAGATGTCCAAAACTGCGTTTGGAGATTTGTTTGATTTCCCTAGGGTTGATGAATACACATTTGATAGAGATTTTGATCAGCGAGCATTTTGGTATGAAATTGTCAAGCCAATGGGGCCTGGAAGTGAATGGAAGGCAGGGAAGTCCTCGGACAAGTTTATTCTGAACTTGTCTTTCCGTTTAGCTCATAGTATTATGAGCGAGATCATGCTACCGAGGAAAGAGACAATGCACCTCATACTTGTAGGTGAACTTTTTACCTTGTGGTGTATTACGCAGGGACGTACTCCGAACTCTGCCACTCTTATGCTTGATTTCCTCAAAAAGGCTTCCAATAAGAGGAATGGTTTTATTTGTGTGGGTGGGTTGGTCACCCACGTCGCTCGTAGACTTGGTCATGATTTTTCTAACATTGACATGGGTGAAACTTGGCAGCCAGTAGCTATTACCAGAAAACATCTAGCTAACCGACATCTTTTGATACCCCGAGGGAAGGGAATTTATAGAGTTGTTATGCCTTGGGATGAGCAGTGCGGTGTACTATAGAAGAGCGAGTACAAGATTATGGACCAGAGATGTTGGAGAGATGTCTTAGAGACTTTAGAGGATGCGAGCTCTGATGATGATGATATAGGGGAGCCCGAGGATGAGGATGTTGCTTGGGATGATGAGGACTTAGAGCCTGCCACTGAGGCAGGTAATTCTGACACTGATATGGGTGATGCAGGTACACCACCTAGGATGTCTACCGTAGGAGCATCATCATCACGTGCTCCTAGGCCCAACCGCAGGAGGCCGTACACCATGGCCCAGTTGGCTGCGGATATGCATGATATGCAGATGAGTCAGAGGGAGTTTTATAAGAAAGTTGAGGATAGATGGGCCGCACAGGATTTGAGGATGGCACGGCAAAATCAGAGGATTGCTGAGCAGGATAGGCGATATTCTGTCTCGGAGGGGATGTACGGAGTTTTATACCGTCATACGTTTGGGCATTTCAATGACCCAAACAACCTCCACGACCCACGTGATCCACCTCCTCCTCCATTCAAGTAGACACGCCGGACGCCTTCTTCATTTTTACATTGTGAGTATTGTTTTTACTTCATATTTATTATTCACATTGGGGACAATGTGAGTTTTAAGTATGGGGTAGGATGCTTGCAATATCTTTTAGCATGTTTCTTTTTATATGTACTGCATTGAACAATTCCATATTCTTGTCACACATTTCTTTTATATGTACTGCATTTTTATATGAACATCCAAAAAAATTAGAAAATTTTTAAAAAAATTGTGCTTCTAGGATTGATGTGACCTTAATGAGGATATTGTGTATGTTTATTTGGCTATTGATGTTTATTTTGAGCTTTAATTGAATTAATGACAATTATGGGATTTGAATACCTTGTTTGTAATCTATATGATTTATTTGGATTACCTAGTCTATTTGGATTGATCTTAAAAGGTTGAAGCTATTTGAAAAGTTCTTTTACTTTGCACAAGAATGATTTAGGCAATTCGAATTCTTCTTCTTCTCTATCTTTACCATTTTCAGCACCTCAAACATAAAATTTATTTGCCCTTTATGACCCAACCGGGAATTAGGAAAGTGAAGTTTGAAGGTGTGTGCTTAATTGTGAAAAGTGATTTATGTGCATTATGTGAAAATTTTGATTGATTTGTGAGATGTGATTTGCAAGCAAGAGCTTTTTATGGGTTTTGTTGGCTATGCAGATGAGTAACTCGACACCATTCACATAATCGGGTGTTTGTGTCTTGCCAAAGTCGGATTGGTTTTATAAACATTACCTAGAGTTGATTTGGTATGTGCACTTTGGTGTGAGGTACGTGAAGGAAACTGAACACCGAGGTTTCGGCTATTGTGCACCTATGCCTTTCACTCAAAAGAAAAAGAAAGAAAAGAAAAGAAAAAAATGCATGAAGAGAAGGGATGGATGTTGAGAAAAGAAAGAAAAGAAAAAAATGTTATGTTGTCCTCTTTCCCGGATTTCCACCACATTACCTATACACATCCTAGCTTGATCACATTTCTTGGCCTTTTCTTTTGTTAAGTCCTATTGATCTTTGCATTCATGTAATTTGACTTCATGGCCTAAATTTGGATTTTTCATGAATTTTAGAAATTGGTAGTTTAAATGATGATTTTGGATTCCTTGCAAGGTGTGATTATCCTATATTTTGCCTATCTTACTTGACCTTAATCGATTTATGTCTTTAGCCTTGTGACTACACTCTGAAAGTGATCATGAATAGAAGCACTACAAAAAGAGTTTTTGTTTTTGTTTAGCATAGATGATTCATGTTATCTTGCCTTGAATTTATTATTTGCTTGGGGACAAGCAAAGATAAGTATGGGGTATTTTGATAACATGAATTATCGACCTAGTTTAGTAGAGCATTTAGTTAGTTTTTCCTTTTCCACATGCATGTTTTAGCCTTAGTTTGTGTTCTTTATACTTGTTTAGTGCAACTTTGCGAGTATAGATGTCTACACACGCTTTTGGTGTCCTTGTAGGTATTTTGGCGTGTTTTGGAGCTAAAACGATGCATTTGAGGATCAAGCCTCGGGACGGACGCTTTGGAGCGATCACGCAGGCACGGGAAAGGAGGAAAAGACGAGCCAAGACGAAACGCACGAGATTAGAGCAATCTCGGTCGAGATCCACAGGATCTCGGCCGAGATCCAAGCCATTTCAACCGAGACTCCATATCAAAAGTTTCTGACGAAGGATCTCGGTCTCCATCTCGGTCCCAACCTCGGCCGAGATTTGTGCCATCTCGGGCAAGATTTTTGAGACTTGACCGAGATCACCGACCGAGATTTCCCTAATGCTGAAACACGAAGCCAATCTCGGTCCTGACGTTCCAAAATCTCGGTCGACGACCGAGATTCCTGTGCGCCGAAATATTTTGTTCTTTTTGGATCAGTTTTGGCCCGGCCCGTTCTGTGGAAGATTGCTGGGTATAAAAGGGAAGCTCTAAATGATTTACAGGGTCCGCTTCATTCCATTCTAAGGCTTCTGTTTGAGAGTGCCGCTTTCTCTTTCTTCTTCTCCCTTGCTCTACACCATTGTTGAACTACATTGAGTTTTAGGAAGATTTAGGCTTTTAGATTTCATTCAATTCAGATACACTTCGTGATACTAGGAATTTTTCATTTTGCTGGTTTCATCTTAATAAAGTTGAGTACTTTCTTTATTCTCTCTTTTAGTTCTCATTTTATGAATTCTTCAATTGAATTGATTATTGCTTTTGATATGTTGATTGTTGGCTAGAACCATTGTGATTCCAAGGTGAATAGGGATTTATTTATACCTGGACTATGATGGAATAGTGTTTTATGCTTGGTTTGAATAGCTTTTAAATCCTAGTGGTTAGTTAGGACTTGAACCTAGTTAGAATCCTTCTACCTAGTAACCTAAGTTGGACTTGAGACTTACCCTGTGAAACCCTTTCTTAGATACCTTAGAGACTGACCATAGGTAAAAGAGGTGAAAACCTCTATTGGGTTGAGTGTGCTTAGATTTCTTCCTAAGTAGGTTAATATCTGAGACTTACCCGGTAATGGTTTATCTTTCCCTTAGCTTGGAATCTGGTTTGTTTAGAATTTCCTACCTCTCTACCTTGAGACTTACCCGGTAATAGGTTGTTGGTTTGGAACTAGATAGTCTTGAGACTTACCCGGTAATAGACTGTCAGCCTAGAAACGTTCTTCCCTGAAGCTTGTTAAGCATAGATCCTTTGAAAGATGTCCTGAGTCCATGCGTATAAATAATGACCTTGAATCCTTGGAATCCGCGTTCTCTTTTATTTATATACCTTTCGTTCGTTTGTTTACTTAGTTTTCAATCAAATCCGATATTTGATTGCGAACTCTACAAAATCCATTAAAACCTTTTTGATCTTTTTTCCCTTCTTTTCCAACCTCCTTCTTTTACTTTGATTTACTCTATCTTAGATCACATTTACAATTAAGACACTTGGTCCCTGAGATCGACTTTGGAATACTTATCCTTACTGTAATTGACCCATACACTGTGGGTTCGCTACAATTTGGGTGTTTATTTCTTGTTTTATAAATTTAAAGCATACCGTGGTTTTTACTAACCTGTGAGTTTTTATCATTATTGATAAAAGTTTATAGGGGTGTTAAAATAGCGAACAGTGCAGAAGCCAAATACTGCACATACTTGACGGTATATATACCACAGCTACCACTTCAAGATGAAATTAAAAATATCATCAATACAACATGATTTTAACCATGTAGTTAACACATTAAAGAAGTAAAACGTACCCATCATCATTGTTAACCAATCCCGTCTTCCTGACGACCTTCATTGGAATATCCAATTCATCACCCAACCTTGTGTGTTTACCATGTCACTTAAGTACATATGGAAACATGGTAGCAAGAGGTTCAAGCAGGTATTGTAGCTTATCATCTTTGATGTATGCAGTTTGTGGATCATATACATAAATGCACCATTCGATCTAAATTATTTCCATTGCAACCCCGTGAGATTGTTCGAGATTGAATGGAGAGTATATGAAGTCAACGTAAGAGCCTTAGTTTTTGGAGCTTGTTTTGGTCTTAGCCGCCCCCGCGGCTCGTGTAGTTTTCCGCCCCTGCGGCTCAGGATTCCGCCCCTGCGGTTTCTTGCAGCTGCAGCCGGCTTTATTAACCGGTTGGACCTGTGCTTTACATTCTCCTTTCCCTTTCTCCTTAAGTCTTCTTAGGCTCGTGATCAAGGGTTTCCAGCTTCTTCACGCCCTTCTTGCTTCTCCCTTTCTCCTCCTTGATCTTGCTTGAGTTTTCCATGAGTTTGAAAGAGTTGTGTGTGGCTTCTGGTGGTTGATGATGTGTGATGTGTTGCTGAGCTTGGGAGCCAGCTGAGGTAGTGGTTGTGGATCATTTCCTTTCCTAGACCAGCAGTAGGTAAGCTCTATTCTTCTTCTTCTCTTCTTTCTTTCTTTGATTCCATCTTCCTTAGCTTAGGATTAGATGTATTGAATGTAGATTGATGTTAGAATGTGTATGTATATGTATGTGTTTGGATATGGAATGGAGAAGACGTGATTTGATCATGTGAAGAGTGGAAGAGAAGTCGGGACTCTACGTTCTGCAAAGTCGCCTCCTCCGCGCCTGTGAACCGCCGCCCTCGCGGCCATGGTCACCGCGCCTGCGCCCTTGTGCCGTCGTGCCTGTGGCTTGCCTTGCTTCGCCCCTGCGTCCCTCTTGTCAAGAAGGTGCGTCTTGTCCCGGATATACTAGAATAGTATGGATCCTTTCCTTTTCTAGTATGAGAGTTAGTAGCATGCTAGGTATGTGTATGAGGATAGAATGATGATGAGTATGATAGAGTTATATGCCGGTTATGGCTTTGAGGCTTACTTGATTACTGAGGTTATAAGTTGGATATGATCCTTATGGATCCCTTGGGTCTAGGTGTGACCCCTTTGTTTGATAGGAGATTGATATCTCTGTATGCCTTGTATAGGCAGTGCTGTTCTCCAGATTTGGAGCTGATCATACTAGAGAGTACTACGTGGTTGAGATTACATTGAGGTTGAGGTAAGTCCATAGGACTTACTTAGCTACCATCCTTATATTGGATGTATGCATGAGTGGTGTGTGATATATGCTTTATAGCATGCGTAGTGATTATTACCGACCTATGGTTTAGTGACTGTCCATTGTAGGGCCGTGACAACTTGTCCTTTCATCCCGCTGGGAGTCTGGAGATTCTCTGCGGACAGGCCAGATTGGTTCAGTGGGCGGGCTTTCTCCACTCCCATAGGGTGCACAGAGACGGTGACCGGATTACCACTCCAGCTGGCACCATTCCCCAGAGGCGAGGATTATATATTCCTCGTATCACATATGTTCATATACATTTATTTCTAAGATTTGAGTGTTGGACTTTATAATGATAATTAACTGGGTAAATGTGTGACAGCATGTTTATATGTTATGATTTCTGAAGTGTGTTTGTGCTCTTGCATCTTCTATATATATGTGTATGGTTAGCTAACGGTTTTATACCGTGTTGTAGATCCTTTGCAGGTCAGGAGAGCTGCAGAGTGATCCAGAGTGGGTGATCCGCTGAGGGCTCCGTACACTAGGTTGTTATCTTGGGATATGGGGTCTTTTGTTATGTACAGTTATATGTTTTGATTGTACTCAGCAGTACCTTGTATAAACTTTTGATTTATATATTACAATTTTATGTTTTGGTTTTAATCTATCTGTGCCTTGTTGTAAGATCCAGTGAACTTGTTTTCAGGATAGGGTCAGGATCCATTGTGAGATCCTAGTCCAGCAACGCCTCGAGTCCCACGGATTCGGGGTGTTACAAAGTTGGTATTAGAGCCTTAGGTTGACAACAATGGCACTTGCAATCTACAATAAAGTTCGAATAGATAAATAAACAGAACCCGAAAATGATCTGACTTTTCAAAAGGTTTTGGTTTTTAAATGAGCACAAATGTTTTGGGATAGCGTGTACGTGAAACCATCACCCCTCTGAAGATCTCGACAATATAGATATATATAGATATTATGTTGTGATTGACTTGATATATATCTATACATATGGCATATATATAGCCATCTGAGTTAGGTTTATATCCTCTGCATATGGTTCGGACTAGAGCCTTATCTGCAGTTGGACGAGGTAGGGGTAGACCCCCTCTAGGTAGAGGATGGGGTAGGATCCCCGCTGGTGATTCACATGCAGCGGAAGAGATTCACGAGGACGTTGCTGAGAGTGCCGTTCCTGAGACTGGGAACGGTGCAGCCGAGAGACAGGGATCACAAGGAGTCCGGTCAGATGACTCGGATCATGTCTCCATGGAGGGACCAGCCTTCCGCGATTATATCAAACGTGTCGAGGAGGCTGTCAGAGAAGGTAGACGTGCCCCTGATCTGCCAGAACAGGAGGGATCATCTAGGAGATCCCATGAAGCGACTCAGGTGCCAGCTGCACAGGCACATGCTGCTGAGACTGCTCGGGTTCAGGAGGAGTATAGAGGGCCTAGACCAGATACTTGGTTGAAGGCATTCCATCAGATGGGTGTACCCCCTTTCTCTGGGAAGGTGGGGTTAGAGGTTGAGCTATGGATAGGACATGTAGACTCAACTCTAGAGTCTATTAGATGTCCAGCAGATAGGCAGATAGAGTTGGTGCAGTCTCTGAACAGAGACTTGGCACAACACTAGTGAAGATCAGTACGGGGTTAGGTTATCAGTTATGATCAGATGAGGACTATGATTAAAGAGCGTTTCTGCCCTGCCTCACCGAGGAGGGAGAAACTGCGAGATTTTGTTGAGGCTGGATTTGAGGATGTACCAGTCTCAGAGGCCATCAGGAGATTCCAGGAGGAGTTGGCTTTGCTGGGTCCAACTGCACCTCCTGCAGATCAACATGTATATCTTTTCTCCTGACGACTGAGGGATATTACCCGGACTTACATGGCGGGGTTTCACTGTGAGACCTTGATGGATTATCAAGACAGAGCTTCCGATTATGAGAGGGAGCGAGCTGGGCAGAGGAGAGCTTCTCAAACCGGAGGGTTTGAGAAGAGACAGCGTATTAGGCAGACCAGTGGGGCTGGTGGTGTTGCTAGTGCCAGGCGAGGCCAGAGTCCCCAGAGTTATCCCTCATCTGCACCGGCTGCAAATAAGGGACGTCAGTGGTTCAACTGTGGTGGTTATGGAGACATTCGACTAGAGTGTACGAGGCAGATAGTGACTTGCTACACTTGTGCGGACGAGGCCACAGAGTTGTCTCATGTAGACAAGGTGGAGCTTCATCTCAGCAGGGTTCTTATCCTGCTAGCGTAGCGGGAGGTGGCCAGAGGCCACCTCAGCAGCAGCAGACACAAGGACAACAGAGAGTCCCAGACCGTCCTTTGACTCAAGGATGTGCTCCTGGGCCGAGTAGAGGCAGAGGTCGTGGTGGGAGTACCACGGACACCAGAGGACCACAGGGTTGAGTTTTTGAGCTGAGGAGTGCAGAGGAGCCAGTTGCACCGACTGCTACAGGTACCATTCTGATTCATGGTTTACCTGTTAGAGTCTTATTTGATACGGGTGCTACGCATTCTTTTATCTCTGATGCATGTGTTGAGCGTCTGAGTCTAGATACGACTGATGGGATACCCTTTAGTATAGGGTTACCTGATGGTAGTAGGGTCAGAGGTACCCGTGAGATTCGTGATTGTCCCATTTTTGTAGGGACCCGTGTATTGCTTGTTGACTTCTTTGTCATGCCATTAGAGCATGAAGAAGTTATTTTAGGTATGGATTGGATGGATAGGCATCAGGCAGTCTTATAGATGTAGGTAGGAGGACTGTTACCCTCTCTACCGAGTTAGGACAGATAGAGGTTTTCCGAGGTTGAGACCTGGGAAAATCAGGCATGGTTATGAGTGCGATACGGGCAACGAGATTGATTGCACAGGGATGTGAGGCCTTCTGGTGTTATTCCATGAAAGAGGGGGAGAGTCCAGCACTAGAGGATATCCCAGTGGTCTATGAGTTTACAGATGTGTGTGTTGAGCCGTCCAGTTTTCTGCCTCACATGAGTGTGGACTTTGGCATTGATTTAGAGCCTGGTACGAGACCGATCTCGAAGGCCCCATACCGGATGGAGCCTGTCGAGATGTTGGAGCTGAAGAAGCAACTTGAGGAGTTGGTTGAGAAGGGTTTTATCCGCCCTAGCGTATCTCCATGGGAGCACCTGTCCTCTTCATACGGAAGAAGGACGGATCGTTGAGATTGTGAATTGATTACAAGGAGTTGAACAAGGTGACCATCAAGAACAAGTATCCATTGTCTCGTATTGATGACTTGTTAGATCAGCTACAAGGAGCGACAATATTCTCTAGGATTGACCTGCGTTCAGGGTATCACCAGCTGAGGGTGAGAGAGCAGGATGTGTATAGGGCAGCCTTCCGGACCAAATATGGACACTACGAGTTTGTATTATGCCATTTGGGCTTACGAATGCCCCAACCGTCTTCATGGAGTTGATGAACAGCATATTCATCGACTTCCTGGATCAGTTTGTGGTGGTCTTCATAGATGACATTCTGGTGTACTCTCGTAGCAGAGAGGAGCATGCAGGACAGCTGAGGACTGTGTTACAGGTTCTATGAGATAGAAAACTTTATGCTAAGTTCTCTAAGTGTGAGTTCTGGATGCCAAAGGTAGCATTCCTAGGTCATGTTGTATCAGCTGAAGGGATCAAGGTGGATCCGGCAAAGATCGAGGTAGTAACAGCTTGGACGACACCGACGAACGTCAAGGATGTACGTAGCTTCCGTGGCCTAGCCGGTTATTATCGACGCTTTGTGGAGGGATTTTCTATGATTGCCCGTCCACTGATGAGTCTGCGGAGGAAGACTACCAGATTTGTATGGTCTGATCAGTGTATGTAGAGTTTTGAGGAGCTGAAGAGACATCTGACTTCCGCTCCTATCTTAGCACAACTAGAGGGCACATCTGATTTTGTGGTATATAGTGATGCATCCAAGCTAGGCTTGGGATGTGTGTTGATGCAGAGGGGCAGAGTGATAGCTTATGCGTCTAGACAGCTGAAGACATATGAGGAGAACTACCCAACTCATGATCTTGAGTTGGCAGCAGTAGTTCATGCCTTGAAGATCTAGAGACATTATTTGTATGGTGCCACATGTCAGATCTTCATAGACCATAAGAGTCTGAAGTATATATTTACGCAGCGGGAATTGAATAACCGCCAGCGTAGATGGCTTGAGCTGATCAAGGACTTTGATCTAGAGATTCTGTATCATCCAAGGAAGGCGAACGTTGTTGCCGACGCCTTGAGCAGGAAGACGCCTCGAGAGAAGGCGATTGCGAGGTTGACAATTTAGCATCAGTTGCAGAGAGACCTGATTTGGTTGAAGATGGACGTCCAGTTTCCAGATGAAGATGCCCAACTGAGTATTTTAGAGGTTCTTCCTGATCTGTTGGGTGAGATCCAGCAGAAGCAGGGGACCTGCCCGACACTGATGAGGATCCGAGAAAGAATGTCTTAGGATGAGGCACCACAGTTCCTTTTAGGAGCAATTATATGTTTTGATTGTACTCAGCGGTACCTTATATAAACCTTTTGATTTATATATTACATTTTTATGTTTTGGTTTTAATCTATTTGTGTCTTGTTGTAAGATCCAGTGAACTTGTTGTCTACTAGGGTCAAGATTCATTGTGAGATCCTAGCCCAGTAACGCTTCGAGTCCCACGGATTCGGGGTGTTACAGTCAACATCATACAAAGGCTTCTGAAAAAATAATGGTGAATCACCTATGACAACCTGTAGCATATTGGCCTGAATATGATATTTCTCCGTACCAGATGCAATGAACTTATCAAATGTTGACCGATTATAAGCTGTAGACCACGTACATCCCAAAACAGCAATACGATTAAACAAATATGCATGCTCGATGACTGATTTGCGCATTATCATAACTAATTCGTCAATGGCCTGAAAATACGTAGAATACATAAGAGTAATCTTAACAAAAAAATAACATAAATCATAATAGTAATCTTAACTATTACCTCATCTTTAGTCCATCCACCAGGGTTTAGTATCTCCTGAATCGAATCCCTTGACAGATTTTTTAGATATCCCCTAATCAAACCATGTCCGTCCTTGTTCTTAACCCAGTTGAATAGTTTCTGCCGTTCATTTTTTTCAACAAATTTCCATTTGGTTGTTTGGGAAATTTAGTGGGCTTCCTGTAAGGAGTTTTCTTCCACTTACTATCTTTGTGTTCTCTTAAACCCTTCCTACATGGAACATTGTGTGCTATATCTTCCTGAATAACAACAACAAAATATGTATCAAATTAAAACACATACAAATATATTTAAAATATACATAACATTGAGTTTAATACCTCATTAATTTCTTGACATATTTCTTGTATCATTGCATCATCTAGAACGTCTTTCTTTTCTGAATCACAAACTTTTTCGGAACTCGCCCCAGCTTCATGTGCTACAGGATTGGATGCAGAATTCACAAATTCATTAACCAACTCTTTCACTTTTTTTTCCAATCTTTTGCTTGAAAGATATACAGTAGAGTCTAGCTTCTCATACAATGTACCCATATCCCTGGAGTACGTCATCAAATCGTCGATCATCATTGCCTGATCCTCTACCTTCTCAAACAATTTGTTTTGTTCGATCTGTATACCTTCAAGCTTGTTCAAAATTTGGGACACCCAAGCAGGTTGATATGTACTGGTCCTGAAAATATATTAACAGTATGGATGGAATCAGTACATTAATATGCATGAATAATATCTTAAAACATGATTTGAACAATAAAACACACACATACACAAAAATCCAACCAAAATAACTCACTTTTTTTCTACAGAAATATTTGCTTTAACAACTTTGTCCACAACAGCAGTAACATCAACACTCGCTTCTTCAAAATCAGGTACATCAGTGCGCTCAGATGATTGGGGGATCAATGGTTCCTCTCCCTTCAAGGACATTTTAGGGTACCTACACAAAACAATATATACAAAAGTAGTATCATACAACAATAGTTTATACACAAAAAGGTACATGAATTTAAGAAACAGCTTTATTTGGTAGAAAAACAATCAATTAATGTAATTACTGCAATAAAGGACAATACACAAACATGTAAAATAATAAGTTATGTATAAATAAGTACAAAAATTCCCCCCATGCACACAAACACACACAATGTAAAGCATTGAATCAATGACAGATCTGTACACAAACACTACATAAAACATAACAATAAAACTAAATATGTAAATAACTTACTATTTATCTTCAGAAATCTTCACATTAACATCAACAACACTAGATTATTTACAAACAGGTACATTAGTATGCCCTGTTGATGTAGGAATCAATGGTCGTCTCCCCTTCAAAGTCAGTTTATTGTACCCACACAATAACATATGAAAAAGTTAAGAACATGTAAAATAAGCAATGATGTATAAAGAAGTACACAAATGCTCCACATGCAGAACACACACAATGTGAACCAATAAACTCAATTATAGATATGTACACAAATATCACACAACAATAAAACAATAAAACTAAACAAGTACATAACTTACTGTTTATTTCCAAAACTCTTCACATTAACATCAACACTAGATTCTTTAGAAACAGGTGCATCAGCGACATCAATAGGACCGTCGGGTTAGTCCCGAGATCTTCCTCGTTTGCCTTATATGTTACGTGTTTTGGTTGAGTTATGTGAACCTTACGAGGTTGCGATATGATTTCTATACATAGACTTGATTTGGAGATGACAGTATACCTTTTATGAGTTGTACGGGTTTACGAAGCGGATTTTTTTTGGAGAGTGTTGGGTGTAGCAAGTTTCGGGACGAAACTTGTTTTTAGGGGGGTTAGATGTAACGCCCGAAAATTTTAGAAAATAAATATATCGTGTTGTTTCACTTTCCGTAAATTATTCTACGGAAAGGTTCGATAAATATTCCGAAAACAGTAAACCGTAAATTATTTTTACGGGAATGTCGGAAATATTCCGACCCGTAACACCCATTACGGAACTAGTTTAACGAGTTGGTTCCGCCCTAATTTCTTTTTCCTTCCTTCTTCCTGGAGAATCTCGGCCTGCCTATCTCGGCCGAGACCGACGCCTAGTTGTTTGCTTTTGGAGCATGTTGCCGCCCGCCTACCTCCCTGCCTAGGCCTGGCCTGCTGTCCCCCGACCCCTCAGTTCGTCCTGCACCTGAGGCCAACCCCTCGTTCCTGTGCACTCGGCTTCCCTCTCTCCCCTCCTACACTCATCCCTCCTCTCCACGCCACACTCCTCCCTCATTCCACGCCTCACTCACCACTCCCTCTCCCACTGCTCTCACACAACCGTACCTAGCCGCCCTGTCCGTCACCTTCGTCTTGTCTCCCTCTCCACGCTCGGAGCCTTGGAGTTCGTCGAAGAGCCACCCACCGAGACCCCTATCCCTCTTTCTGCGTCGAGGCTGCTCAGGCACGGAGAGCCGCAGCGAAGCCGTCGCCGCCAAGGAAAGCCTTCACTGTCGGCGTGCCTCGCCTGCACGGGCCTAACCGGAGCCGCCGACGCCAGTCGCCCTCCCCTTCGCCACGCCGTTCCCTTCGGCCGCGGGTGAGCAGCAGCTCACTTCTCCCCTCCCCTGCGTTGCCCTCGCTGGAGTTGAAGGCCGGCCGCCACCGTCGGAGTGAAGTCGCGACTCAGGCCACCGAGGGAGACCATCGCCGCCACTTGCCGCCGCTGGAGCCGCCGGAGAGGCACTGTAGAATCTCGGCCGAGATTTGCCAAAAATCACGGTCGGCCACCCCCTCTTTTAGGTATATTACATTTTCGACCCCCTCACTTTTGGTTAATTACAGATTATACCCAGCAGATTGTTTATTACGGTTTTGACCCCTAGGTTTCGGAAAATGAATAATTGCCCCGGAAAATGGGTTAGCGGGTTTTAAACTCGGAATTTATAACGAGTTTATTATTAGGTTGGATATCTTATATTTGATGATCAATTTAGCGTATGGGCTAAATTGGGTAGTTTAATGCTAGGTCCGGATTACGATAAAAAAAAGCCACGAATTCATATCGATCTTGTTATGTCCCGTAGTGTCATGATAGGTTGGAAATTGCATAACTTAGTGGAAATGCCAAGTAGCGGCTTTTGAGACCTTAAGAGAATGTGAGGAGTGGGATTAGACCTAGTTGGCTTTTACGTCATTATCGACGGTGATCATGTTGGACTCTAGGATGCGGTCCTAGAATCGTAGTCAAATGATCCTGCGTAGGTCATTTGTGTAGAAGTCCTAGACTTCTCAGGTTGAGCGGGTTTTTATGATACCTTGTTGTGAACAGGTTGTGTACTCCTTCCCAAGGGAAGCTAGAGCGTTTTGTGAGATAGCGTTTGGGACGAGGTAAGTCTACGGACTTACTTGGCTCGTATTTTATGTATTAGTATTGTTGTTTGTTTGGTGATGTGTGTTTATGTTTTTGTTATAACTATTAAATCGGTAATTAGGACCACCGACCCTATATGTTTATATTGGCCCAAGTGTATGAGAACGGGCGGTGACAATACTGCCTAGCCCATAGTGAGGTCTGGGGGATTCTCGGCGACTAGCCCGGCGGGTTAGATGGGCGGATGCATTCGCACCATTCCTTGCCGGTAAGTGGGGACCGAGGCGAAACCATTGGGGTCTCGTGTCACAAAAGAAGTTGAACTAGAATGAAATACGACTTAATAATAAAAATTAAGAAATCGGACTTGTGTGATTTATTTTTTGTGTTATTGATGTGTTTGTGCCTTCACCGCTTTCCTAATATCTAAAATATGAGCTAACGGTTTAAAACCGTTTGTGTAGATGACTTGCAGGTTAGGGATGTCGCCGAGTGAAGCGAAGGAGTGGACAGCCAGGGTCTCCGTATATTATAGGACGGGGATGTTTTGAGTCATATTTCATGTTGTCATTTATGGATATTGTCGTATGTTTAGAATTCGGATCTATTTACGTTGTTTTGAGGACTCGGCTGAGTTTCCAAGTTGTAGTTTCGTACTTTTCGTTTCCGCATACATTAAAAACATATTTGAGTTTTCGCCTTTATTTGTGCCATGTTGGAAGGTCCGGTGAAATTGTTGTCAAGCTAAGGGTCGGGACCCATTGTGAGGTCTCGCCCGTAGCGCCCCGAGTCCCGCGGATTTGGGGTGTTACAAAAGTGGTATCAGAGCCAGGTTCAGGGTCAGACCCGCACTCAGGGATCCGCTCAGGGACAGGGCCGAGGTAGAGGCCGTGATGGAGGTACTTAGGAGACCAGAGGCACACATGCCAGGGTATTCGAGCTGAGGAGTGTTGTTGATCCTCCAGCGCCGGCAGCCCTAGGTACTATTCAGATTCACGGTTTTTCGGTCCGAGTTTTATTTGATACGGGTGCTACGCACTCGTTTATATCCGATGATTGTGTAGCTAGGTTGTCCTTAGCTACGATAGAGGGGAGACCCTTTACTATAGGGTTACCCGATGGAGGTAGGGTTAGTGGCACCCGAGAGGTACGCGGTTGCCCCATTCGTTTGGGGAACCGAGATTGGTTAGCCAACTTCTTTGTCATGCACTTAGTGCATCAAGAAGTCATCCTGGGGATGGATTGGATGGACCGCCATCATGCCGTTTTGGACATCAGCCGGAGGACCGTGACGATTTCCACAGAGACGGGGCAGGAGGTGATTTTCCGATGTTGGGACCTCGGGAAAGCCGGTACATTCATTAGCGCCGTTCGAGCTGCTAGACTTATCGGGCAGGGATGTGAGGCCTTCTGGTGTTATGCCATGAAGGAGGAGGAGACAGGACCATCACTGGAGGAGATCCCTGTGGCATGCAAGTTCGAGGACGTTTTCGGGGAGCCACCTGGGCTACCACCGCAGAGGAGCGTTGACTTCACTATTGAGTTGGAGCCCGGCACTAGGCCGATCTCCAAGGCTCCATACCGCATGGCGCCGATCGAGTTACTGGAGCTGAAGAAGCAGCTCGAGGAGTTAGCCGATAGGGGTTTCATACGCCCGAGCGTTTCCCCTTGGGGTGCACCGGTCCTCTATGTTAAGAAGAAGGACGGATCTTTGAGCCTATGTATCGACTACCAGGAGTTAAACAAAGTCACCGTCAAGAACAAGTACCCGTTACCGCGCATTGATGATTTGTTGGACCAGTTGCAGGGAGCCTCCGTATTTTCACGTATTGATTTGAGGTCGGGATACCACCAGCTTAGGGTGAGAGATGAGGACATACCGAAGACGGCATTCAGGACGAGATACGGCCACTATGAGTTTGTCGTGATGCCATTCGGGCTCACGAATGCACCTGCCGTCTTCATGGAGTTGATGAACGGCATCTTCATCGACTTCTTGGACCAGTTCGTGGTGGTATTTATTGACGACATCTTATTCTACTCCCGGAGTAGAGAGGAGCATGAGGGACACCTGAGGACGGTACTTCGAGTCCTCCAGGATAGAGAGATTTACGCTAAGCTCTCTAAGTGTGAGTTTTGGATGTCCAAGGTGGCATTTTTGGGACATATAGTTTCCGCCGAGGGTGTCATGGTCGACCCGGTGAAGATAGAGTTTGTTTCCTCATGGCCGCCTCCTAGGACGGTCAAGGAGGTGCGCAGTTTCTTGGGCTTAGCGGGATACTACCGCCGTTCTGTTGAGGGTTTCTCCGTGATTGCACGACCGCTCACTTCCTTCCTGAGGAAGTCTACCAGATTCGTCTGGTCCGAGCCTTGCCAGTGCAGCTTTGAGGAGCTGAAGAGGAGGTTGACCTCCGCTCCTGTTTTAGCTCAGCCTGAGGGCATAGAGGACTTTGTGGTATATAGTGACACCTCCAAGCTAGGCTTGGGGTGCGTCTTGATGCAGAGGGGTAGGGTTATTGCGTACGCTTCTCGGCAGCTGAAACCGTACGAGGAGAACTACCCTACCCATGATCTCGAGCTAGCGGCAGTGATTCACGCCCTGAAGATCTGGCGACACTTCTTGTACGGGGCTACGTGCCAGATCTTCACTGACCATAAGAGTGAAGTATATATTCACTCAGCGGGAGTTGAATAACCGCCAGAGGAGATGGGTGGAGCTCATCAAGGACTTTGACTTGGAGATTTTATACCATCCGGGGAAGGCGAACGTAGTCGCCGATGCTTTGAGCAGGAGGACACCTCGGGATGAGGTGATAGCTCGGCTTACGGTTCAGCCTCAGCTGCAGAGGGATTTGATGGGCTTAGAGTTGGATATCCGATTTCCGGGTATGGACGGTCGGTTGTCCGAGTTAGAGGCGTTACCTGACCTGTCCGGGGAGATCCTGCAGAGGCAGGAGAGTTGTCCCCTTTTGATGAGGATCCGGGACAGGATGTCCCGAGGAGAGGCACCACAGTTTGTCACGGGGGCAGATGGGCTTTTGAGACGTCAGGGACGTATTTGTGTACCGTCGGATCAGGAGCTGAGAAAGCGGATTTTGCACGAGGCCCATTCCACACCTTACTCAGTGCACCCAGGCGCGAGTAAGATGTACCAGGACCTTAGGAGATCCTATTGGTGGGGCGGGCTCAAGCCCGATGTAGCTAGATAAGTGGCCCGATGCGCGACCTGCCAGCAGGTCAAGATCGACCACCATAGACCCGGAGGAGAGCTCCACCCACTTCCCGTGCCGCAGTGGAAGTGGGAGGACATATCTATGGACTTCGTGACCGGCCTGAGACCTAGTAGGAGCTTTGACGCGATATGGGGGTAGTGGACCGGTTGACGAAGACCGCACGTTTCATTCCTATACGGGAAACGTGGCCGGTGAGTCGTTTAGCCGAGGAGTTCACCCGTCAGATTGTGAGACTACATGGAGTCCCGAGGACCATCATCTCGGACAAGGACGGGCGTTTTACCTCGAAGTTCTGGCAGCAGGTACACGCTGCCCTAGGTTCGAGTCTCCATTTCACCACCGCATACCATCCCCAGACCGACGGCCAGTCTAAGCGGACTATTCAGACTTTAGAGGATATGCTTCGAGCGTGCGTACTAGACTGGGGTCCGGTATGGCCAGATCATCTCCCGTTGGTCGAGTTTTCGTATAATAACAACTGGCACGCTTCGATTGGGATGGCACCGTATGAGGCATTGTACGGACGGAGATGCCGTACTCCCTTATGTTGGGACGAGCCCGGGAGCTCTAGCATTGTAGCACCGGATCAGGTACAGGATGACATGGCGAGAGTCGCTTTGATTCGGGAGAGGATGTTGGCTGCACAGAGCCGTCAGAGGTCGTATGCGGATAGGAGGCGTAGACCTCTCGAGTTCAGGGTAGGAGCTCATGTCTGGTTGAGGGTATCACCGACACGGGGCGATAGACGATTCGGCATTAACGGGAAGTTAAGCCCCCGATATGTCGGACCATTTGAGATCTTGGAGAGAGTCGGTGAGGTGGCATACCGGTTAGCATTACCACCGCGGTTGGAGGGTATACACCCGGTCTTTCATGTCTCTCAGGTGAGAGAGTGCATACATGACCCGAGACACGTCATTAGTCATGAGGACCTAGTGGTCGAGCCGGACCACACTTTCGCAGAGCACCCGATAGCGGTCTTAAGAGCGGAGTACAAGACGCCTTCGATCGAAGGAGATACTGATGCTGAGGATCTAGTGGTCGAGGCAAGGAGCCGACGAGGCTACATGGGAGACGGAGGATAGTATCCGGAGGAACTATCCCGAGTTTTATGCAGCCCTAGCGACATCGATAGGACCGTCGGGTTCGTCCCGAGATCTTCCTTGTTTGCCTTATATGTTACGTGTTTTGGTTGAGTTACGTGGGCCTTACGAGGTTGCGATATGATTTTTATACATAGACTTGATATAGAGATGACAGTATACCTTTTATGAGTTGTACGGGGTTACGAAGCGGATTTTTTTTGGACAGTGTTGGGTGTAGCAAGTTTCGGGACGAAACTTGTTTTTAGGGGGGTTAGATGTAACGCCCGGAAATTTTAGAAAATAAATATATCGTGTTGTTTCACTTTCCGTAAATTATTCTACGGAAAGGTTCGATAAATATTCCGAAAACCGTAAACCGTAAATTATTTTTACGGGAATGTCGGAAATATTCCGACCCGTAACACCCGTTACGGAACTAGTTTAACGAGTTGGTTCTGCCCTGTTTTATTTTTCCTTCCTTCTTCTTGGAGAATCTCGGCCGAGACCGACGCCCAACTGTTTGCTTTTGGAGCATGTTGCCGCCCACCTACCTCCCTGTCTAGGCCTGGCCTGCTGTCCCCCGACCCCTCAGTCCGTCCTGCACCCGAGACCGACCCCTCGTTCCTGTGCACTCGGCTTCCCTCTCTCCCCTCCTACACTCATCCCTCCTCTCCACGCCACACTCCTCCCTCATTCCACACCTCACTCACCACTCCCTCTCCCGCTGCTCTCACACCACCGTACCTAGCCGCCCCGTCCGCCACCTTCGTCTTGTCTCCCTCTCCACGCTCGGAGCCTTGGAGTTCGTCGGAGAGCCACCCACCGAGACCCCTCTCCCTCTTTCTGCGTCGAGGCTGCTCAGGCACGGAGAGCCGCAGCGAAGCCGTCGCCGCCCAGGGAAGCCTTCGCCGTCGCCGTGCCTCGCCTGCACGGGCCTAACCGGAGCCGCCGACGCCAGTCGCCCTCCCCTTCGCCACGCCGTTCCCTTCGGCCGCGGGTGAGCAACAGCTCACTTCTCCCCTCCCCTGCGTTGCCCTCGCTGGAGTTGGAGGCCGTCCGCCACCGTCGGAGTGAAGCCGCGACTCAGGCCACCGAGGGAGACCATCGCCGCCTCTTGCCGCCGCTGGAGCCGCCGGAGAGGCACTGCAGAATCTCGGCCGAGATTTGCCAGAAATCACGGTCGGCACCCCCTCTTTTAGGTATATTACATTTTCGACCCCTCACTTTTGGTTAATTACAGATTATACCCAGCAGATTGTTTATTACGGTTTTGACCCCTAGATTTCGGAAAATGAATAATTGCCCCGGAAAATGGGTTAGCGGGTTTTAAACTCGGAATTTATAACGAGTTTAATATTAGGTTGGATATCTTATATTTGATGATCAATTTAGCGTATGGGCTAAATTGGGTAGTTTCATGCTAGGTCCGGATTCCGATAAAAAAAAGCCACGAATTCATATCGATCTTGTTATGTCCCGTAGTGTCATGATAGGTTGGAAATTGCATAACTTAGTGGAAATGTCAAGTAGCGGCTTTTGAGACCCCAAGAGAATGTGAGGAGCGGGATTAGACCTAGTTGGCTTTTACGTCATTATCGACGGTGATCATGTTGGACTCTAGGATGCGGTCCTAGAATGGTAGTCAAATGATCTTGCGTAGGTCATTTGTGTAGAAGTCCTAGACTTCTCAGGTTGAGCGGGTTTTTATGATACCTTGTTGTGAACAGGTTGTGTACTCCTTCCCAAGGGAAGCTTGAGCGTTTTGTGAGATAGCGTTTGGGACGAGTTAAGTCTACGGACTTACTTGGCTCGTATTTTATGTATTAGTATTGTTGTGTGTTTGGTGGTGTGTGTTTATGTTTTTGTTATAACTATTAAATCGGTAATTAGGACCACCGACCCTATATGTTTATATTGGCTCAAGTGTATGAGAACGGGCGGTGACCATACTTCCTAGCTCATAGTGAGGTCTAGGGGATTCTCGGCAACTAGCCCGGCGGGTTAGATGGGCGGATGCATTCGCACCATTCCTTGCCGGTAAGTGGGGACCGAGGCGAGACCATTGGGGTCTCGTGTCACAAAAGAAGTTGAACTAGAATGGAATACGACTTAATAATAAAAGATTAAGAAATCGGACTTGTGTGATTTATGTTTTGTCTTATTGATGTGTTTGTGCCTTCACCTCTTTCCTAATATCTAGAATATGAGCTAACGGTTTAAAACCGTTTGTGTAGATGACTTGCAGGTTAGGGATGTCGCCGAGTGAGGCGAAGGAGTGGACAGCCAAGGTATCCGTACATTATAGGACGGGTACGTTTTGAGTCATATTTCATGTTGTCATTTATGTATATTGTTGTATGTTTAGAATTCGGATCTATTTACGTTGTTTTGAGGACTCGGCTGAGTTTCCAAGTTGTAGTTTCGTACTTTTCGTTTCCGCATACATTAAAAACATATTTGAGTTTTCACCTTTATTTGTGCCATGTTGGAAGGTCCGGTGAAATTGTTGTCAGGCTAAGGGTCGGGACCCATTGTGAGGTCTCGCCCGTAGCGCCCCGAGTCCCGCGGATTTGGGGTGTTACAATGAGCAGGAAATGAATCATCTGGTTTGACATTTTTAGCTTTGTGCTCGTTTTAATAATTGGAGCAAATATACCGTGTTTTAGTTTGTAGTTATCTTCAGGAGATAACTCTTCCAGAATTTGGGGAATGAGTTGCAACCTACGAAAGCAGTTTATCCTCACATTCTCATTTCTCGAATTCTCCTCGTACTTATATGTAAACTGCAAAATTACACATAAGGAGTTTATAACACACACATATGTTCAGTAGGACATTATGTATGTAGAAATTACATATATACTAACCTTGACATCGTCATAAGATTCTGCATAGAGTTTCACAATATCTTGTGTGCAAGAAGTCAGTACACAAGGTTGTTTGAATAGATAATGTGCAATTAAAAACAGTATAAGATAGTAGAATACAATATATACACAACTTGTACATAAATAATGCATGTTTATATATACACAACCAATAACATGATAATGAAGGCGACCAAACACATTATATATACACAAATTGTAAATAAAATATGAATATTATATGACACACAAACAAAAGACAACAAAACAACACAAAGACAGTAATAAAACGTATACACAAGTAATACACATAAAACCCCAAAAAACGAAATAAAACAGCAACAAAAAGTATACACAGTGATACAAACAACAAGAAGACATACGTGTTGAGATGGGCCAACATTTTTGTCAGCATAAGATGGTAACTTCTTCCGTCTTTTAGCCATCATTTTTGATCTCGCCATTGACTCTACAAGGAAATAAACAATTTAAACAACTTTGAATAATGAAAACAAAAATATATAACTATTTTAACACCAAATCTGAAACTAGCATATAAGTTTGACACACAAATTTGGCACAAACAATAAATGTTGACTTTATTATATATAAATGAACATGCATGCTATCTATAGGATACAAAATGCCATCTATTACACAACAAGAACTTAGATATTGGGTGACCATGTATATAAATCGTCTTTGACACACATGTTGACGAAATCAAAAGTAATAAAAGCAAAACGATCACAATAGACGATAACGGTGAGAGTGCAATGGATGTATCAAACTGATTTTTACAGAAATCAGAAACAAATCTAATGTCCTCTGAAGAAACAAAGAAACCAGAAGCAGTTTACGAACAGACGAACAAGTTTGAACCAAAGATTTAGCCGTAACTAAGAGAGGGAGATGAAGATGAAAATGCAGCAAAAGATTTATGTAGATGAGATTATTGATAATCGAAACAATACCTTTTGGACGGGAAGAACTTCAATGGGGAGAGAAGATTCGCCGGTGTTTTCGACGGATAAGATTTAGTGGAGGAAATCGAAACGACGGGAGAAGACTAGATGATGGAGAATTGAAAGGACGCAAGCTTTAAAATGCTGCGAAATTTTCGGCTTTGTCGTAGAATCTAATCAGACACAAAGTACCCTTTTGCCCCATAAATAACCAATAATCACAACGTTACCATCGCCGGTTAATACACTAATTTAATTACGAAAATACCAATGGCCTACTTAGTATCAAGTTTACATAAAAGGATGTAGGGCCTCATTTTTCTCATGTTTAAATTATCCATAATTACCTTACTTGTTTACTTAAGGTAAAAATTTATAGCGTATACATTACTGAAATAATATTTATTTAGTTTAACATTTCATAATAACTCGCACCGTTCATTATTATTCGTATACCTTATTTAACGGAGTGTCACATCCTCCCCTTCTAAATATATACTTCGTCCCCGAAGTATTATATTTCAAAGAGGTGGGGATATCGACTTTTCATATCATCTTCGGTTCCTTGTTTTGACCAAGGAATTTTCACTAATGGAATGAACTTATTCCACAAATACTTTTCTCGACATTCCAAAACTCGAACGGGTTCCTCGGAACTTGTGGCATCCACTTGTATCTCAATATCAGCATAGTTAATTACATGTGATGGATCAGGAAGGTATTTTCTGAGTAGCGATACATGGAAAACATTGAGCACTTGGTAGGTAGGTGGTAAGGCCAAACGGTATGCTACCGGACCTATTCTATCCAAGATTTCAAATGGTCCGATATATTTGGGTTTAAGCTTTTCCCGTTGTCCAAATCTGAACACTCCCTTCCAAGGTGAAACTTTCACAAAGACCTTGTCTCCTACTTCAAAACTTACTTCTCTGCGCTTGGGATCTGCATAGGACTTGTCTCGACTTTGCGCTGCAAGTAGTCATTTTCTGATCATGGCTACTTGTTGGGTTGTCTCCGCTAATAATTTTATCCCTAGTAATACTGCATCAGCTCAGTCATTCCAACATATCGGAGATCTACACCGCCTTCCATAAAGTTCTTCAAATGGGGTCATCTTTATCGAGTTATGCCATCTGTTGTTATTGGTAAATTCTATGAGAGGTAGGCATTGAAGCCATCCTTGGGGTCTATCAAGTACACGTGCCCTTGAAGCCGTACTAAATTGTAGATTCGTTCCCAACCATTTTTGAAGACCTTGCCAAAATATGAACATGAAACGACCATCTTGATTTGAAACATTTGATCGCGGAATCCCATGGAGGCGGACTATCTCACGTAAGTACATATCCGCCAACTTTGTTGGTCCCCATGTTGATCGGATAACCAAGAAGTGAGCTGTCTTTGTCAATCGATCGACTATCACCCATATAGAATCCTTTCCTCCGATTGTCTTAGGTAAACCCATCACAAAGTCCATGGCAATATCTTCCCATTTCCATTCTGGTACTGGGAGAGGTTGTAGTTCCCCGCCGGGTTTTCTGTGCTCAATTTTAACTTGTTGACAAGTTAAACACTTAGCCACATATTCAGAAATCTCATTTTTCATGTTGGCCCACCAAAAATTCCTTCTTAAGTCTTCATACATCTTACTTGAATGTTGTGTGCTTCTCGAAGAATTGTTTCCTTGAGTTTCTCATCAGTTGGCACACATATTCGATCTTGGAACCATAAAGACCCATCGTCATGTATTATGAAACCAGGAGCTTTGCCCGAAATTGCATCATTGCATATCTTTATCAAATAGAGGTCATCAATATGTTTCTATTTGATCTCTTCTTCCATGGTTACCCTAATTTTCATCATGCTTAACTGCCCTTGTTGAGGATACAAAACCTTTGTCTCTGCTGAATCGTTTATTAAGTACACCAGATGTCCTTCTTGAGTCTTCTTTCGACTTAGAGCATCAACTACCACATTAGCTTTTCCAGGGTGATACCTAATCTCAAGGTCATAATCTTTTAAAAGATCTAACCATCTTCTTTGTCTCATGTTTAAATCCTTTTGAGTGAATACATATTTCAGGCTCTTGTGATCAGTGAAAAGTTGACAATGCACTCCATATAGATAAGGCCGTCATATTTTAAGAGCAAAAATTACCGCGCTAGTTCCAGGTCATGTGTTGGGTAATTCTCCTCATATGATTTCAATTGTCGGGATGCATAAGCAATAACCTTATTATGTTGCATTAATACACATCCCAGACCCTGTTTTGAAGCATAACTGTATATCACATATTCCTTTTCTCCTGTGGGTAGGGTTAAGACTAGGGCGCTGGTCAACCGTCTCTTTAGCTCTTGAAAACTTGCTTCACATTGTTGACTCCACTCGAACTTGTGTGACTTGTGCAAAAGACAAGTAAGAGGTTTGGCTAACTTGGAAAATCCTTCTACGAATCACCTATAGTATCAAACAAGTCCTAGAAAACTGCGAATCTCCTTGACAGTGTGAGGTTGTGGCCAATCTACGACAGCTTCTACTTTTTAGGGATCCGCCATAACTCCTTCTTCCGAGATTATGTGCCCAATGAAGGCAACCTTGGTCATCCAAAAATCGCATTTGGAAAGTTTGGCATATAGACGATGTTGCCTTAGCACACTCAAAGTGGTTCGCAAATGTTGAGCATGGGCTTCATGGCTTGGCGAATAAACTAATATATCATCGATGAAAACGATTACGAATTCATCCAGATACTCTTGGAAGCACCTATTCATAAAATCCATGAATACAGACGGGGCATTAGTTAATCCAAAGGGCAACACTAAAAACTCATAGTGTCCATACCTACTTCTGAATGCGGGCTTAGGAATATCCCTTTCGCAAACTCGAAGTTGATGATATCCAGATCTCAGATCGATCTTTGTGAATACTTTCGCACCCTGAAGCTGATCTAGTAGATCGTCAATCCGAGAAATCGGGTATTTATTCTTAATTGTGACCTTATTCAGTTCTCGGCAATCGATGCAAAGCCGCAATGAACCATCCTTCTTTTTTTACGAGCAACACAGGTGCTCCCCAAGGTGATACACTAGGTTGAATGTATAATTTGTCTAAAAGCTCTATCAACTGCTTCTTCAATTCTTGCATCTCTCGTTGGGCCATTCTTTATGGTGGTTTGAAAATTGGGGAGGTTCTTGGTTCTAGATCAATGGTGAATTCGACCTCCCGTTTAGGTGGCATTCCTGTAATTTCCTCCGAAAACACATCTAGGAACTCTTGTACCACGGGTATCTTCGTTATATCTATCCCATTTTTTTCTCCTTCCACCATATGACACTAATACTCCATGCATCCTTATCTGAGTAACCTTATTGCCGTCATTGCATTTATTATTCTACCTTCTTCAGATGGGTTCCTACCCTTGAATTTACACCTAAAGTCTCCGTTCCCCTTTATTGTAATTGTACTAGCTTCAAAGTCAATTTTAGCAACGTGTTGGACTAACCAATCGACACCTAATATAATATCATGAGGGCTCATTTGGATAGCTATTAGGTTGGCGGGAAATTTCCGTCCCTCAATCAGAATTGGAAAATCAACCAATTCCGTAGTACCTATCAATTTATCTCCGTTGGGTAAAATAACGACATAAGGTTCACACGAGTTCTCATTTTCTACCCCGAGTTGGTTAACACATTTCTTCGAAATAAAAGAGTGTGTTGCTCCAGAGTCAAACAAAATTTCTACTGGTTTAGAATAACAATGAAGGGTACCTTGAGTAACGGTTGCATTAGTCTCTCCTATCTGTCTCATCTCGTACAGACGGGGGCCAGACTTGGAAGTTCCCGTGACATGCCTCTCCTTGTCTTGTACTGTCTGGTGTGACATTGGAGCACAACTGACTGAACTTGTTGAGATGACTTAACTCTCTGACCATTTATAGATGCTTGATAAGACATCGTTGGCTTCTACATAGTGCTTTGGCATAATCTTACCATGTGTCCAATCTTCCCACATCCTCTACATTCCCGACTTCCTTGTCACAACTTCGTAGAGGTGATTTGGACTTCCACATTGAAAGCATCGACGTTCTTCTCCTGAGACCTTGGGGTTTTGGATGGTTGTTTGTCGGCTGAAATGAGTCGGTCCTCTCCTTTCCGACTACAATGGTGGTGCCGGTCTTTTGAATCCTACACTCAATTGTCCCCCCTTTCTCCGGTTCTCGTTTTCCATCCGCTTTTTTGCATTGTCTATGGCGGCTTCCATATGTAGAGCTTCGTCCATAAATTGTTCCAAGGACACACAATTATGTCGTATCATGGATGGTGTTATCTCAGAGGGTAACCATTCATAGAATTGTCAGATCTTATCTTCTTCATCCCTAATTATTGATCCAGCATAAGGTAGTAACTGTTGAAATTTATCTTCCATTTGGGGTATTTTAAGCCCTTTATTCTGTGGAAATAATAACTCCCGTCGCTTTTCTTCCCGTCTAGCTGATGGAAAGAACTGATCCATCAACTTTGTCTTGAATAACTCCCAACTTATGGAATTATCATCCGCGGGTTTGGTTGTCTCCCACCAAAAATGAGCACTGTCTCGAAGATACAATGCAGCAATGCGAACCTAGTTTGCCTCTGAACAGTTAACTCCTCTGAACCTTTGTTCTATATGACTAAACCAATGTTGAAGCCTCATTGGTTCACCAGTTCCATCATACTTATTAGGTTTCATAGCTCATACCACATGAGATGCAAGGTCATAGCTCCATTCTTCATTTCGTACCAAGGGTCACATTACTGGTGGAGGTGATGATTCGGCTACCCTGGTCAAGCCAGAGGGGGCGTGATGCATTGCTCTATCCACCGCAACTTGAATCATATTATACAAGGCTTCTTGTCCCACTGTGTTTTCCAAAACGTTAATAGGGGGATATCGATGGGGTTGAGACTGTACTGCTGATTGTTGCAGTGCATGTATATTTCTTTCAATTTCTTCGCGGGATTGTTCAAGAATATCCATTCCTGGGTTGTTTTCTGCCATGTGTGAATGCTGACGTGGTTCACTCATCTGAATGTTAGCATTTAATCCTTGTTATTGGTACTCTTAAACATGACATTTTATAACATATACTTATTTCATACATACAAGCTTTCATTTTACATTCATCTCTTATTCAAAACAGTATATATCCTTTTCCCCGTCTATTCCACACAATCTAGAAAATTTGGGCTCTAGTTCTACTTCCTTATTCAAAACAGTATATATCCCTTTCCCCGTCTATTCTACACAATCTAGAAAATTTGGGGTTTGGTTCTATTTCCTTTAGAGCTAGGTTCATACTAACTTCACACAACCATACTCTTAGTATTATACAAATTTAGTCTCATCTTCTTGGACCTAATCTTTCTTAGGATTTTTAATCCTAAGGACGCGGTTGCCCTTTTTTTTGGTAATCACCCCTATATTTGGCTCTGAACAAGGGGTTCTCTCTTGTTGGATTTCTACTAACTCTGGTAGTTCATCTTCCACCTCCTGTAGACGAATTCTCACCTCCCTCCTTTCCTCTTGTAACTCTCGGAGTCTCTTAGTTGTCGACTTCGGTTTGGAGGTGACTTCCTTTGTTGAAATTGTGCTTCCATGCGTCGATCCTTGTTCCGAGCCTTCATCCCTAAGGGGACCCCAATAGTCTAAGTAGTCGTATCTGGGCTCTTGGGGAGCGTACATAGGTATTGGCGGTTCAGGATAGTATACCTCTTGATGTTGATATTGAGTCTCCCCAGGGTATATGTTAAAGGGGTTTCTTGTCGGATCATACTGAAAACCCTTTTCTGGGGTGTATGTGTTCAAAGGCCAGATAGGAATTGGGCATGACAATTCCGAAAATGTAGGTGTCGGGTTTATATCTCCTATTTCATTCCATTGGACTGGAGGCGTAGATTCTGGTTCAACTTTTATTGCCTTCCCCCTTGCGATTATTCGTTGTCAACTAGAAGTTGACATCTAGCCAAAGAAAATTTTGCAACACCATAATAATTGTTACAATTGTACAATGAGACAAATATATCAAAAGGCAGTTAGAGTATAGAGATGGTAACTGGAGTTCACCTGATCACACCCTTATCTTATTATGTATTCTATATATATGTATATCAACCTTGGTTCTGATACCAACCATTGTAACACCCAAATTTATTCTTTATCTAGGTATACTACAACGTCAGCGGTTTCTCTTCTACTATTGAAATCCACCTCAGGCTAAAACTAGACTTTAACGAGTTCTACAAAAACGCATTTATAACACATGCCTTGATTGAGATTACGACTATAGTTTACAGATAAAAAAAACGTTAACTGAAAACTTTAAAGTTACTCGAGCTTTCGAGCTAGCGTGAGAGGTGATCAAGTGTAACTCCTGGTACGCTTCCGTAACGTCATCTGCTACTTACCTTAACCTGTCAATAGGTCGATAACCAACCAAAACAAATAAAATAAAAATGGGTTAGTATATTTGGCAGACTAGCAAGCTGGATTAACATAATTTTAAAAAAAACATATTAATGTAGAATGACATATATTATTCATAACATTACCGTACTAGCTTTTGAACGCTTAATCAATTTAATAACACTCTTAATTACGTTAGCGTTACACTAGCAATTTTACCATGGATACCAGGTTTGATTTTAACCGTTAATCAACCGAAGGGCAAGTCTTGAAGAACCTCTTGGTAAGTCCCTGATTCCCTAAATTCACCTACTGGTAGCGAGATTGGAATTAGACGACCTAATTCCTGGGGTCCACTAAGCCCCAACGGACATTTCTAATAATGTTATCGAGCCGACATTAATATTTACCCATAATGTCCGTACCCACATTTCACATTTCCAACGGTTCGTCCATTATCCAAATAACCGCTAAAATCAACAAAATACACATTAATACGATATAAGATTATGTATGCGTATTTAACTATAGCTATCTTGATTAATATATATATTATCGATCGAATATGCACGATAGTTTTTTAAAATAACTATAATCCACTTGCCTTGTCGTAACTTAAACGCTTACTTTTATACGTTATCCACTGGATATAGCACCAAGTTAGTATTCCTCTTCCACTACGTTTTTATAGAGGCTTCTTGTGTATGTATTTTATAAAAATTGATCAAAACTACCCCCTTTTTATAGTACTGCAAGAGGAAGAACTCATTTTGTTCACTCATCTACGTGTAACTCATGTATAAAACATGTCACTTGTTTAATTCTCCTTCTCAGCAAGCTAATATGTCCATTCATCGATCCTATAAGGCTATTTAGGCAAAGTTTTTATTCTAGACTCATAACTCTTAATTAACCATGAACAAGCCCCTAAAAAAATTATATTTACCTAAGTTTCCCTATTTATTTACCACCTTATCTATATAGTTATGTATATAAGATTAACTTGTCCTAATATATCTTACTTACCTAAATTGCCCTTATAAAAATCCTTTTTATAATTTAATTATATTTATATACCCAAGATTAAGCATAAACAAGAAATAAGTTTATACTTATTTATAAATTGTTTAAAAATTATCCATATTTCCCTTACTTGTTACTTAAGGTAAAAATTTATTGCGTATACATTACTAAAATAATATTTATTTATTTTAACATTTCATAATAACTCGCACCGTTCATTATTATTCGTATACTTTATTTAACGGAGTGTCACATCTCCCTCCTCCGTTCATCTTCTCCATCCTCCTTCTCCCTCCTCTTGCATTCATCTTCTCCGGCCTCTTCCTCTTGCGTTCCTCTTCTCCATCCTCCTCCGGTCTCATTCTCCTTCTCCGGCCTCCTACGCCGTTAAAGCTTCTATCCGTAATCTCAGATCAATAACAATCTCTATCGATCATCTCTACCTAGCTTTCATTGATTTTCCTAATTAAGCGCTTCATTAATGATTTTTTTGATGATTGAAGATGATCCGAAGAAGACTGATCATTTGCTGAAACTTGAAGGAGCTAAAGAGAGGCATGAATTGTTCGAAGCTGATTTGTTGAAAGAGGGATCCTTCGATTCCGCCATTAACGGCTGTGAAGCTGTTTTTCAAACTTCATCTCCTTGTTTTGCGGTTTCCCAAGATCCCCAGGTTTATCATCCCCTTCTGCCTCTAATTACATACTTATTTCCGCCTATTAATTGATTATATCATGTATATAACGCCAATAACTTTAGGAATTCAGCTAGAATCGATAATCAAATTGAGCTAAAAAGAAAATAGTTATTTTTGAAATTTGGGATTTGATATGTAGTTGAAGTCAACAATTTCAAAAGTGAACTTGGAAAGTATTATTGACAGATATTTTAAATGAGCATGCTTTTTTTAATTTTATACAGAGTATTATTGACATATATTGTTAGGCTGTTAGCACCTCAAAATTTATGATAATTATAATCTATGTACATAAAAAAATTACGGTTGAAATGCATGGATAGATATGTAATATATGTATCAATCTATGTTACGTATTATATATACATATATATATATATATGATAGATGATCCAGTTGAAGTTCTTGTTTATTAACTAAATGAACTAATGTAGGCATGAATAACATTATGGATAATTCATGGACATAAGATATGGGATTTTACACGAGATTACTCACAAATGATCAAAACGATTTTCACACCGATGAATTTGGTAACAAACACGAGGATAACATGTATCAATCAGAAGAAGATTGTGATGCAGTTGAAGACATGGACACCATTATGGACAAAGATGCATTGGCTAAAGAAGCATCAAATATAAATCCTTCTTGGAATGTTGTTGAAGAGTGTGATCCATCTCAGATGAACTCGTGGCAAAACTGGAATGCAACAGATCAATATGTAGAAGGAGTTGAATTTGCTTGTGGCCAACATTTCAGTTCTTTATTTGAGTTGAAAAGACAACTCACAATTTATTTTGTTGCTAGAGGCAAAGAATATACGGTCAAAGTTGCAAAAAAAAAAACTACACAGTTATTTGCAAGCTACGTGAATCATGCAATTGTCCATGAAAATCTTGATTTATGGAGAATAAGTCGATATTCCGGACCTCACATCCCTACATTTGTTAGAGACGTCATGCATGTGGATAATAGTAATGTGTCTGCTGCATTCATTTATTGAGAAATTGTTTCTCTTATCCGTGCGTACAAGACAATCAAGCCACTAGTTATCATTGCATTTATGTGTGATAAGTATAAAGTGCATGTTTCATACAAAAAAGCGTGGGATGCAAAACAACGTGCACTTTCATCAATTTATGGTGATTAGTCTCAATCATATTTTGATCTTCCTCGTTTCATGTCTGCACTCCAAAATACAAATCCAGGGATTGTGGTCGAATGGGAGAGTAGGGTTCATCTTCATGCACAAATATTTGAACGTGTTTTTTAGGCATTTGGTATGTCCATTGCAGCATTTGAACATTGTTTATCAGTTATCTCTATTGATGGAACACATTTGTATGGAAAGTATATGGGTGTATTGTTGATTGCAATGGCCGTGGATGCAGAACATTAGATTTTGCCTCTAGCTTTTGCCATTGTTGAAGGAGAGAATGGATCAAGTTGGAGGTGGTTCATGGATTTTCTTGGTGAACGTACGTGTTACACAAATAGTAGGTTTTGTATATTAGACAGATATACAGGTATCATGAAGACCATGTCAGAATCTTCTAGACGGAGGGAGCCAAATGCTTATCATAGGATTTGCATGCGCCATCTATCATCAAATTTTCAATCCAAGTTCAAAAATAAGCATTTCAGAAGTCTTCTTGGATACACTACTTATCGACATGAACAAGAAGATTTTGACAAAGGGTTTAATGCCATTGGTGAAATGAATGTAGAAGCTCATCAATATTTGGAATCTGCCGGGAAGGAAAAATGGTCCTTGTATCATGATGGTGGCCGAAGGTATGGAATAACTACCACAAACTTTTCAGAGTGTTTCAATGGTGTGATGAAGTGAGCTAGATGTTTGCCTACTACTGCACTTGTTCAATCGTCCTTCTATCATTGCAAGGCATACTTTGTCCAAAGATATGCCCGGGGTTTACAACGCAGCACTGATCATCAGTTTTCAAAGAAAGTGGAAGAGATGATTGTAAAAAACATTGAAGTGTAGGGTAATGTTATGGTCACCAGATTCAACGATCGACAACTCATCTACGAGGTTTCAATTCATCTACCGGGGCTTCATGACATGGGAGGTCGTCGACAATTTGTGGTGGATTTGACCCGAAGGACTTGCACTTGTTCAAGTTGAAGATTTTCAAGGTGTCATGTCCCCACGTATTAGCAGTGTGCCGCATGCGAGGATTTGACTACACACCTTACATCGATCCTTTATATAAAAGAGAAGCTTATTCTTTGACATATAGCGCATCATTTCACCCGGTTGGTGATAGGTTAGATTGGCCAGATGTCCAAGGGCCATAATTGATTCCCGATCCGGCGATGTCAAGAGTTGTTGGGAGACCTCGATCAACTAGAATAAGGAATGAAAAGGATAGGGGTGTTCCAGGAAGAAAATGTTGTGGAATATGCAAACAACCGGGACACAACAAAAAGACTTGTCCGACACGGGCTAGCACCTCAGGCCATGACCACTAAGTAGTTAAATTTATAATTGCAAGTCTAAGTATTAGAATTTATATGATGTAATTGCAAGTCTAAGTATTAGAATTTATATGATGTAATTGCAACTCTAAGTATTTGACTTGTTATGATCTAACTGCAACTCTAAGTATTTGAATTTATATGATGTAATTGCAACTCTAAGTATTTGAATTTATATGATGTAATTGCAAATCTAAGTATTTGAATTTTTATGAACCAATAGTTGCCATGAGTATCCCTCCCGGACCATACGGGTGATCGGTTCTTTCACTCCAGCGGGAGCATAGGAAAGAGGATGTTTGGACCCGTGATTCTAGCATACGTATAAAAAATTATTTTATTGCACTTCTATTACTAACTTTTTATTGCACTTGTATTCAATAAACTATTGAAATTATTTATATATGTAGTCCCAACATCCTCTTAAGTGTAGACAGAGCATCAAGAATTATGACCCGCAGGATGAGAGAGTCGTTTATTACGTACGGCTAGCAGGGTTTTATGGTATTCACCGACTGATCTTCACATTTGAGATGGAGATGCCACTTATTACTGCTTTGGTCGAGAGGTGGAGGCCCGAGACACACACTTTCCACCTATCAGTTGGTGAGGCGACAATCACCTTAGAGAATGTTGTTGTATTACTAGGATTACGAGTGGATGGGGAGCCAGTGACAGGAACTGCTGCTCGGGATTGGGCAAAGGTGATAGAGGAGCTTCTTGGACTTGTTCCGTCCGAGGAGTATTTAGTAGGTTCGTCCTTACGTATTCAGTGGCTACGTGAACACTTTGCAAATATGCCAGCTGATGCCGACGAGGACACAGTCATGTGTTATGCAAGAGTTTATATCTTGCAACTCATGTGCGGGATATTATTTGGTGATACGAGTGGTAAAAATGTACAATTACTCTACCTCCCATAATTGGAAGACTTTGAAGAGGTCAACACATACAGTTGGGGAAATGCTGCACTTGCATACATGTACAGGCACTTATGTAGAGCAGCTCATAGGGAAAAAACAAATATAGCTGGACCCCTTATCTTGATACAAGTTAATACATTTGTGTTTATTTTTTTTGTAATCATTTACATTTGCAACTTGCTAACTTATTCGTTTTACAGTTGTGGGCATGGGAGCGGATGACAATCAAGAGACCCACTTGTACATTCATCCCAACAAACGGGGATGCACGAATTGTGAGGAATATAGCTAGGAGGAAAGCATATAGGGAGGCTAGATATTTACTTGAAAATGAAAAGCTTACATTTGGCTCCCAATTTATTCCTCAATGGTTCTTTAGCTAGAAGGTAAACTTTTTATTTGTTTATCCAAATATATATTTCTTTATTATAGCTAATAACTAACAATTTGTTTAATGATTTTGTAAGGTGTATACATTGTTCCTACAGCTATGCTCAATCATCTCGACCTATCGAGTATTATCGAGATATTTTGGACAAACAACTAGGAATTGAGGTACATCCTAACGATCTTTATATTTGTTTTATGCTCATAATTAAAATAACATATAAGTTATATGGTTTCCTTATTCAAGAAATGTTTTATGCTCATAATAACTAACAATTTGTTTTATGCTCATAATTAAAATAACATATAAATTAAAATAACTAACAATTTGTTTTTTGCTCATAATTAAAATAACATATAAGTTAAACTAACATAAGGTACATCCTAACGATCTTTATTTATTTTTAGTATATATGGGTTCCTTATACAAGAGATGTACTACAACGCCTTCCCGAGATATGCCAATCAGGGGCTCATATATATGACAGAGGCTCCACTTATATGTTCCGACAGAGTGGAGTGGCATCCACCGGGTCGGGTCATGCGACAGTTTGGGTTTCCACCAGCTATACCACATGATTGTGATTATGACAAACAACTACACAAGGTGGACCGAAGAGGAAAACTAGACTACAATTGGGTTGATTATCATGGTAAATTTGTCAAGTTATGGAATGAGCGCACTAGTTCAATTGTCATATCACAAGTATAAATTCATTTATGGTGGTAACTTTTTTATTATGTTGACTTGTATGTATATGTAACTATTTTTTAATAATTTTATTGACTTATATGTATATGTACATTCATTGATACATCACATCCCCTTCACATCCCTGCGAAAAAAGTACGCCAACAATACATGAATTGGTTTACATCCATGACACACCGTTTCATTTCTCCACCAAGGTCAAATCCAATGGGATATCATCAACCGAGAGTCCTAGATTTGTTCATGATGGTATGCAACTGTGAAAAAAGGATTTATAAACATTTACAATAAAAATTCTCAAATTCTCTATTTTTTTTAATTTGTAGGGACAATACGTTACTAATGTAGGATTTTATGGGCGACAAACGGCATAAACTTCTCAACATCATCAGAGTTCCCAAGATCTTGATGGGTTGAGCCAAAACGTGAACACGTTTTGCAACTACTTGTCAACCGAAAGTACTAAAATAATGACTAGAGCAGCCGTTGACCCATTCTACCTTCTTAGGGGATAAACCCTACAAGAGGTGCTTCATCATATATGCCTACACCGGAGGTACCACGATCCACCCATCAATCTCAATCATTCTCTACACCGCCGCCGTTGGGCATGAGTCCATCGGGCTATTCTCCATTGGTCTTCACTCCGTTGGGCTTTGCTTCATATAATGTGTAACTCAATATGGGTTTATCGGGCACACCGACCCAACCGGGTTTCTCGGGCACACCGGCCCAACCGAATGTATTTGCATCTCCACGTCTACCACAATATGCTCAATATTGAGATCTAGTTATTGATTTAGGTGAGCCGCATGTTTTGGTCCCACGACCCTTATCGTCTATTAATGAAGATGCGTCAACATCTAGAGGAGAGCGCAGAGGTGGAAGAAAAGGTAGAAATAAGACAACTTGACTGCATGCACAACTAAATTTTTTTTCTTTTAGCACGTAAGAAGTTTATTGTATAACTAAGAAAAAATCGAAACAGAGTTTCAGGTGATCGGTTATATGTATCATATCCTCGACAGATTCGAAAACACTTCAATCGGATACAAGGAACCCGTCGTTCTAAAACAACGGGTTCCTTGATCAATATTACTATTAAAAAAATTAAAATTAAAATTAAAATTGGTCTTTGAAAGAAACTCGCCCTAAACGCGGGTTTCTTTAATTTTTTTTAAAATAACGGCGGGTTCCTTGTTATTTACAAAATAAATAAAAAACCACCGTTCCAAACGGCGGGTTATTTGTAAATACTTAAAAAAAAAAAAAAAAATAGAACCCGCCGTTTGAAACTACGGTTCTTTCATAAACTTGTCGTTTCAAACGGCGGCTCCCATCCGAACCTCGATAACTTCCTCTTCACGGAATTAGTTTTATTCTGAACCTATGTTCGGAAATAGTTTTCATTTTATAACTATTTTGGAAAAAAAATCCAAATTTAAGACTAGTTTATTTGATAGTAGTTATATGTTAAAGAATGTATTATTTTGTTACATAAAAACTGGATTTGAGTTTTTACATTAATATTTTTTGCTCAACTAAATTTAAGACGGTAAATCCACCACTAATTTTCTAGACAAGTAATACATTTAGTTTGTCAATATTGAGTGGAAGTATAATCGGGTAATATTATAAAGTTAGTCTCGAAGAAACTGCATACTATTTTAACTATTTTAACTTATATTTAGTATATTCAACAATATGATAAATATGTAGTAATTAATTAAATAAAAATAAATAAATTAACAAAGGAGATAATTTTACCTAAATTTTGAACAATCTAGTTGCTACGATATGTGCCCCACTTCAATGGGATAGTAGGCCATCGGTGAAAGATTTTTGATATTCCTGTTACGTACAAAAAATGAGTTTAATGTTCATATTATTCTATTTAGTAAAGTTAACAAGGTAGAGATAATGGACCTGATACTGATAAATTCAAGTTCTTATTCTTAATCTCCGACACCATTTGGTCCATCAACGGCGTGTATATCGGTGTTTCGTTGTTCCGATGAGTTTGTTTGTCAGAGATCTATTAGGGTACCACCAGTGAGTTTTAAGACTAAAATCTCGAGACAAAGAAGAAGACATAAATAAATATGTAGGTGGATGAAGAGTGAAGACTTACTCCGATGAAATTAATGGACGCCGGCCGGCGGATATACCAAAATACAACCGGAGAACTCAAAACTCAAAACTCAGCTATAGTGTGTGGAGGTGTATTTAAGCTTCTTGTTCTGTCTATTGCTTCATTTATATACTCTATATACAAATGATACTCTGCGTTTTACTTTTTTTAATTTTTATTTATTTTTTGCTAAAAAATTGAAATATCTCCTCAAGAGGTGGGATTTGGCATTATTAGCAATAAATATTAAATATGAATTAAATTTGAAGAGAGGAAAATTAATGTATTTTTTAAAAAAGAAGTTCTATAATCTGTTAATACTAATAAAAAAAAATATAAATCTAAAACCATTCAAATAAATAACTATTATTTTTACGTTTGTAAGGTTGAACAGTATGTGGTATATTAATTTTATATGTGGGGCAATAGATCGGTCGAGGCATGCAATTATTTAGCACTACTGTAGTAGCAGCAGTAGTCTGCAGCCTTTCCTCTGTATATATATGGCAGAAATTAGATAGGAATGGGAAGTCACGGGCGAGCTTTCTATTTTGTAAAAGGCAGACTGAAGTATGATATGATATAAGGCTAAATAGATAATATTGTTACCAAAAGGCTAAATAGATTTCATGTTGTTTTTAAGAGCAACTACATATGAGTGGTTTTTATGTGGAATATATAGTGTTCACTAGTTTAGTACCCCTAACTTGTACGAAATTTGTAAAAAAAAAAAAAGAATTATAAATAAAGTATTATTAGTTATACAAAAAGTTAAAAAATGAGAATTTAGAATGAAATAATAACAAAATTATATTAAAAAAAACAAATTACATAATCAACTATCTTTGTTTTTAGGTATAAATAAAATATTAATCATTACAATTAAAGAATGTAAAATATTAAATAAATATATATATAATTAAGGAATATAATACACTATAGTTAAGATATATGAACTTTTTCTATAATATATCCAAATATTTAGCTCAATAGTTTATTTTTGGTTATTGTTTAAAATAAAGATTTGTGTGAAGATAAAATAAGCAAGTTAAAATTAGAAATAATTTTCCATAATTAAAATTACCAAATATGCGGGTTAAGGTGAGAATGACACGTGGCAAAATCCGACGAGGCGTAATATGGTGTCGCCAAGTGACAAAAGTTTAGGTGGCTTAGCGTGAGGACGAGAATTGGCCTTATTCAATTATGTTTTAGTATTATATATAGTAGATATTTGATTGAAATAAGTTGACGAATATATATATATATATATATATATATATATATATATATATATATATAACTTAATTCAATTAAATTATTTATAAAATACGATTATGTAGCAGGTCATACGATAAAGTAGTTTTTGAAACCCCATCATTATTTCCACCCATTAAACACAAATCAATCAATCACACCCTCCTATAAATCACATCATTCCACCCATTTACCCATATAAATACCCATAAATATCCACTTTCACCCTTATACCCAAGGTGGAAATATGAAGGGTCTTTTGAAACCATAGGTTAGAAAATCATTTAGGTTACTTTCAAAAAGTTTTTGAAGATGCATGTTAGGTCCTTTGTTATATCGTCATTAAGGTCATATTATTCAATTCTTTAAGTCATATTGTTCGATTCTCAAAGTCATACTCCACAGTTTTTTTAATTACCAATTTTAAAAATTACAACAAAAAAAATAAATATTTTTTTCTGTGTAGAACGTCGTCTTCTTCGTTTTGGATCGTGGATCCTTGGCTCCAACGTCCTTCTTCTCTTGCTGGATTTTCTCCAAACACCCACCACTGTTCTTAGGCACCTCTCCTCGACCTAATCGTGCTAAGAACACATGCATGCAAAGGACTTGAGTGATAACCTCTCAAAGCTTCATCCATGGCCATGGATGAAGGAGGGAAGAAGAAAGGGTTGAGCAGCCATGGAGAGGAAGGAAGGAAGGAAAGAGACTTACCACACCTGATCTGAACTTCTCCTTCTGCAGTCCACACATGCAAGCTCCTCAATCAACAATGGAAGAAGAGAAGAGAAGAGAAGAGAAGAAAGGAAGAGTGAAGGAAAAGAAATGACGTGAGAGTAAGCAAGGGAGGAGAGAGAGAGAGGGACATTGGGTGAAAAGGGGTGAGGGGACCAAGAGGTCAGCTGACCTCTTGTCCCTCCCCACGGACCGAGGGGTCGGAAATGACCCCTTGTCATTTTAACCCGGAACGAAGGGTCGGAATGCGGAAAAAAAACGAGTCGGCTCGGGATTTTTTTGGAATAAATCCCGGCACTCGGCATCTCAGCCCTACGGGAAGATCTACAAGGCGCTCTAAGTCCGGAATAGAATTCCGGGCGTTACAACTAACCCCCCTAAAAACAAGTTTCGTCCCGAAACTTGCTAAACCCAACACTCTCCGACCAACACCTCTCGTAACTACGTGGAACTCATAAAACGTCAACTACTGGCTCTAATCCAAGTCTACGTATAGCATCACATCAAGACCTCGCAAGGTACTCATAACTCATACAAAATCACATAACATATAAAGCAAACAAGGAAGATCTTGGGACTAACCCGACGGTCCTATCGATGTCGCTAAGTCTGCATAAAACTCGGGATAGTTCCTCCGGATACTATCCTCTGTCTCCCATGCAGCCTCATCGGCTCCTCGCCTCGACCACTACACTCTCAACATCGGTATCTCCTTCGATCGAAGGCGCCTCGTACTCCGCTCTAAAACTGCTATCGGGTACTTTGCAAAAGTAGGGTCCGGCTCGACCACTAAGTCCTCGTGGCTAATGATGTGCCTCGGGTCGTGTATGTACTCTCTCAGTTGAGAGACGTGAAATACCGGATGTATACCCTCTAACCGAGGTGGCAATGCTAACCGGTATGCCACCTCACCGACTCTCTCCAAGATCTCGAATGGATCGACATATCGGGGGCTTAACTTCCCCTTAATGCCGAATCGCCTAACGCCCCGCGTCGGTGATACCCTCAACCACACCTGAGCTCCTACCCTGAACTCGAGAGGTCTACACCTCCTATCCACATACGACCTCTGACGGCTCTGCACGGTCAACATCCTCTCTCGGATCAAAGCAACTCTAGTCACGTCGTCCTGTACTTGATCTGGAGCTACAACGCTAGAACTCCCCCGCTCGTCCCAACATAAGGGAGTACGGCATCTCCGTCCATACAATGCCTCATACAGTGCCATCCCAATCGATGCGTGCCAGCTGTTATTATACGAAAACTCGACCAACGGGAGGTGACCTGGCCATACCTGACCCTAGTCTAGTACACATGCTCGTAACATATCCTCTAATTTCTGAATAGTCCGCTCGGACTAGCCGTCGGTCTGAGGATGGTATGCGGTGGTGAAATGAAGACTCGAACCTTGGACGGCGTGTACCTGCTGCCAGAACCTCGAGGTAAAACGCCCGTCCTTGTCCGAGATGATGGTCCTCGGTACTCCATGTAATCTCACAATCTGACGGGTAAACTCCTTGGCTAAACGACTCACCGGCCACGTTTCCCGTATAGGAATGAAACGTGCGGTCTTCGTCAACCGGTCTACTACCAGCAGGTCAAGATCGACCACCAGAGACCCGGAGGAGAGCTTCACCCACTGCCCGTGCCGCAGTGGAAGTGGGAGGACATATCCATGGATTTCGTGACCGGTTTGAGACATCTTACTCGCGCCTGGGTGCACCGAGTTAGGTGTGGAATGTGCCTCATGCAAAATCCGCTCTCTCAACTCTTGATCCGACGGTACACAAATACGTCCCTGACGTCTCAATAGCCCGTCTGCTCCCGTGATAAACTGCGGTGCCTCTCCTCGGGACATCTTGTCCCGGATCCTCATCAAAATGGGACATCTCTCCTGCTTCTGCAAGATCTCTCCGGACAGGTCAGGTAATACCTCTAACTTGGACAAACGACCGTCCGTACCCGGGAACCGGATATCTAACTCCAAACCTATCAAATCCCTCTACAACTAAGGCTGAACCGTAAGACGAGCTATAGCCTCCTCTCGAGGTGTCCTCCTACTCAAAGCATCGGCGACTACGTTCGCCTTTCCCGGATGGTACAAAATCTCCAAATCAAAGTCCTTAATTAACTCCAACCATCTCTTCTGGCAGTTATTCAACTCCCGCTGAGTGAATATATATTTCAGACTTTTATGGTTTGTGAAGATCTGGCATGTAGCCCCGTACAAGTAGTGTCGCCAGATCTTCATGGCATGAATCACTTCCGCTAGCTCAAGATCGTGGGTAGGGTAACTCTCCTTGTACGGCTTCAGTTGCCGAGAAGCGTACGCAATAACCCTACATCTCTGCATCAAAACGCATCCCAAGCCTAGCTTGGAGGCGTCACTATATACCACAAAATCCTCTACGCCCTCAGGCTGGGCTAACACAGGAGCGGAGGTCAACCTCCTCTTCAGCTCCTCGAAGCTACGTTGGCAAGGCTCGGACCAGACGAACCTGGTAGACTTCCTCAGCAAGGAAGTGAGCGGTCGTGCAATCACGGAGAAACCCTCGACAAAACGGCGGTAGTATCCCGCTAAGCCCAAGAAACTGCGCACCTCCTTGACCGTCCTAGGAGGCGGCCATGAGGAAACAAACTCTATCTTCGCCGGGTCGAACATGACACCCTCGGCGGAAACTATATGTCCCAAAAATGCCACCTCGGACATCCAAAACTCACACTTAGAGAGCTTAGCGCAAAACTCTCTATCCTGGAGGACTCGTAGCACCGTCCTCAGGTGTCCCTCAAGCTCCTCCCTACTCCGGGAGTAGACTAAGATGTCGTCTATAAACTCCACCACGAACTGGTCCAAGAAGTCGATGAAGATGCCGTTCATCAACTCCATGAAGACGGCGGGTGCATTCGTGAGCCCAAATGGCATCACGACAAACTCATAATGGCCGTATCTCGTCCTGAATGCCGTCTTCGGCACGTCCTCCTCTCTCACCCTAAGCTGGTGATATCCCGACCTCAAATCAATACGTGAAAACACGGAGGCTCCCTGCAACTGGTCCAACAAATCATCAATGCGCGGTAACGGGTACTTGTTCTTGATGGTGACTTTGATCAACTCCCGGTAATCAATGCATAACCTCAAAGATCCGTCCTTCTTCCTAACGAAGAGGACCGGTGTACCCCAAGGGGAAACGCTCGGGCGTATGAAACCCCTATCGGCTAACTCCTCGAGCTGCTTCTTCATCTCCAGCATCTCGATCGGCGCCATGCGGTATGGAGCCTTGGAGATCGGCCTCGTGCCGGGCTCCAACTCAAATACCCTGGCCTGTGTGCCTCTGGTCTCCTGGGTACCTCCACCACTACTAGGCCTGCTCTCGAAATAGGGTTTGGACTATCTCAACCTGCCTCTCCTCTGGACAACGGACCGCCTCTAAAGCTGACTCCACATGCCCAATCTAGTGCTCGACCTCTAACCTACCTTCCCGTTGAAGTAAGGTACATGCTGCTGGTTGAAAGCCTTCAACCATGAATTAGGTCTCGGAGACCTCAGCTTGTCTCTCGCCCTAACAACCTCCACAACTGGCTCGAGTGCAACCATTGCCGGTGCAACTATCTCTCGTGCAACCCTAATCTGGGTCACCCTCGGTGTGACCTCAGCTAATCTCGCAGGTGCAGGTGCAGGCACCGGTGGTGCGGGAGGTGGTGCTCCAGTCCTAAATGCCTCCTCAACTCGTCGTACGTAGTCCCCAAACACAGTAGCTCCCACGGACGCTCCCCCGGTCCTGACAGATGGAGAACCCTGCGCCCTGGACCTCACAACGGTCCTATCCCTAGCCTCGGGAACGATGCTCTCTGCTACTTCCTCTACTGGGGCCTTTGCTGCTGGTGCACCAACAACTGGTGGGTCCGCAATGGGGATACGTCCCCGACCTCTACCTCTCGTACCTGGAGGTCTTCCTACTCGTCTCCGCCCTCTTGGGACGGTATGGGGAAGTGGTGGTCTACCCCTGGCGGGTCCTACGTAAGCGGTAGCTCTCGTACGTGCCATCTAATAGCGTATGACGTTTACTTAAGTATAATTGTGTAGGTACTACTTATGATTTCGGTATGATAAACTTCTAAAAGCATAAAGGTAAACATGGTCACAAAATACATCTAAGGCATACAAGCCCAAACATCCTAAGGCCACATACGTAGCTAGGTACACACAAATCCACAAACATCCTTAGATCATATATTATATATATAACTATGTACTAATATATACATACTTCTAATCCAGAGATCTATGTCGCCGAGGTTTGCGGAAGGAGTGGTGGTCCCGTACATTCTAACCCAAACCAGACTCATGCACATGATTTTGAAAACAAAAAGTCAAAACCCGTGGGGGTTCTGTTTATTCCTCATTCGGCCTTTATAAAGATTGCGAGTGCATTGTTGTCAACCTAGGGCTCTGATACCACTTTAGTAACACCCCAAATCCGCGGGACTCGGGATACTACGGGCGAGAACTCACAATGGATCCCGACCCTTAGCTTGACAATAATTTCACCGGACCTTTCCAACAAGGCAGAAATAAAGGCGAAAGGTCAAAACGTTTTTAATGTATGCGAAAACCGGAATGTAAAGACTACAAAGTGGAAACTCAGTCGAGTCCTCAAAACAACATAACTCCGATACGAAAGTCTAAATCGTGCAACAACATCCACAACCAAAGATACGAACACATAACCCAAAACGTAACACAACCCAAAAACGTCCCCGTCCTATAATGTACGGAGACCCCGACTGTCCACTCCTCCACCTCACTCGTACCTAACCTGCAAGGCATCTACAACCACGGTTTAAAACCGTTAGCTCATATTCGAAGCATTAGAAAAGAGGTGAAGTCACAAGCACATACATATCACACAACATAAAACACGCAAGTCCGGTTTATTATCTTTTTATTATTAAGTCATATCCCGTTCTAATTCAACTTCGGTTTGTGACACGAGACCACCGTGGTCTCGCCTCGGTCCCTACTTACCGGAAAAGAATGGTACGGATGCATCCGACCATCTAACCCGCCGGGCTAGTCGCCGAGAACCTCCTAGACTTCCCGCAGGGCTAGGCAGATGATGTCACCGCCCGTTATCATACACTTGGGCCAAAATATATAAGGTCGGTGGTCCTAGTTACCGGTTTAGTTGTTATAACAAGAACATAAACACACACCACCAAACACACATCAATGCTAATACGTAAAATACGAGCTAAGTAAGTCCGGAGACTTACCTCGTTACCACACTCAAGTCACCACACTCTTGCTTCCTTAAGGAGGAAGCCCACAACATGCTCACATGAGATATGCATATCAATACATACTCACTCTCAAGAAGTCTTAGACTTCACTCTAGTGATCTAAGCAAGATCACCTAACCCTCAAGCTAGGAATGCATCCTAGGTCCCAAGTACTCACCACACTCTCCACACATGGAAGCAGCTCACAACAGTTTATAACCTCACAAGATATTAATCCTCAACCAAGGAGGAACAAGCTAACCTAGAAGGTCCATCATGCTCACATGCTCATATCCATCAACTATATCCAGCCTTAGGGGCTCCTAGGTTCACAACCACTAAGTGTCATTCTCAAGCTACTCTAGGCCATCCTAAGCATGCTACTAACATGATTCAACAACAATACTAAGGAAGGAACGAAGAGGAAAGGAAAGGAGAAGCCTACTGTTGTAGAAACCGCAGCCGCGGAGTCAGCTGGCACCCCCTGCGGAATACAGAAGCCGCCTCCGCGGAACCAGGAGCCGCACCCGCGGTGGTCCGGAGTCGTGCGTTTGGCGCCGTCCCTGCGGCCGTGCCGAGCCGCACCCGCTGCCATGCTAAGCCGCCTCTGCGGCTAGAATATATTTAAACACATTTGTGATTATTGATCCTCCTTTAAATCCCAACTAGTATATTACCCGTGCCTTGGACGAGATTTAATAAAAAAATTATTATTTATTTATTTATTTCTTTAAGAGATTATATATTTTTTTGTCATTAGGTAGAGTAGATAATAAGCAATAAATATTTTTACACTTTACATATAGTATTATATGATACATTACTAAAATATATAACTGTATAATAACTCATTATATATTTGTTTCCCCTTATTATATTGGTTCATATGTTAATATTTTTATCTATTATATAATATTATATAATACATGAATAAATATTTACTTAGAGAAGATCTTTATTTTGTTGGTTGTTGAAATTTATTAAACGTTCAGATTTATTGTGGAATTCATTTTTTGTTGGGCTGAAAGATTTTTTCGCAGAATCAATATTTTTATACACATTTTTTTTAATATTCTTTTTTTAATGAAGAAACATAATAAGATTTTGGTGAGCTATAGTTAAATGCTGATATAACACGTGACAGTTAACTTTTTTCTGTGTGACACGTGACAAAGATTGCTACTCCTCATGTTATTATTTTAGGATGTAACTCGAAAGATCGGGACTTGTATGAGTACATATGTAAAATAAGATTTTTTTTCCAATTTTTAAATGAGTCAAAAAATTTGTTTGAACCAGGTGACTATAAACATAATATTAAATTTAAATGAGGCGAGCGTAAGTGTACCATAATCCAGACTCATTCGGCTGAACAAAAACCCAAATTATAAACGAAAAATTTGCACATTAAATAAATAAATAAATAAATAAATAAATAAATAAATAAATAAATAAATAAATATATATATATATATATATATTATATTTGAATTGTGGGTAAACAAAATACGTAAGATTTATTTACAACTCACGTCAACGAAACAATCATGAAAATGCAAGGGGAGCAACGAGGCACCCATCCTATCTTCGGCGGCAACCACGGCATTGACAGCTGTTTGAATGATGGAGAGTGCATTTGGGCATGAATAGGAGTAGAAAGTAGATGAGAGTTGAGCAGAGGCAACTCCTAAGAGCACCAAAAGAATGCAAATCTAAAGTTTAAAGTTTCTATTCAGACATTTGATCTCCATTCTTAATAAGGGTTGTTCCATCTGTGAAACTCTCTATGAAATGTAGTTTCGTTATCCAACTAATATAAATTAACAAAACCTAAATTGAACAGATAATATATCCACCAAAACCGTGAGTTTCAATCTCGAATTTAAATTAGAAAAATTTAAATTTAAACCGTACATTAAATTACGGTACGTTAAAACCGTACATGAATTATGTAGATATTATATTATAAACACACGTAAATTTTTTAAATTTTTTTTTTTTTACGTATGTAAACCGCAATTTGGTACTACACTTATATACTTATAAAAATATTAAGTTAACCGCAGTTTGAAACTACATTTTACATTAAAAAAATCCAAAACAAAGCCGTAATTTAATATTACGGGTTATTTATTAAAACCCCGTAGTTTTAATCTACGGGTATGCAGGGGCAGATACAACAAAAGAATTTGACAAAAATCTAACCGACCGACCAGGACCTTGCGGCAACAGAGAAATAAATTGAGTTCCTGAGCAATGGAGATCTCAACTAGAGTGTTGGGTTCCTCGGTATCGGTCCCTTCCATTCGCTGCATATTCCGGCTGCTATGAGTTCCTGAGTTCGCGAATAAGGCTTTTGTTTTACCGCCGCAACAGAGGAATATCATCTTCTCCACTGTCACGTAAATAATTTGAGTTCTAGTCTCTGCTTACAACCATGTCTACTCGTGAAAACCTCCAAGGTGGTGCAGAGGTTGCGTGGGATTTAGGCTTAGGTTTGCTAAATTGTTGGGTCAATTACGGGTCTTTGTTTGCTTTCTTCCCCATTTGTTGTTGCTTGAGGTTTCAACAAGCTCCAATGTGGACTAAAATACTTAGAATTCTAGATGAACATCCATTGCCCGCAAAGTGTTTGTTAAAATGCCTCAATGAATAATTTCATTGTTTAATTTGGAAAAACAGCTTGGTTTTGGTTCTAAAAGCATGTTGTCGTTTGTATTCCAAATGTTCAATGAATTGCCGTTATGGAATGTATGAATACTTCATTTTTAATAATTGAGAAACTTAAATATTGTTATTGAATATAACGTATGACAAAGCTCTATCTCAATCATCGTACATAATATGAATGTCTAAGGTGTAGGTCGAGCTCATTGATGAAGAAAAATCTTAAACGTCTCAATTTGTGACTCGTACGTCTTGTCTAATCCTTTCACGATATCGTCGTACACTGGGTACCAATATTCGAGAACAGGTAGCAATTGCCAATTTGGTTTACATTTGAGCTGTAAAAATTTGAGCAAATACGGGGTCAATCAATAGAAGAAAAATATATTTACAATAACTACAATGAATGATTTAACTTGATGAAAAGATATAATACTTACTACAATGTAATGGTGACGATCCATGTCAAAGGCGATGAATAGAATCGATCCCGGGGACGGGCCATCTTCGGGGGGCGTTGGCTCGGTTAGCGGGAGGCTTATGCGAGCAACATTCCAATCTAAAAACACAAGATTGCATTGGTAGATTGTGGCAAACAATGCACCATATAAGGGCATTTCCATCCAATATTTGAATGGTGCCACAACATTTGTTTTTAACCAATTGAGTCTCTTCATCATCTCTTTATGATCGACCCCTTCATGGTCTAGAAAAACACCGTATCGTTGAGGGTTTTTACATAACTCTTTCATCATAATTATGCTCATGTCGGGCCATGTATCCTCGCTGCGACCAAAAATACACAAAGAGATCGAAAACCACAATTTCCGTCGCCCTCGACATTTTCTAGCCCCACAACATAAGGAACCATGAAGTTTTCAAAGTTGTTAGAACCGAAGTCATACTGACCTAGGTCAACCCGGGGATAAGTAAAAACCGGTGCTTCATTGGCCCCCAATTTCTCTGTCCCATCTTCCCCGCCTCTTCCTTTCCCTTTCCTCCGTTGATTCGGGTCTTTAAGCGTCTTCCATGTGGTCCCAATTTACATAATCTCGTCATATGTTAAGTCAAGAGATGATTCGAGGTAACTTGGACCCACATACGTAGGGTCACTCGGTTCACCATCCTCATTACCGAACCAGTGAACTTGGCGCCAAAAGAGATCGAGGACGAGAACAATATGATTATTAACGAGAACAAGATGATTCGAGGTAACGAGAACAAACATGTGGTCCCAATTTACATAATCTCGTCATACGGAGTGACCCTACGTATGTGGGTCCAAGTTACCTCGGTCCCAATTTACATAATCTCGTCATATGTTAAAAAACCCGACAATATGTCTCCTATGTTTCTCTTGCAAGGAAAACAAACCCAAAGTGGAAGGTTTTTTCGTTGGTGTTCCCCCTACAATCTCTAATAGGGGCATCACATACCTAAAAGAATATATGTGTAAATTATTATTGAGGACGAGAACAATATGATTAGAACATAAAATGATATCAACTTACGTGTTCATGTTGTAGGTTTTATCCATTATCATCACGCAATGAAATTTATTCCATAATTGAAGAGAAGTGGGATTTGCAAATGCTATGTCTTGAAGTCATCCCTCTGTCGTTTGTTGCCAACTGTAGACATATCTCCCTAGTCTCAATAACTTCAACAGTAGTTGCATTTGGATCATCACGCCCTTAAACTTTGACATTGGAATTTTGTGCAGGCATTGTAAATTAGTTGTCTCGTTGTCGCATTATCCTCATAACGGGCCCTAAGGATTTCTACCGTAGGCTTCGGCGCACAACCTGCTAAAGTCAAGTCAACTACCTCGTTGTGTTGTGATTTTGACAATACCTTCAAAGTGCTTGTTCAACTTGTGGTTATGAGCCCCATTCTGAACATTCAACCACCATACGTTCCTTTTAGCCTCGCAACAATGCAACATAAACGAACAATCAAACTTCTTTGACGAACAATCTAGTTTCTTTATGGGTAGATTATTATTGCCAAGAAGCCTCCCATCTTCTTCGTGGACTTCCACAATTTTGCAATCGTGAGTACCATGCCTCAACGTTGAGCTTCACCACGAGCACAAGCAGTCAAATATTCTCTATCACGCCACCATTCATCCGTTGTGAATAATTCGGTGTAGTCCTGTTCCGGTTTAGCGACATCGGGCCCAACGACCCCCGCCATGTAAGGTTCATATTCCTATAAACGAAAGTCAGTTGAATAGATATAACAAATTTCAACGAGATAAACAAAATTTAACTTAATAATTAGTCGAACAAGTGAATTTAACAATTAATTGAACAATAATAAACAAATTTAACAAATTTAAACGAGATAAAGGAAATTTAAGTTAACAGTTAGTCGAACAACTTAAGTTAACAATTAGTTGAACAAAAATAAAAAAAATGTAATAAATTTCAACGAGATAAACGAAATTTATGTTAATAACTAGTCGAACAAGTTAAGTTAAACGAGGTTAAACGAGTTGAGTTAAACGTATTGAGAAATTACCGGGATTGGAGGTTCGTTAAGGTCTATCGTTTGATTTCGAGAACCTCGTCGTCCCCTTCTTCTAAACAATCCTCGGAACCACGACATAATCGAGTTGAAATTCATAAGTATGACGGTTGAAAATTCAACAGCTAATATTGTGAATATACGAAGACAATTGGTGAAAATTGATCTGATTCTTCTTAAATTTATAGGAAAGAAGTTGCTCACGAGTTGCTATTGTTGGAGAGATTCCAACATATCGGACGGCTGGGAAGCGAAGGCGAACCGAACGGCTAGGACAACATCGGAAAAAGCGGGATTTGGGGCAGGGCTCAGAGCGCAATAGGTGCGTCTCAGTTTGCACTCGGTGTTAGAAGCACCTGTTGTGCATCTACTTTTGATGTAGGTAGGGCCGAAATTTCCGGTTTTGCCCTCTCCATGTAGCCTCAATCTCCTTCGCCCATGCATCAAGAAACTCCTATATAAACCCCCCTAAACCCACTTCTTCACCACACCAAAACTCATTCAACCTTCTACTCGATTTTTTTTCCGAATCTCTCATTGCGTCAAATATGGATCGTCAAAATCAGAATGAAAACAATTGGGTAATTATTTTATTTCTTCTGTTATAATATTTTTTTTCTATATTTAATAATTTTGAAATCCGCTAATTATTATTTTTTATTTCAATCATTCATAAATTTTGAAAATGACGACCCGGTTTCACCGGTTACACAACGTTGGATTTCTTGAATATATTTCCCTCACTTGCAGAAGATGTCTATCAATACAGTAATTCACAACCCACACAAGATGTCTACCATTACGGTAATTCACAACCGCACAAGATGTCTACCATTACATTAATTCACAACCCGCACAAGATGTCTACCAATACGGTGATTCACAACCGCCATTGACTTACATGGGCGGAAGCAAATAACATTCCGCATGAATTAGGTAAAAATGTATTTTTAATTTTTTAATTATTATATTATTACGGTAATTCACAACCCGCACAACCTCAATTTTTTTAATTTGCGAATGAATGAATACACACACACACATATATAAGTTATTTCCCGACCCAAATGTTTTCATTCCACCCTACACCAACAACCAAGGTATGTATGGCGATCCATATCCAAGTAGGGTCGAGGCTTCAAGTAACCGGTCATCCTCGCACAACCAAGCCGAGGAACCAAGCCAAAACACGCGGTTCTAGTACGAGACAAACAAAGCCGGTCCTAGCATTGTAAATGACTATACGAGCATTGCGGATCCCAGCAATGTAAATGATTATACGAACATTGTGGGTCCTAGAAATCCATATTACTAGGTCAATTCTTAAGAATTACACATTCGTTTTTTTTTCTCCATATTTTAATGTATGAATTACTCGTTTCACAACTCTTTTAACCATCAATTTGTAGTCGCACGAGGATAACCATTATAAAGAGTGCATGCCCGAACCGGTTAAAGAACAACAAGAACCCCCCTCCAAAACAATGATGATGACGGGTTTCCAGACGAAATAGTTGATAGAGAGACCGGGCTTCCATTGTCAGACAATTTCCTTGTTACCATCAATGGACCATTGTGTTTGCGTGAACTTTTGACATTTAACATAACACGCACCCACACACACCATGCAGGCATTTGGTGGACGCAAAAAACCGCAACTGCAACCGCATACCTAAAATAATTGAACTGCAAACCACAACCGCAATATGCGGTTCGGCTGTTGTTCAAACCGCAACGGTTTGCGGTTCGGTTGCGGATCGAACCACATTTGAGCTGCAACAACAAACCGCATTTTGCGGTTCCGGTTTGTTTGCAGTTTGTTTTTTAAACCGCAAATACACCGCAAATTTGCGGTTTTCTGTTAAACCGATTGTGGAATTTTTTTTTTTTTTTAAAAACTTTTTCCCAATAATTTTCGAGCCGTTAAGCGTGTGTATTACGTGTTACAACCAATTTCAATACTCAAAGCGCACTAATCGTAAGAAAAAAACCAATAATCATCCAAACTAACAAGTAGTAAACAAGTGACAAGTCCATGAATCATGATTCATGACTTTGGCCCATTAATCCATGATCCCAAATTCCAAATAAAAACAAATGACCAAATTCCAAACTCCAAAAACACATGAAGTGTCAAAGTGCAATCATCCAAAAAAGTGTCATTATTCAAAAAGACCAAAACAAGCCTCTAACTCCATAATCCACCACCTACCAATAAATTCAACGAAGTGTCAATGACTCAATGAATGAATGAATTGGTAGTTCCTTAGTATTAATAATTTAGAATTTAGAATCTTAGACAAATAGACATACTTTGAGTTTTGACTTAGACTTATCAAATAATAATTGTTTCTTTCTCAATACCAATTAATGAGTTCAAATCTTCTAACTCTATACATGAAAACAATGACAACAAGTAAGAACATATTGTTAATTATCATTTATCAAGAATGTTTAAAAGTTTAAGCATTACCTTGGTTTATCTTCATAATTTCTTCATTTTCATCGTCTACATTTTCCTCAATAATTGTGTCATCATTGATGTTTGATGTGCACAAATTACACATTCAACTGTCTATTATAATTTATAAGAAGATAATAATTAAATAAATAAACATAATTCAAAAATATGTTATAAGTTATATCTTATAAGCAACTAAGTGAAATAACCATACCTTTGGATTTAAGGAACTTCTATAGTCACCTAGAGTACGTCCTCCGGTACTGAATGCAGATTTATATGGGACAGTACTAACCGGGATGGCTAGCACATCACGAGCCATATGTGCAAGTATAAGATATCTTTTGTCATTCACTTTCCACCACCCCAATATATCAGTCATCTTAAATGAAGTCCTTTGCTTAATCAAATATCCTTCAAGCTCAGATATAACAAATCCACCATCACAACCTTTTTTGTCCTCAAGTTCTGCAACTTGTGTATATAGTCTTTGGAAAAACTTGATACCTGAATAAATTATTAAGTTCTTTGTTAGTTTGTTTTCATATAGTCATATATATTATATGCATCTGAAGATAATAAACGATAATATAAGTTTAAAAATTAAAGACTTGTAGGTAGAGTTTACCTCCCTGTGAAGGAATAGAACTTGATGAAGCTTGAGTAATTGGGTCTTGAGAACGTTGAGTACTATACAAAACCTTATACTGTTCAAACAATCTACAAGTGTAGTCCTTCACTTGTTGTGCTAAATTTGTACCCTTTTCCACTCCATATATATGCACTAGAGCCATCTCCACCATTATCATCTTTTGTGTCGGATTTAGAACCATAACAACAAAAATCAGCATATTCATTTTCTCCAAAATACCCCAATACTTGTCATATTTTGCCTTCATCTGAATAGCCATTGAACTACAATCACTATCATCACTTATCAACCACTGTTCTAACACATTGATGAGGTTACCAATGTAGAAGAAAACATTATTGACTGTCACATAAGATGACCCTGATACATCTTTAGTGAACTTATAAAACTAAGCCAAAAACTTCACAAGAAGCTCAATTTTCTTCCACTCATATGCATTATTAGCCCTAAGCAATCATCATCACCTCCTCTTGGAGTATCAATCCGGTCAAAAACAAGCTTGTATTTCAAAGCAACATCAAGCATAATATAAGTGGAGTTCCATCTAGTTGCTACATCAAGGACTACTTTCTTTTTTCTTTTAATTTTTAACCTTTTAGATTCTTCTTTAAACACATGTAGCCTAGCGGGAGAGTATCTTACATATCGGACAATGGACCTCACTTTGTCAACACAAGCCATATGCATCTTCAAACCATCATTGACAGTCAGATTACCGATGTGATCTACACATTTCATATGCAAGTTATGTCCACTATAAATGCATGATCCATTTGCTACAATCATTTCTTTCAAGGTAGCACACATCACGTCACTAGAACTAGCATTATCAACAGTGACATTAAACAACTTAGCATATAAACCCCATGCCCTTAAACAATCATCAATCCCTCTAGCAAGTGCTTCACCCCTATGACTAGTGATCTGACAAAAAATCAATATCATCGTTTGCAAATTCCGGTCATTATCAATAAAACGAGTAGTTACAACCATGTAATTAATTCTTTGAATGGAAGTCCATGTGTCGGTAGTAAAACTAACTCTTTGAGAATTCTTCTTCAACCAACCATGCAATGCAACCTTTTCATTCAGATACACCTCAAAACAATCTCTAGCAACAGTGTGACATGAAGGTACTTTAAAAGCAAGACAAGAAGTAGCAACAAATCCTTTAAAGCCACATTTTTTCACTTGTCTAAAAGACAATTCATCAATAATTATCATTTCAGCCAAAGACTTCCTACAAGCCTCTAGATTTAGCACCCAACTCTTTACTTTACATCATCCACTTTCACCAATTTCTTCTAAGACAATTTTAGATGAGTACCTTTACTTTTGTTGGCCGGATTATCTACACATCTTCCAACATGACCAGTTAGATTTGTTGTATCATTCCTCCTTTGATTAGTTGCAAATGTCTTGTGACAATGGATGCACCCAACCCTTTCTTTGTTGTCCTCGTCAATTTATTTTCTATACTTATCCCAAAACAACCCTTTTCCCTTTCTCCTCTTCTTTATATCAATGTAAGCTCTATCAGAAGTACGCTTACTCGAAGGAGTCGGTGCACCAGAGCTCGGTGGTGGATTCATTGATGGATTTGATGGCGGTAATGTCTCTTCTTCATTATCATCATCATCTTGAGAATGATAAAAATTTGTTGAGGTATCCGAAGAAGAAGCAGGTGGAGTACTCGATAATCGACTCTTTTTGTTGGCGGTAGTTTTTTTTTCTACCTCCTCTTCGGACTTGGGAGGTCGAAATCAATACCTATAACCAACAATCAGTTAATTAATCATTGTAGTAAATTGATCACATTCAACATGCCAATATATAAAAATACACAGGAAATTCCGAAATTGATCACATCCATTCATCATTTTATTGAAGTAAAATATTTGCGTAGTTTATCATGGATAGTATAAACCAACTGTAAAATTTGGTGAAAGTTCATTTAACTTGAATGTATCCGTATCATGAATTATGATGAATTATGGTATGAAAGATTGTAAAAATTCACTGAAATGGAGGCAACTTGATCAAGATAAAACAACTTAGTGAACAGGGAAAAGAAACTCGTCACAACACAAGCTCCAAGTTTTTGCCAAGGTCAAATTAAAAGCGGAATCAAAAGAAAACTGCAATTGAAGAATATTCTTAAGGCTAAAATTAGATCAGATTTTCAGAATCAACCGAATGTTTATGTTTACTATAAAAATCCCAATGACATTCATTATTTCTGAATCACTTATCTCCTACATATGTTAATCATATGTCATCTTTGTTTTCATCAAGAATAACTGATCTTATATATCTATACACAATAGAAGATTCAAAAATTTTCAACAACAATTCATCAAAGAAGGCACATAATGAAGCCTACACACAGATTCAATACAAATAAAGAACTAAGAAGCATGCACTCACAAGAAAAGAAGCAACAGTAGCTAGTAGGAGGCTAGTAGGAGTCGAGCATATTCAGTACACAAAAAGATGTTGTTTAATACAACAACATCAACAATTCAACATGCCAATATGGCAATATATAACCTAGAATTTGAACTAACCTAAGTAGAAGAAGAAGCAGAAGTAGGCTAGTAGCCAGTAGGAGTAGTCGAGCAAAGCAGAGTCAGCAAACAACTGACTGGAGTAGACTAAGTAAGAAGAAGTAGTCGGAAAACTCACGGTTCGCTAGTTGAGTAGTGCAGAGTCAGAAAACTCACCTAGTAGAAGAATCATATGACCGTGGAGGCGAGGGCTAGGAGAGCCAGAGAGAGCTACCGGGGCCGGTTGGGAAGACCGAGGAGGCGAGGAGGCGAGGGACGAGGAAAGCCGGGGTGCCAGACTGTTGTTCGCACTTCGCACGGTCGTCGTTCGCTATTCGCTACTTCGTTGTTGTAACACCCCAAGTCCACGGGACTCGGGATGCTACAGGCAAGACCTCACAATGGGTCCTGACCCTTAGCTTGACAACAATTTCACCGGACCTTTCCAACAAGGCACAAATAAAGGCGAAAACTCAAAATGTTTTTAATGTATGCGGAAACCGAAATGTAACGAATACAAAGTGGAAACTCAGCCGAGTCCTCAAAACAACATAACCCAAATACGAAAGTCTAAACCGTACAACAACATCCACAACTAACGATATGAAACATAACCCAAAAACGCCCCCGTCCTATAATGTACGGAGACCCCGGCTGCCCACTCCTCCACCTCACTCGGCGGCGTCCCTAACTTGCAAGTCATCTACACAAACGGTTTAAAACCGTTAGCTAATATTCTAAGCATTAGAAAAGAGGTGAAGGCACAAACACATACATAACACAAAACATAAAAACACACAAATCCGGTTTATTATCTTTTTACTATTAAGTCGTATTCCGTTCTAATTCAACTTCGGTTTGTGACACGAGAACCACTGTGGTCCCGCCCCGGTCCCCACTTACCGGCAAAGAATGGTACAGATGCACCCGACCATATCACCCGCAAGGCTAGTCGCCGAGATCCTTCTAAACTTCACGCAGAGCCAGGCAGAATGTCACCGCCCGTTATCATACACTTGGGCCAAATATATATATATGGTCGGTGGTCCTAATTACCGGTTTCATTGTTATAACAAGAACATAAACACACAACACCAAACACATATCAATGCTAATACGTAAATTACGAGCTAAGTAAGTCCGGAGACTTACCTCGTCCCAATGCTAAATCACAAAACTCTCTCGCTTCCCTTGGGAAGAAGCACACAACCTGCTCACAACAAGATAACCATCAAAACCCGCACAACTCAAGAAGTCTAGGACTTCCACACCAATGATCTACACAAGATCATTTGACTCTCATTCTAGGACCACATCCTAGAATCTCTCATATGATCATACTCAAAACCCAAGAACGAGTAAAAGCCTACTAGGTCTATCATGCTCATCACACTCTCCACACATGAAAGTAACACTCAACAGTTCATAACCTCAAAGATCTTGATCCTCAACCAAGGAGGAACAAGCTAGCCTAGAAGGTCCATCATGCTCAAATGCTCATATCCAACAATTACATCGAGCCTTAGTGGCCCCTAGGTTCACAACCACTAAGTGGCATTCTCACGCTACTCTAGGCCATCCTAAGCATGCTACTAACATGATAGAACTATAAAACTAAGGAAGAAACGAAGAGGAAAGGAGAGGAGAAGCCTACTGTTGCAGAAACCGCAGCCGCGGAGTCAAGATGGCGCCCCCTGTTGAACACAGAAGCCGCCCCCGCGGGACAAGGAGCCGCCCCTGCGCCTTGCTTCCGCCTTGGATCCGTGAGTTTGGCGCAGCCCTTGCGGCCGTGCTGAGCCACACCCGCGGCGTGCTGAGCCGCACCCGCGGCCGTGCTGAGCCGCCCCTGCGGCTGGCCACTCCCGGGCCGTGCTGAGCCGCCCCGCGGGTTCTGTGCAAAACGTCATCTTCTTCGTCTTCGATCGTGGATCCTTGGCTCCAAAGTCCTTCTCTTGCTGGATATTCTCCAAACACCCACCACTGGTCTTAGGCACCTTTCCTCGACCTAATCGAGCTAAGAACACAAGCATGTAAAGGACTTGAGTGAAAACCTCTCAAAGCTTCATCCATGGCCATGGATGAAGGAGGGAAGAAGAAAGGGGTGAGCAGCCATGAAGAGGAAGGAAGGAAGGAAGGGAAGAGAGTTACCACTCTAGATCTGCACTTTTTCTTCTGTAGCCCAGACATGCAAGCTCAACAATCAACAATGGAAGAAGAAGAGAAGAGAGGAGAAGAGAAGAGAGGAAGAGTGGAGATGGAAAAAGAACGTGAAAGAGAAGAGAGGAGAGAGAGAGAGAGAGGGGACAAGGGTTGCATTGTGGGGAGGGGAGCTGACCCCTTGTCACATCACCACGGAACGAGGGGTCGGAAATGACCCCTAGTCACTTCGACTCGGAACGAAGGGTTGGAAAGCGGAAAAAAAAACGACGAGTCGGCTCGGAGTTTTAGGAATAAATTCCGGCACTAGGCACCTCGTGCCTACGGGAAGATCTATAAAACGCTTTAAGTCCGGAATAAAATTTTTGGGCATTACAACTAACCCCCCTAAAAACAAGTTTCGTCTCGAAACTTGCTAAACCCTACACTCTCGGACCAACGCGTCTCGTAACCACGTGGAACTCATAAAACGTCAATTATCGGATCTAATCCAAGTCTACGTATAGAATCACATCAAGACCTCGCAAGGTACACATAAACTCATACAAACTCACATAACACATCATAACATAAACACACAAAACAAACAAGGAAATATCTTGGGACTAGCCCGACGGTCCCACCTATGCCGCTAAATCTGCGTAAAACTCAGGATAGTTCCTCCGGATACTATCCTCCGTCTCCCATGTAGCCTCATCGGCTCCTCGCCTCGACCACTGTATCCTCAACATCGGTATCTCCTTCGATCGAAGGCGCCTCGTACTCTAAGACTGCTATCGGGTGCTCTGCAAAAGTATGGTCCGGCTCGACCACTAGGTCCTCGTGACTGATGATGTGTCTCGGGTCGTGTATGTACTCTCTAAGCTGAGAGACGTGAAATACCGGATGTATACCCTCTAACCGAGGTGGCAATGCTAACCGGTATGCCACCTTACCGACTCTCTCCAAGATCTCGAATGGACCGACATATCGGGGGCTTAACTTCCCCTTAATGCCAAATCGCCTGACACCCCGCGTCGGTGATACCCTGAACCACACCTGAGCTCCTACCCTGAACTCGAGAGGTCTACACCTCCTATCCACATACGACCTCTGACAGCTCTGTGCGGTCAATATCCTCTCTCGGATCAAAGCAACTCTAGCCACGTCGTCCCGTACCTGATCTGGAGCTACAACGCTCGAAATCCCCGCTCGTCCCAACATAAGGGAGTACGGCATCTCCGTCCATACAATGCCTCATACGGTGCCATCCCAATTGACGTGTGCCAACACCTCGAGGTAAAACGCCCGTCCCTATCCGAGATGATGGTCCTCAGTATTCCATGTAATCTCACAATCTAACAGTTGTGGGTATGTCCTCCCACTTCCACTGTGGTATGGGCGGTGGGTGAAGCTCTCCTCCGTCTCTGGTGTTCGATCTTGACCTGCTGGCAGGTCGCGCATCGGGCCACATATCTGGCTACATCGGGCTTGAGCCCGCCCCACCAATAAAGTCTCCTAAGATCCTAGTACATCTTACTCGTGCTTGGGTGCACCGAGTAAGATGTGGAATGTGCCTCATGCAAAATCTTCTCTCTCAACTCCTGGTCTAGCGGTACACAAACACGTCCCTAGCGTCTCTATCGCTCGTCTGCTCCTGCGATAACTGCGTTGCCTCTCCTCGGGACATCTTGTCCCGGATCCTCATCAAAATGGGACATCTCTCTTTCTTTTGCTGGATCTCTCCGGACAGGTCAAGTAATACCTCTAACTTGGACAAACGATAATCCGTATCCGAGAACCGGATATCCAACTCCAACTCTATCAAATCCCTCTACAATTGTGGCTGAACCGTAAGCCGAGCTATAGCCTCCTCTCGAGGTGTCCTCCTGCTCAAAGCATCGGCGACTACGTTCGCCTTCCCCGGATGGTAAAAATTCTCTAAGTCAAAGTCCTTAATCAACTCCAACCATCTCCTCTGGCGGTTATTAAACTCCCGTTGAGTAAATATATATTTCAGACTCTTATGGTTTGTGAAGATCTTGCACGTATTCCCGTACAAGTAATGTCTCCATAACTGCAGGGCATGAATCACTGCCGCTAGCTCAAGATCATCGGTAGGGTAATTCTCCTCGTACGGCTTCAGCTTCCGAAAAGCGTACGCAATAGCCCTACCCCTCTACATCAAAACGCACCCAATCCTAGCTTGGAGGCGTCACTAAAACAAAAACCTCTACGCCCTCAGGCTGGGCTAACACAGGAGCGGAGGTCAACCTCCTCTTTAGCTCCTTGAAGTTGTGCTGACATGGCTCGGACCAGACGAACCTGGTAGACTTCCTCAGCAAGGAAGTGAGCGGTCGTGCAATCGTGGAGAAACCCTAAACAAAACGGAGGTAGTATCCCGCTAAGCCTAGGAAACTGCGCACCTCCTTGACCGTCCGGAGGCGGCCATGAGAAAACAGACTCTATCTTTGTCGGGTCTACCATGACACCTTCGGCGGAAACTATATGACCCAGGAATGCCACCTCGGACATCCTGATCTCGCACTTAGAGAGCTTAGCGTAAAGCTCTCTATCTTGGAGGACTCGAAGCACCGTCCTCAGGTGTCCCTCATGCTCCTCCCTACTCCGGGAGTAAACTAAGATGTCGTTTATAAACACTACCACGAATTGGTCCAAGAAGTCGATGAAGATGCCGTTCATCAACTTCATGAAAACAGCGGTTGCATTCGTGAGCCCAAATTGCATCACGACGACTCATAATGGCCGTATCTCGTCCTAAATGCCGTCTTCGACACGTCCTCCTCTCTCGATTGGTACACTTGAAACGCCGGGTGAACACACTCTACTCTCGGCGGCCATGCCAGCCGGTAAAACACTTTCTCAACTTGCGCTAAGATCTCAAAAAGGTCCGTTGTATCGGAAACTCAACTTCCTTCTCGGGTCTTCTTCACAACAACATTTCCATTATGTTTCTTCTTTTCTTGTCTCTAACAAAGAAGATCGAACTTCCAATTTACCCCGTTGGCTTTGGTTCTTGTCAAACCCAACTTCGATGTTACTTTTCCTCAATTCTTGTTGCAAGTTCTAAGTAATGAAGGAAGTACTTTGCTTCACACTACTTCTACTAACGAGACATGTATGCTATAAATTTTACATCGTCTCTCGATACTCAGTCAAGACCATGTCATGAAGAATCGATTGTACACTTCAAACCAATCGTACCTCGAGGCAATTTCCAAAACAGTTGCACCAAGGAATCCCCTTTTAACTCTCAACAACTCCATTGTCCATTTTCGTCCCACTCAATACCTTATCGTCATCCGGAGTAGGTTAGCCTTAGATGGTGTTACTTGGAGAATCTCTCCACAATCCGGTAATGATCAGCCCATCCAAGAAACTTGCAACTTCTTTCCCATCCTTCGGGGGTTGTCATCCCGAGACAATTGGTCATACAACTTCTCTCTTCTTCGAGAGTAGACCAAAATGTCCTATTCGGGCATTAATAAGCCCATACGGGATCACTACCACTCGTAGTGACCATGGTTTGTCCAGAATGCCATGTTTGCGCTATCCCAGTCTCGACTTCTCAATTGGTGACAATCAAACCTTAACTCGATTTTAGAAGAGACCACCGACCCTTGCAACCGGTCGAGTAGATCATCTATACGTGGTAAGGGGTACTTGTTCTTCATTGTAATCTTGTTCGGTTCATTGTAGTCGATGTACAAATGGAGATAACCGTCTCTCATTTCGCAACTGGTGTTCTCCATAACAACTTCAAATCAAGATTTTAAGATATAATCTAAGCTCTTGTTACCGTTCCTTTATGATTCCACAGCCTGGTTACTCTCCCCCACACTCATCCATAGACCACCCGCACATGCGCGCTCTCCGTCGTCACCAATTAGTTGATAACTGACCTTCTCACATGTCAATGACTTACCATTCTTCTATGCTTCCATGTTACCATTCTCATGAAGGCTACCCTCTCGGGGTACCTTAAACTCCGTTAGCTCATTCTTCATTCCACGCTTCCTTTTCCTTCAGCGAGATAAATATACCCTTCTCGGCGTTGTTGAGTCACATGACTCCCCTTCATAGGCTTAACCGCGCTTCATGATATCTTGTAAGTGCGTCTTCTCAAAATCTCTAACGTTAGTTAGCATCCACGTGTTGCTCTCATCTTCTTAGGATCATCATTTACATACTTCCTTCTTTTTGGCGTTTCTTCGCCTTATTGTCATAACAGAAACCGGTCAACTCCGCGTAAATCCCACCTTTCCGTTGTTCTCATAACTCTCGTAATGTTAACTCTTCGCTTAATGGTACCTCGTAAGCTTAACTTACGGTATCTTACATCTTTCACACTTGGTTCGATCGCGTTCTCATCTTGACTCCAAAGCATAGGAGCGTCTAAGGACAACTTCACTTCTCGTGATGGAACACCGCCTTTAACCTTGTTAGAATGCACCCATCTCCTCCTTGATTCTCAACTTTAGTTGTCCACGCGTATTCTTGAAGAACCTAAGTTTGCTATCTCTATTGTTCTTGTCGTACGTAGTCCTCTAACACGGTAGCTCCAATGGATGCTCCCCTGGTCCTAGCAGATGGAGAACTCTGCGCCCGGACCTCCCAATGGTCCTATCCCTAGCCTCGGGAACGATGCTCTCGGAGACGTCCTCTACGGGAACCTTATCTACTGGTGGATCCACAACTGGCGGGTCCGCAATGGGGATACATCCCCGACCTCTCAAGTCTGGAGGTCTTCCTACTCGTCCCCGTATCGGGACGGTGGGAGAAAGAGGGGGTCTACCCGTGGCGGGTCCTACGTAAGCGGTAGCTCTCGTACGTGTTATCTAATAGAGTAGTGGAGTTTACTTATGTATAAATATATAGGTAATACCTACTATCTCGGTATGATAAAACTTCTTAAAAACATAACTTAAGCATAATCATAAAATACATCCAAGGCATATAAGCCCAAACATCCTAAGGCCACATTCGTAGGTAGGTACATACAAATCCACAAACATCCTAAGGTCATATATTTGTATATATAACTATGTACTAATATATACCTACTTCTAATCTAGAGATCTATGTCGCCGAGGTTTGCGGAAGGAGTGGTGGTCCCGTACATTCTAACCCAAACCCGACTCATGCACATGATTTTGAAAACGAAAAGTCAGAACCCGTGTGGGTTCTGTTTATTGCTCATTCGGCCTTTAAAAAGATTGCGAGTGCCATTGTTGTCAACTTGGGGCTCTGATACCACTTTTGTAACACCCCAAGTCCGCGGGACTCGGAATGCTACGGGCGAGACCTCACAATGGGTCTGGACCCTTAGCTTGACAACAATTTCACCGGACCTTTCTAACAAGGCACAAATAAAGGCGAAAACTCAAAATGTTTTTAATGTATGCGAAAACCAAAATGTAACGAATACAAAGTGGAAACTCAGCCGAGTCCTCAAAACAACATAACTCAAATACAAAAGTCTAAAACGTACAACAACATCCACAACTAACGATATGACACATAACCCAAAAAAGCCCCCGTCTTATAATGTACGGAGACCCCGGCTGCCCACTCCTCCACCTCACTCGGCAGCGTCCCTAACCTGCAAGTCATCTACACAAACGGTTTAAAACCGTTAGCTAATATTCTAAGCATTAGAAAAGCGGTGAAGGCACAAACACATACATAACACAAAACATAAAAACACACAAATCCGGTTAATTATCTTTTTATTATTAAGTCGTACTCCGTTCTAATTCAACTTCAGTTTGTGACACGAGAACAACTGTGGTCCCGCCCCGGTCCCCACTTACCGGCAAAGAATGGTACGGATGCACCCGGCCATATCACCCGCCGGGCTAGTCGCCGAGATCCTCCTAAACTTCACGCAGAGCCAGGCAGAATGTCACCGCCCGTTATCATACACTTGGGCCAAATATATATATATATATGGTCGGTGGTCCTAATTACCGGTTTCATTGTTATAACAAGAATATAAACACACAACACCAAACACACATCAATGCTAATACGTAAATTACGAGCTAAGTAAGTCCGGAGACTTACCTCGTCCCAATGCTAAATCACAAAACCCTCTCGCTTCCCTTGGGAAGAAGCACACAACCTGCTCACAACAAGATAACCATCAAAACCCGCTCAACTCAAGAAGTCTAGGACTTCCACACAAATGATCTACGCAAGATCATTTGACTCTCATTCTAGGATCGCATCCTAGAATCTCTCACACTCACATCTCACTCAACGCATGAGGAGATCTCTCATTCTAGGACCACATCCTAGAATCTCTCATATGATCATACTCAAAACCCAAGAACGAGTAAAAGCCTACTAGGTCTATCATGCTCATCACACTCTCCACACATGAAAGTAACACCCAACAGTTCATAACCTCAAAGATCTTGATCCTCAACCAAGGAGGAACAAGCTAGCCTAGAAGGTCCATCATGCTCAAATGCTCATATCCAACAATTACATCGAGCCTTAGGGGTCCCTAGGTTCACAACCACTAAGTGGCATTCTCACGCTACTCTAGGCCATCCTAAGCATGCTACTAACATGATAGAACTATAAAACTAAGGAAGAAACGAAGAGGAAAGGAGAGGAGAAGCCTACTGTTGCAGAAACCGCAGCCGCGGAGTCAAGCTGGCGCCCCCTGCAGAACACAGAAGCCTCCCCCACGGAACCAGGAGCCGCCCCTGCGCCTTGCTGCCGCCTTGGATCCGTGAGTCTGGCGCCGCCCCTGCGGCCGTGCCGAGCCACACCCGCGGCGTGCTGAGCCGCACCCGCGGCCGTGCTGAGTCGCCCCTGCGGCTGGCCGCTCCCGTGGCCGTACTGAGCCGCCCCTGTGGGTTCTGTGCAGAACGTCGATTTCTTCGTCTTCGATCGTGGATCCTTGGCTCCAAAGTCCTTCTTCTCATGTTGGATCTTCTCCAAACACCCACCACTGGTCTTAGGCACCTCTCCTCGATCTAATCGAGCTAAGAACACAAGCATGCAAAGGACTTGAGTGAAAACCTCTCAAAGGTTCATCCATGGCCATGGATGAAGGAGGGAAGAATAAAGTGGTGAGCAACCATGGAGAGGAAGGAAGGAAGGAAGAGAAGAGAGTTACCACTCCAGATCTGCACTTTTCCTTCCGCAGCCTGACATGCAAGCTCAACAATCAACAATTGAAGAAGAAGAGAAGAGAGGACAAGAGAAGAGAGGAAGAGTGGAGATGGAAAAAGAACGTGAAAGAGAAGAGAGGAGAGAGAGAGAGAGGGGACAAGGGCTGCAATGTGGGAGGGGAGTTGACCCTTTGTCACATCACCACGGAACGAGGGGTCGGAAATGACCCCTAGTCACTTCGACTCGGAACGAAGGGTCGGAAAGCGGAAAAAAAAGGAAAATTGACGAGTCGGCTCGGAATTTTAGGAATAAAATCCGGCACTAGGCACCTCGTGCCTACGGGAAGATCTATAAACTGCTCTATGTCCGGAATAAAATTTCCAGGCATTACAGTTGTTCGGGGATGAATGGAATGGAGGCTAATATGTCAACACTCCCGTCCACACACGAAGACATTTAGAATGGCAAGATATGAAATGCACCGTTTAACTTTATTGGTTATGGGGTTCGAAACCGCATTTTGCGGGTGCGGTTGCGGTTCGGTCAACCAAACCGCAATCTACTCAGCCCTACACACCATGGCGGCATTTGGTTGACGTATCCGGGTTACAAAGGATGTTATCGGTTCATCTTACAAATGTTGATCACACACTTCATGATGTTCTTCAAATCACCGGTTTGTCCATTGACGGTAACGACATGCCTATCATCCCATCGGAGTTTGAGATCCAACAACGGGCAACCAACTTATTTGGATTTTGGGACGACGACAGTTTGTATTTGATCCATCGGAAGGGTTGGTTTGAGACGGTGGAACTCAAAGGACGCATAGAGTTTCTCTTGAACAACAATGGTAACCCGCTACAATCGCTTCCGCTTGGCTATTACAATTGTTTTGCATCAGAATATTTCAAGACAAGTCCGGCAACAATTTCCGGGCATACTACTCTGACCTTGTTCATGACCAAGGTAGGACAAGAGAGATGGCATGGGAGACGCTCACTCTAGCGTACCTTGCCGACACTTGGGTGAGGCTACTCGGGATGGAGCATATCAAATATCCGGGGTAATCAAACTATTTATTTATATTTTCTATAACTAAAATTAATATTTCAATCAAACTTAATCATATTATATATCCATGTACAACACTGTATTTCTTCGTATACACCTTGTTTCCAAGCAAGAGTCAAAGGAGTGAAGTTGGATCAAGACCTACTCATTGTGGCCCACTTTGAGACGGACAAGACACTGCGGGTTTCAGAGGACCGTTTGTGTCGTTATAGGCGCATATAAAGGGGTTGTACGCGAGCGAGGTCGTAGGGTTCCCCTACGACATAACTGCATTGGAGCAAGTATTTATGTATATGGTTACAATCCAATTAGGTCCGTACATTGAGCCATATCATTCAAACAGGATCGCTTGTCAATTCGGCCGAGTCCAGCACATTCCCGTGGAACCCATCCTCCCATTGCGTTTACAGAGAAGCCGAAACTCCCGACATTACAACTTGGACTTTGACCCATATGGCATCGGTGGATCATCCAATTTAACGCAATATCCAGCTAGTTGCGTGATGCGTTATTCGTTGTAGTTCCATGGCAAGATGAAGAGGGATATATTCTTTGGTACATACAAAATTGAAGAGGGATATATGTTTTGGTACATACAAAATTGTCACCCAAACGTCCAAAAGTAGTTTTGGATTTTCCCGGATCTACAAACGACGTCTTTCGCCTCAAATTGTGTCAAACGACACTTATAATAATAATAATAAAAATAATAATAGTAATATTAATAATAATAATAATAATAATAATAATAATAATAATAATAATAATTTATAATAACAACAACAACAATAATAATTAATGATAATTGTTAATTATTATTATTATTTATATTAGACTAAGGGCGATTTTAAGTACACGGGGAGGAATTAACAAATGCACTACGTTTACAGTTTCCGGACCCGTCACGGTTCCGGAAACCGTAACCGTAATAAATTTCCCACGGTCACGGTTTCCGGAACCATGATGGGTCCGGGAACCGTAACCGTGGAAATTATGATTTCGGCTTTGAAAAAATAGCCGTTGGAATTCGAACGTTGTAAATCGAACGTTGGAATTGGAACTTTGAATTTAGCCGGTGGATTCATTATATATTGAGAGATATAGAGGAGGGAAGTGAATAAACTCTCACCCAAATTCTCAAAAAAATTGGTAGCGGAAATGGCGACAGAAGACAATGAAGAGATGTTGATTCCTTTCGATGATTCAAAATTCAGTCAACCGGATGAATTTCTTCCATATTTTGAGGTAATAATTTTGTTGTAAGTTTGTAATTATAGCGGGAAAAAAATTCTTATTCTATTTATTTTCAATTAAGGTCTTCCGATTTATTCACATGATGAAGGGACCGATTATAGTCGAATGTTTGAAATTAACGGCTATTTTTATGATCGAGAGTCAATGGTTGATTGGGCATGTTTCATGGGAGGAACTATGAATATGGTGTTAGTCACAAGTAGGTCATGCAGGAATAGGAGTGGGTTGGTTACGTTTCGGTTGACATGCGAACGTTTCGGGTTAACTCGGAAGAAGAAAGATGTTGATCCAAATGTTGAGCCGTCATCTAGGCGAGCACGTAAATCGATAAAAGACGGGTGTTCATTTGAGCTGGAGGGCGTACAAAGCAGAATTGATAAATGGACGTTGCATGTTAAATGCAGAGTGCACAACCATACACTTCCCGATAAATTGAAGGGACATACTTTTGTTGGCCGATTGACGCCGAAACAGTTTCGGAAGGTTCGACGAGAACTCAGTGCAAGTTTAAAGCCGTGCGATATTTTGAAGTCCCTAGAGTTGGATGATCCCCACAATATGACTTCTATGAGACAAATATACAATGCTTGATTTAAGATCAGGATGCTACAAGCTGAAGGACGAGGCCCACTCCAACAAGCACTACACAATTTACAAAACCGTCGTTACTATGTGAATGTGAGAAGATGTTCACAATCTGATGAAATTTCAGATTTTTTCATCATGCATCAAGATTCCACGCATCTCCTCAGCTTATTTCCTTATGTCATCATAATGGACACGACATACAAGACAAACGAGTAAGTGTTAACATTAATTTTATTTTTGAGTGTCTTCATATTACATGAACATTTTTGTTATTTTAGTTTAATTGGACATTAGAGTCTTGATTGTGCCTCAAAATATTTAGGTACAAGATGCCGTTGTTAGAGATCGTTGGAATTACTATCACGAGGAAGACGTTCGCAATAGCATTTGTCTTCATGTCTAAGGAAAACTCGAATCACTACGAGTGGGCATTAGGGAGACTCCGACATGTGTGCGGAAATCTTACATTGGAAGTCATTGTGACGGATAGAGAATTTGGGCTTATTCGTGAACTGGAAGTTGTCTTTCCAGATGTGAAGCACATGATTTGCACATTTCATGCCAAGTGCAACATTAACCAAAGAGCTTGGGCAGTGAAACGATCCTTGGAAGCACGAGATCAATAGATACCGCAGAATAATAAGGATCTACCTCAGGCTCAGTCATACGGAATAACCTAGCCAACCACACGCTACGGTCCCGTCTGCTGAGTGGTGTCAACATGGCCTCTTCGTCAATCCTAAGCCACATGATAACAACGACATCATGGAGAGTAATGGTCATCTCACCCCATGGTAGATGAAAACTACTGGTCTCTACATGCCATCTCTCGAGAAATACATGGATCAGGGCATGATCCACACCAGCAAAGGAGATGTCCAATAAATCAGTGAGACCGCTCCTAGATGCTAGACCGAACCAATAACCGGGGTCCAATCTATCAGCATCTGATATCCACCCCCTCATATGGCCAATGTCCGAACTCGCCTCAAAGCCGTAACAGGCTTTCTGTAGTCCTCCTTCATAAACAAGTTTACATTTAATCAAAAATTTCATTACAATATAAGTTAAGGTAAGTTGTTACAATTGTGATCCATTTATCTACCTCTCCAATCCACACTCCGCGAGCCCTGTGAGTAGCGTATCATGTCAACACCTCCTGTGTCAGCAACAACCCGGTCTCTATCGGCCGGGATAAAAGCATCCTCCACGTGGTCAACATATGGAATGTCCTCATCTATCGGTACGTCTATATGCTCGTCAAGACGAGTGAATCCTCCTCCTCTGCTTGTGTAGAAGGGGTATGTGAAGGTCTGGCGATCTCCTTTGCATGTGTAGCAGGGGTACGTGAAGGTCCGACAATCTCCTCTGCTTGTATAGGAGGTGTACGTGAAGGTCAAACAATCTCCTCCTCCGCCTCGCCCTTATCCTCCTCCTCAGTGTGATACGAGGGGGCAAGTAACTCCGTATCTCGGACTCATGGAGAAGGATCGGAAGCTGAAGGTCGGTGTGGCACCTGTACCGGTGTTTGTACCACCTGTGTTGCACCACTTGGAACCTCACCTCGGGCTCTACGAACCGATGCCGTAGGACGGATACGGTCCATCGCAACTAATATCTACATTTAAGTGAATGCATCCTTTTTTAATTTAATTCAATTTAATTTAATTTTAATTAATTTAATTTAATTAAATTTCATTTAAAGGCATTCGAAATTAGTTTATATTTACTTATAACAAGTTAATTTCATTAAATTAAATTAAATTAAATTTAACTTAATTTAATTCAATTAAATTAAATTTAATATTAAATTTAGTTAAATTTACTTTAATTTAATTTAAATTAATTAAATTAAATTAAATTAAATTAAATTAAATATAATATAATTCGAAATAATGCATTTTATGCATTATAATTCGAAATAATGCATTTTATGCATTATAATTCAAAATAATGAATTATAATGCATAAAATGCATTAACTAATGATAAGTGGCTCCACGGTTATGAAAACCGTGGCCGTAGACACCACTGTTCATCTTCCACGAACGAACGCCATTAATGGCGTTCGTTCGTGGAATGTTTTTCGATTCCGGCCATTTTCAACACAAATCTAGTCTTGTTCAACAATATAAATCAATTCAAAATCTATTGTACGTGATTCCAAGATAATTCAAGCCTTCAATTTCAACAAAATCAAACCTTAAAACTCGTAATCGATAAAACTCGTAATCAAAATAAACCGTAAAATTACCGCTCTCGGACTACGTTTAAGCTTCTGGAATGGCTGATTATCCTCACCACCTTGATCCATGCTCTCGAATGGGTTCAAATCGTCTCGAAATGGATTCGAATCGTTGAATTGAGTTTCGGTTTCACTTCGTTCATTTTCGCTAAAAGAACACTACAACTACGGGTTCCAAACCCGTAGTCTTTGTAGGGTTTTAATTTTGACGGTTACGGTTTCCGGACCCGTCACAGTTTACCATGACCGTGGGAATTTTCTCACGGTTACGGTTTCCGGAACTGTGACGGGTCCAAAAACCGTAAACGTCGTGCATTTGTTAATTTCTCCGCCGTATACTTTGAAGTTCCGTTAGACTAATGATTGGTGATTAGACTAATGATTTAAAAAGTCCCAAAACTACTCGAGGAAGCGGGATCTTATTTACACCCAAATTATTGGCGGCTAGAAGTGGCGGCTGAGACGCTTCTGTGGTACGGATGAAACTGTTGGCGGTTTTTTTTATCCTCTTCCAAGTGAGACACATCCTCCATGCATCTACCTTCCATCTCCCATTCCCACCAAATCCAATCATTGAACATCATTATAATCAATATACACCATGATCATATTGATCATTAAACATCATTATAAATTTATAATAATAATAATAATAATAATAATAATAATAATAATAATAATAATAATAATAATAATAACAATAACAATAATGTAACACCCCGAATCCGTAGGACTCGAGGTGCTACTGGGCTAGGATCTCACAATGGATCCTGACCCTAGTCTGACAACAACTTCACCGGATCTTACAACAAGACACATATAGATTAAATCCAAAACATAAAACTGATATATATATATATATATACATATCAAAAGGTAATACAGAAGAACCGCTGAGTACAAACCAAAACATATATCCGTACATCATAAATATCCCATAGCCCACGTATAAACCCAATGTACGGAGCCCTCAGCGGATCACCCCTCTGGATCACTCTGCAACTCCCCTAACCCGCAAAGGATCTACAACACGGTATAAAACCGTTAGCTAACCATACACATATATATAGAAGATGCATAAGCACAGTCACACGTCAGGAATAATAAACACGTGATCATGCTACGACACATTTGCCCGGTTAATTATCTTTATATAGTCCAGCACTCAAATCGTATAAATATATGTATATGAAATATGTGACACGAGGAATATATCGTCCTCGCCTCTGGTCGCTCATAGCCAGCTGAAGTGGATCCGGAACACTCTCCCATCTACCATAAAGGAGCGGGGAGTGGCCATCCTGTATACCAGATCTGGCCTAACTACAGAGAACCTCCCAAACTCCCAGCGGGATGAAATGAGAAAGGTTATCACGGCCCTACAATAGGCAATCACTAAAACTTAGGCCGGTAATAAACGACATCGCATGCTATCAAGCATATAACACACACAACTCATGCATACATCCAATATAAGGATGACAACTAAGTAAGTCCTATGGACTTACCTCAACCTCAGAAGTAGTCTCTGTAACACCCCAAATCCGCGGGACTCGGATGCTACGGGCGAGACCTCACAATGGGTGCCGACCCTTATCTTGACAACAATTTCACCGGACCTTTCCCACAAGGCACAAATAAAGGCAAAAACTCAAAACGTTTTTAATGTATGCGAAAATCGAAATGTGAAGAAATACAAAGTGGAAACTCAGCCGAGTCCTCAAAACGACGTAACTCCGATACGGAAAACTGAATCGTACAATAACATCCACAAACTAACGATATGAAACATAACCCAAAAACGCCCACGTCCTATAATGTACGGAGACCCCGGCTGTCCACTCCTCCACCTCACTCGGCGACATCCCTAACATGCAAGTCAACTACACAAACGGTTTAAAACCGTTAGCTAATATTCGAAGCATTAAAAAAGGGGTGAAGGCACAAACACATACATATCACACAACATAAAACACGCAAGTCCGGTTTATTATCTTTTTATTATCTTTTTATTATTCCGTTCTAATTCAACTTCGGTTTGTGACACGAAACCACCGTGGTCTCGCCTCGGTCCCTACTTACCGGCAAAGAATGGTACGGATGCATCCGACCATCTAACCCACCGGGCTAGTCGCCGAGATCCTCCTAGACCCACGCAGAGCTAGGCAGAATGTCACCACCCGTTATCATACACTTGGGCCAAAATATATAAGGTCGGTGATCCTATTTACCGGTTTAGTTGTTTATAGCATAAAAACAAATACAAGCACACACCACCAACACACATCAATTCTAATACGTAAAATACGAGCTAAGTAAGTCCGGAGACTTACCTCGTCGCCACACTAAAATCACCACACTCTCGCTTCCTTAAGGAGGAAGACCACAACCTGCTCACAAGAGATATGCATATCAATACATACACACGCTCTAGAAGTCTTAGATTTCACTCTAGTGATCTAAGCAAGATCACCTAACCCTCAAGCTAGGAATGCATCCTAGGTCCCAAGTACTCACCACACTCTCCACACATGAAAGCAACTCACAACAGTTTATAACCTCACAAGGTATTAATCCTCAACCAAGGAGGAACAAGCTACATTCCACACCTTACTCGGTGCACCCAGGCACGAGTAAGATGTACCAGGATATTAGCAGATTTTATTGGTGGGGCGGGCTCAAGCCCGATGTAGCTAGATATGTGGCCCAATGCGCGACCTGCCAGCAGGTCAAGATCGAGCACCAGAGACACGAAGGAGAGCTTCACCCACTACCCGTGCCGCAGTGGAAGTGGGAGGACATATACATGGATTTCTTTACCGGTCTGAGACCGAGTAGGAGCTTCGACGCGACATGGGTAGTAGTAGATCGGTTGACGAAGACCGCGCGTTTCATCCCTATACGGGAAACGTGGGCGGTGAGTCGTTTAGCCGAGGAGTTTACCCGTCAGATTGTGAGATTACATGGGGTACCGAGGACCATCATCTCAGACAGGGACGGGTGTTTTACCTCGAGGTTCTGGCAGCAGGTACACGCCGCCCTAGGTTCGAGTCTTTATTTCACCACCGCATACCATCCACAGACCGACGGCCAGTCTGAGCGGACTATTCAGACCTTAGAGGATATGTTACGAGCATGTGCACTAGATTGGGGTAAGGTATGGCCAGACCATCTCCCGTTGGTCGAGTTTTCATATAATAACAGCTGGCACGCGTCGATTGGGATGACGTATCAGGCATTGTATGAACGGAGATGCCGTACTCCCTTATATTAGGACGAGCCGGGGAGTTATAGCATTGTAGCCCAGATCAGGTACAGGACGACTTGGCTAGAGTTGCTTTGATCCGAGAGAGGATGTTGACCGCGCGGAGCCGTCAGAGGTCGTATGCGGATAGGAGGCGTAGAGCTCTCGAGTTCAGGGTAGGAGCACAAGTGTGGTTGAGGGTATCACCGACGCGGAGCGTCAGACGATTCGGCATTAAGGGGAAGTTAAGCCCCCGATATGTCGATCTATTCGAGATCTTGGAGAGAGTCGGTGAGGTGGCATACCGGTTAGCATTGCCACCGCGGTTGGAGGGTATACATCCGGTATTTCATGTCTCTCAGCTGATAGAGTACATACACGACCCGAGGCACATCATTAGCCACGAGGACCTAGTGGTCGAGCCGGACCATACTTTTGCAGAGCATCTGATAGCAGTTTTAGAGCGGAGTACGAGGTGCCTTCGATCGAAGGAGATACCGATGCTGAGAGTGCAGTGGTCGAGGCGAAGAGCCGACGAGGCTACATGGGAGATGGAGGATAGTATCCGGAGGAACTATCCCGAGTTTTACGCAATTTAGCGACATCGATAGGAGCGTCGGGTTAGTCCCGAGATCTTCCCTTGTTTGTGCTATGTGTTTATGTCATGACGTGTTATGTGAGTTCGTATGAGTATATGTGTACCTTGCGAGGTCTTGATGTGATTTTTATTCGTAGGCTTGGATTAGGGCCGTTAGTTGGCGTTGTTATGAGTTTCACGTGGTTACAAGACGTGTTTGACCGAGAGTGCTGCGTTTAGCAAGTTTCGGGACGAAACTTGTTTTTAGAGGGGTTAGTTGTAACATCCGGAATTTCCATTCCGGACTTAGAGTGTTTTCGACTTTTCCGCGTTAGCGGCTTAGTTTCCCCGCATGCACGAGGTGCTGAGTGCCGGGATTTATTCCTAAATCCCGAGCCCACCCATCGTTTTTCCTTTTCACTTTCCGACCCCTCGTTCCTAGCTGAGGTGACAAGTGGTCAGCTGACCCCTTGATCCCCTCTCCCTTTTTCCAGCCTTGTGTCATCTCTCTCTCTCACTTGGCTTCTCTTTCACGTTAATCACCTTCATCTTCCTATCTTCTCTCTTTTCTCTTCTTGCACCTTGGAGCTCTTGCATGTGGGGACTGCAGTAGAGGAGGATCAGATCCAGTGTGGTAAGCTTCTTCCTCTGCCTTCCTTCTCCTCCTAAGCTATTTACCCTTCCTTCTTCCCTCCTTCACTCATGGCCATGGATGAAGCTCTTGAGAAGCTTTTTCCTCAAATCCTTGCATGTGCTTGTTCTTAGCTCGTTTAGGTCGTGGAGAGGAGTCTAAGATCAGTGGTTGGTGTTTGGAGAAGACCTAAAAAGGAGAGGAGGACATTGGAGCCAAGGATCCACGGTCCAAGACGAAGAAGACGACGTTCTACTACACAAACTGCGGGAGTGGATCACCAGAGCCGCAGAGGCGGACACAGACCACCGCAAAGGCGGCTCAGGCGGCGCCAGGATGCGCCAGGCGGCGCCAAGAGGCCACAGGGGCGGTGACTGCTCCGCAGGGGCGCCAGCTTCACTCCACGGCTGCGTTTTCTTCGACAGTATGTTCCCCTTCTCCCTTCCTCTTCATTCCTTCCTTAGTTTTGTAGTTGTATCATGTTAGTAGCATGCCTAGGATGGATCTAGAGTCGATTGAGATGCCACCTAGTGGTTGTGAACCTAGGAACCCTTAAGGCTCGATGTAGTTGTTGGTTACGAATGTGTTGAGCATTATGGACCTTCTAGGCTAGCTTGTTCCTTCTTTGATGAGGTTAAGATCATGTGAGGTTATAAACTGTTGTGAGTTGCTTTCATGTGCTGAGTGTGTGGTGAGTACCTTGGACCCTAGGATGCATTCCTAGCTTGAGGGTTAAATGATCTTGCTTAGATCACTAGAGTGAAGTCTAAGACTTCTTGAGCGTGAGCATATGTTGATGTGTATATTCTCTTGTGAGCAGGTTGTGGGCTTCCTCCCTAAGGAAGCGAGAGTGTTGTGAGTTGAGTGTGGTGACAGCATCGATGTGTGTTCGTGGTGTGTGTGTGTTATTGTTTATCTTTTAAACAACTAAACCAGTAAATAGGACCACCGACTTTATATTTTGGCCTAAGTGTATGATAACGGGCGGTGACATCATCTGCCTAGCTCTTGCGAGAGTCTAGGAGGTTCTCAGCGACTAGCCCGGGCGGGTAGACGGTCGGATGCATCAGTACCATTGCTTGCCGGTAAGTAGGGACCGAGGCGAGACCACGGTTGTTCTCGTGTCACAAACCTAAGTTGAATTAGAACGGGACTTAATAATAAAAAGATAATAAACCGGACTTGTGTGTTTTGGAGTATGTATGTGTTATGTGATGTATATGTGTATGTGCCTTCACCTCTTTTCTAATGCTTCGAATATGAACTAACGGTTTTAAACCGTTCGTGTAGATGCCTTGCAGGTTAGAGACACCGCCGAGTGAGGTGGAGGAGTGGACAACCGGGGTCTCCGTACATTATAGGACAGGGACATTTTTGGGGTTATGTCTTTGTATTGTGGATTGTTGTTTATGTTGTACGGTTTATGTTTTCATATCGGAGTTGTGTCGTTTTGAGGACTCGGATGAGTTTCCACCTTGTATCTTTACATTTCAGTTTCTCGCATACATTATAAACGGTTTAAGTTTTGCCTTTATTTGTGCCTTGTTGGAAAGGTCCGGTGAAATTGTTGTCAGGCTAAGGGTCGGGACCCATTGAGAGGTCTCGCCCGTAGCATCCCGAGTCCCGCAGATTTGGGGTGTTACAATTCAACCCTGCAATTATGTTTATAAGAGTCAAACTTAAAATTATCGGCGCAACTTAATTCAAAAAATATGTGTTTAGGGTTTACCTTCTAAAAGCTCTATTTCCAAGAAGCATATTGTGAGTGCTCATGAAGGTGACATTTTTATTGGCATGACACAACCATGTTTTTTCTCAAATAATCCATTAAACCCCAACGATCCTCCAAAGAAGCGTGCATTTGTTGGAGTTTCTCCTTGTACGACTCCCTTGAGTCGGATCTGAAAAGGGTGTAGCAATTAGCCAAGAATTCATTACAAACACTTACACTTCGGTTTTATCGGTAATCAGTCTTCTATATTGTGCTCAACGTGCCATACGCACAATATCTGATAGGCCTATGGAATTGTATAAGGAAGGGCCTTGAGAAGACCAAGCTACTTGTCCGTGATTATCACCCTTGGGAATTGGTCACCGCACCACACCCGGACTTGTTGCAGAACTTAACTGTATGTCTCCTTTGTTTCACTTGAAAGGAAAGAAAACCGAAAGTGATACTATTTTTTCATTGGCTTTTCCCGTACAATCTCTAATAGGGGCATCCCATACCTAGAAGAGTACATATGTAATTATTATTTAGTACAAGAACGTACGATAAGAACATAAAATGACATCAACTTACGTGTTCGTGTTGTAGGTTGTATCCATTATCATCACATTATGGAATTTATTCCATAGATGAAGAGAAGTGGGATTTGCAAATGCTATGTCTTGAAGTCGTCCCTCCGTTGTCTGTCGTCAACTATAGACATATCCCCCTAGTCTCAATAACTTTAACAGTAGTTGCATTGGGTCATCACGCCTAAAACTTTGAGCGTTGGAATTTTTCGCTGACATTGTAAATTTGTTGCCTCGTAGTTGCATTATCCTCATAACGGGGCCTAAGGATTTCTAATGTAGGCTTCGGCGCACAACCTGCTAAAGTCAAGTCAACAACCTCATTTGAGGTTGACAATCGTCCGACGTACACATGACCTTCAAAGTGATTGTTCATCTTGTGGTTGTGAGCCCCGTTTTGAACTTTCAACCGTCATACATTCGGTTCAACCTCATAGCAATGTAACAATAACGTGCGATCACTCTTCTTTGACGAACAATCTCGTTTCTTTATTGGTCGATTGTTATCGTCAAATTGCTTCCCCTCTACCTCTCGTTTGGACCTATGTTGTTCGCAAGCGAAGTGCACCATCCCATACTTTCTCTTCTCCGAGGACTTCCACGATTTTTGCAATCGTGAGTACCATTCCACGACGTTGACCTTTCGCACGAGCCCAAGCAATCAAAGATTCCGTATTAGGCCACCATTCTTTCATTGTGAAAAATTCCGTGTAGTCCTACACTGGTTTAGCGACATCGGGCCTAGTGACCCCACCATGTGAAGGTCATATTCCTATAAATGAAAGTTAGTAGAACAATAATAGACAAAAGTTAGTCGAACAATAATAAACGAAATTTAGTTGAACAAGTTAAGTTAATAATTAGTTGAACAAATTTAAACAAATATAACAATGTAAAAATAAATAAATGACATATAAATTAATAATGTAGGAACATGTTATGTTAGTAATTAGTCGAACAATAATAAACGAAAGTTAGTTGAACAAGTATAACAATGTTAAAAGAAATAATCGAGATTAAACGAGTTAACTTAAACAAATATAACAATGTTAAGTTAAACAAATTTAAACAAATATAACAATGTTAATTTAAACAAATTTAAACAATTATAACAATGTTAAGTTAATAATTAGTTCAACAAATTAAGTTAAACAAATTTAAATAAATATAACAATGTTAAACGAGTTCAGTTAAACAAATTCAAAAACTACCGGGTTTGGAGGTTCGTTAAGGCCTATCATTTGATTTCGAGACACTCGTCGTCCCCTCCTTCCAAACAACCCTCGGAACCACAACATAATCGAGATTAAGTTTATAGTATGAATATTGAAAGTATAACAAATTGATAATGTAAACATATAAAGAGAATGTTGAAACAATTGATCGGATATACGAAGAATTGATCGGATTCCTCTTATTTATAGATATAGGAAGCTAATGGGATTTATTACTATTGGAGAAATTGAAACACATCCGACAGCTAGGCAACAAACTCGATGAAAGAGCGGATCTGACGGTTGGGAGCTCACGAGATTTCCCGACACAAATGTTTTCATTCCACCCTACATCAACAACCAAGATATGTACTGTGATCCATATCCAAGTAGGGCGGAGGCTTCAAGTAACCGGTTATCCTCGCACAATCAAGCCGAGGAACCAAGCCAAAACATGCGGTTCCACTATGGAACAAACGACGCCGGTTCTAGCGGTGTAAATGACTATACGAACGTTGCGGGTCCCAACAACGTATATGATTATATGAATATTGTGGGTTCCAACAATAAATATGATTATAAGAACATTGCGGGTCCTAGCAATCCATATTACGAAGTCAGTTCTTAAGAATTTCACGTTTAATTTTTCCATATTTTAATGTATGAATTACTCGTTTCACAAATCTTTTAACTATCAATCCGTAGTTGCACGAGGGTAACTAATACCAAGAGTGGATGCCCGAACCAGTTCAAGAACAACAAGAAATTCTCCTTCAAAATGATGATGATGATGCGTTTCTAAACGACATCGTTGATCGAGACACCGGGCGACCATTGTTTGAGGAAGTCCTTGTAAGATACAATCTAAGGCGGTTAAGATATGGCAAAACCCTGATTGGGTACGATTACTAAATTCATTTCTTCATTTCTTCATTTTCATTAACCGATTTTTTTTAACAAAATAACTAAGTATTTGTTATTTGACCATAATAGGCTGTAGTATGCAGAGTTCGTCGACGAGATACGTGTGTACGTGAACTTTTGGCCATTTACCGTAACACGCATCCACACACACCGTGGTGGAGTTTGGTGTAACATCCGGAATTTTTATTCCGGACATGGAGCGTTTTGTAGATTTTCCCACAGGCACGAGTTGCCGAGTGCCGGGATTTATTCCTAAAATCCCGAGCCGACCCGTCGTTATTTCCTTTTCCGCTTTCCGACCTTTCGTTCCGAGCTGAGGTGACAAGAGGTCATTTCCGACCCCTCGTTCCGAGCAAAAGTGAAAAGATGTCAGTTTTCCCCTCTCCTCCTTTGCAGCCTTGTCACCCCCTCTCTCTCTCTCCACTCTTTTCTCTTTCACGTTAGTTTCCTCTCTTCTCTCTCCCTTTGCTCTTCTTCGCTCTTTGAAGCTCTTGGATTGTGGACTGCAGTGGAGGAAGATCATATCTAGTTTGGTAAGCATATTCCTCTCCTTCCCTTCTCTACATTGCTGTTTTCCCTTTCTTCTGCCCTCCTTCATCCATGGCCATGGATGAAGCTCTTGAGAAGCTTTTTCCTCAAATCCTTGCATGCATGTGTTCTTAGCTTGTTTAGGTCGTAGAGAGGAGTCTAAGATCAGTGGTTGGTGTTTTGAGAAGACCCAGCAAGGAGAGGAGGACATTGGAGCCAAATGTCCACGGTCGAACACGAGCTTCTGCAGCGTGACCGCGGGGGCGGATCAACAGAGCCGTGGGTTCGGTTCCAGGAAACCGCGGGGGCGGCTCAGGCCACCGCAAGGGCGGAGCCAGGTGGCACCAGGAGGCGGCAGGCGGCACCAGAAGCCGCAGAGGCGGCGCCAGGAGACGCCAGCAGGCGCCAGGAGGCGCCAAGAGGCGCAGGGGCGGCGCGGCGCCAGGAGGCCGCGGGGGCGGTGACTGTTTGCAGGGGCGTCAGCTTGACTCCGCGGCTGCATTTTCTTCGACAGTAGGTTCCTCTTCTCCTTTCCTCTTCGTTCCTTCCTTAGTTATGTAGTTGTATCATGTTAGTAGCATGCCAATGATGGATCTAGAGTAGCTTGAGATGCCACTTAGTGGTTGTGAACCTAGGAGCCCTTAAGGCTCGATGTAGTGGATATTTATGAGTATGTTGAGCATGATGGACCTTCTAGGCTAGCTTGTTCCTTCTTTGATGAGGTTTAAGATCACGTGAGGTTATAAGCTGTTGTGAATTGCTTTCATGTGCTGAGAGTGTGGTGAGTACCTTGGACCCTAGGATGCATTCCTAGCTTGAGGGTTAGGTGACCTTAGGATGTTTTGGATTTGTATGTACCTAGCTATGTATGTGACCTTAGGATGTTTTGGGCTCGTATGCCTTTGATGTATATTGTGATCATGCTTACCTTTATGCCTTTAAAAGTTTTATCATACCGAGATCATAACTAGTACCTACGTATTTATACTTAAGTAAACTTCATACGCTATTAGATGGCACGTACGAGAGCTACCGCTTACGTAGGACCCGCCAGGGGTAGACCCCCTCTTTTTCCTACCGTCCCGAGAGGGCGGGGACGAGTAGGAAGACCTCTAGGAGCGAGAGGTAGAGGTCGGGGACGTATCCTCATTGCGGACCCGCCAGTTGTGGGTGCACTAGTAGTTAAGGTTCCCGTAGAGGACGTCGCCGAGAGCATCGTTCCCGAGGCTGAGGATAGGACCGTTGGGAGGTCCGGGCGCAAAGTTCTCCATCTGCCAGGACCAGGGGAGCGTCCATTGGAGCTACCGTGTTTGAGGACTACGTACGACGAGAACAATGGAGATAACAAACTTAAGTTCTTCAAAAAGCGCGTGTACAACCGAAGATGCGAATCGATGAGGAGATGGGTGCATTCTAACAAGGTTAAAGGTGGTGTTCCATCACGAGAAGTGAAGCTTTCCTTAGACACTCCTAAGCTTTGGAGTCAAGATGAGAACGTGATCGAACCAAGTGTGAAAGATGTAAGATACCGTAAGTTAAAGCTTACGAGGTACCATTAAGTGAAGAGTCAACATTACGAGAGTTAGGAGAAGAATGGCAAGTTGGGGATTCACGCGGAGTTGACCGGTTTCCGTTATGACGATAAGGCGAAAAAACGCCAAGAAAAGAGGAAGTGTGTATAAATGATGATCCTAAGAAGATGAGAGCAATACGTGGATGCTAACTAACGTTAGAGATTTTGAGAAGACGCACTTACAAGATATCATGAAGCGCGGTTAAGCCTATGAAGGTGAGTCATGTGACAAAACAACGCCGAGAAGAGTATATCTATCTCGCAGAAGGAAAAGGAACCGTGGAATGAAGAATGAGTTAACGGAGTTTAAGGTAAAGTACCCCGAGAGGGTAACCTTCATGAGAATGGCAACATGGAAGCATAGAAGAATGGTAAGTCATTGACATGGAAGAAGGTCAGTTATCATCTAATTGGTGACAACCGAGAACGCGCATGTGCGGGTGGTCTATGGATGAGTATGGGGGAGAGTAACCAAGTTGTGGGATCATAAAGGAACGGTAACAAGAACTTAGAATATATCTTAAACTCATGGTTTGAAGTTGTTATGGAGAACACTAGTTTGCGAAAAGAGAGACGGTTATCTCGATTTGTACATCGTTTACAATGAGCCGAACAAGATGACAATGAAGAACAAGCCCTTACCACGTATAGATGATCTACTCGACCGGTTAGAAGGGTCGGTGGTCTCTTCTAAAATCGAGTTAAGGTTTGATTGTCACCAATGGAAAAGTCGAGACTGGGATATTGCAAACTTTGCATTCCGGACAAACCGTGGTCACTACGAGTTGTAGTGATTCCATATGGGCTTACTAAGGCCCCGAATAAGACATTTTGGTCCACTCTCGAAGAAGAGAGAAGTTGTATGACCAGTTGTCTCGGGATGACAACCCCCGAAGGATGTGAAAGAAGTTACAAGTTTTCTTGGATGTGCCGATCATTACCGGATTTGTGGAGAGATTCTCCAAGTAACACCACCTGTGGCTAACCTACTCCGAAGGACGATGAAGTATTGAGTGGGACGAAAATGGACAATGGAGTTGTTTAGAGTTAAGAGGAGATTCATTGGTGCAACTATTTTGAAATTGCCTCGAGGTATGATCGGTTTGAAGTGTACAAGTGATTCTTCAAGACATGGTCTTGATTGAGTATTGAGAGACGATGTAAAAGTTATAGCATACATGTCTCGTTAGTAGAAGCAGTGTGAAGCTAAGTATTTCCTTCATTACTTAGAACTTGCCACAAGAATTAAGGAAGCGTAACATCAAAGTGTGGTTTGACAAGAACCAAAGCCAACGGTACTACGTGCCAGATCTTCACAGACCATAAGATTCTGAAGTATATATTCACTCAACAGTAGTTGAATAACCGCCAGAGGAAATGGTTGGAGCTTATGAAGGACTTTGACTTAGAGATTTTGTACCATCCGGGGAAGGCGAACGTAGTCGCCGATGCTTTGAGTAGGAGGACACCTCGAGAGGTGGCTATAGCTCAGCTTACGGTTCAACCACAGTTGCAAAGGGATTTGAGAGGGTTGGAGTTGGATATCCGGTTCCCGGATACGGACTGTTGTTTGTCCGAGTTAGAGGTATTACCTAACCTATCCAGAGAGATCCTACAGAAGCAGGAGGGATATCCCATTTTGATGAGGATCCGGGACAGGATGTCCCGAGGAGAGGCACCACAGTTTATCACAGGAGCAGACGGGCTTTTGAGATGTCAGGGACATATTAGTGTACCATCGGGTCAGGAGTTGAGAGAGCGGATTTTGCATGTGGCACATTCCACACCTTACTCGGTTCACCCAAGCACGAGTAAGATGTACCAGGATATTAGGAGATTTTATTGGTGGGGCGGCCTTAAGCCCGATGTAGCTAGATATGTGACCCGATGCGCGACCTGCTAGCAGGTCAAGATCGAGCACCATAGACACGGAGGAGAGTTTCACCCACTGCCCGTGCAGCAATGGAAGCGGGAGGACATATCCATGGATTTCATTATCGGTCTGAGACCGAGTAGGAGCTTCGACGCGATATGGGTAGTAGTAGATCGGTTGATGAAGACCGCGCGTTTCATCCCTATACGGGAAACGTGGCCGGTGATTCGTTTAGCCGAGGAGTTGACCCGTCAGGTTGTGGAGTACTGAGGACCATCATCTCGGACAGGGACGGGCGTTTTACCTCGAGGTGCTGGCACGCGTCGATCGGGATGGAACCGTATTAGGCATTGTATGGACGGAGATGCCGTACTCCCTTATGTTGGGACGAGCCGGAGAGTTCTATTGTAGTAGCTCCAAATCAGGTACAGAATGACGTGGCTAGAGTTGCTTTGATCCGAGAGAGGATGTTGACCGCGCAGAGCCGTCAGAGGTCGTATACGGATAGGAGGTGTAGACCTCTCGAGTTCAGGGTAGGAGCTTGGGTGTGGTTGAGGGTATCACCGACGCGGGGTGTAAAGTGATTCGACATTAAGGGGAAGTTAAGCCCCCGATATGTCGGTCCATTCGGGATCTTGGAGAGAGTCGATGAGGTGGCATACTGGTTTGCATTGCCACCGCGGTTGGAGGGTATACATCCGGTATTTCATGTCTCTCAGCTGAGAGAGTACATACACGACCCGAGGCACATCATTAGCCACGAGGACCTAGTAGTCGAGCCGGACAATACTTTTGCAGAGCATCCTATAACGGTTTTAGAGCGGAGTACGAGGCGCCTTCGATCGAAGGAGATACCGATGCTGAGAGTACAATTGTTGAGGCGAGGAGCCGACGAGGCTACATGGGAGACGGAGGATAGTATCCGGAGGAACTATCCCGAGTTTTACGCAAATTTAGCGACATCGATAGGACAGTCGGGTTAGTCCCGAGATCTTCCCTTGTTTGTGCTTTGTGTTTATGTCATGACGTGTTATGTGAGTTCGTATGAGTATATGTGTACCTTGCGAGGTCTTGATGTGATTTTATTCGTAGACGGGGATTAGAGCCGATAGTTGACGTTTTATGAGTTCCACATGCTTACGAGACGTGGTTGTTCGAGAGTGTTGCGTTTAGCTAGTTTTGGGACGAAACTTGTTTTTAGGGGGGTTAGTTGTAACATCCGGAATTTCTATTCCGGACTTGGTGCGTTTTGTTGATTTTCCCACAAGCACGAGGTGCCGAGTGCCGGGATTTATTCCTACAATCCCGAGCCGACCCGTCGTTATTCCCTTTTCCGCTTTCTAACCCTTCGTTTCGAGTTGAGGTGACAAGAGGTCATTTCCGACACCTCTTTCCGAGCAAAAGTGACAAGATGTCAGCTGTCCCCTCTCCTCCTTGGAAGCCTTGTCACTCTCTCTCTCTCCACTCTTTTCTCTTTCACGTTAGTTTCCTCCCTTTCTCTTTTCTCTCTCCCTTTGCTCTTCTTCACTCTTTGAAGCTCTTGGACTGTGGACTGCAGTGGAGGAAGATCATATCTAGTTTGGTAAGCATATTCCTCTCCTTCCCTTCTCTTCATTGCTGTTTTCCCTTTCTTCTTCCCTCCTTCATCCATGGCCATGGATGAAGCTCTTGACAAGCTTTTTCCTCAAATCCTTGCATGCATGTGTTCTTAGCTTGTTTAGGTCGTAGAGAGGAGTCTAAGATCAGTGGTTGGTGTTTCGAGAAGACCCAGCAAGAAGAGGAGGACATTGGAGCCATGGATCCACGATCGAAGACGAAGAAGACGAGCTTCAGCAACGTGACCGCGGGGCGGATCAATAGAGCCACGTGTGCGGTTCTAGGAAACCGCAGGGGCAGCTCAGGCCACCGCAGGGGCGGAGCCAGACGGAACCAGAAGCCGCAGGGGCGGCGCCAGAAGCCGCAGGGGCGGCGCCAGGAGACGCCAACAGGCACAGGGGCGGCGCTAGGAGGCGCTAGGAGGCGCAGGGGCGGCGCCAGGAGGCCGCGGGGGCGGTGGCTGTCCGCAGGGGCGTCAGCTTGACTCCGCGGCTGCGTTTTCTTCGACAGTAGGTTCCTCTTCTCCCTTCCTTTTCGTTCCTTCCTTAGTTATGTAGTTGTATCATGTTAGTAGCATGCCTAGGATGGATCTAGAGTAGCTTGAGATGCCACTTAGTGGTTGTGAACCTAGGATCCCTTAAGGCTCGATGTAGTTGATATTTATGAGTATGTTGAGCATGATGGACCTTCTAGGCTAGCTTGTTCCTTCTTGGTTGAGGTTTAAGATCACGTGAGGTTATAAGCTGTTGTGAATTGCTTTTATGTGCTGAGAGTGTGGTGAGTACCTTGGACCCTAGGATGCATTATTAGCTTGAGGGTTAGGTGACCTTGCTTAGATCACTAGAATGAAGTCTAAGACTTCTTGAGCGTGAGCATGTATTGATATGCATATCTCTTGTGAGCAGGTTGTGGGCTTCTTCCTTAAGGAAGCGAGAGTGTTGTGATTTGAGTGTGGTGACGAGGTAAGTCTCCGGACTTACTTAGCTCGTATTTTTCGTATTAGCATTGATGTGTGTTGGTGGTGTGTGTTTGTGTTATTGTTTGTGTTATAAACAACTAAACTGGTAAATAGGACCACCGACTTTATATTATTTTGGCCCAAGTGTATGATAACGGGCGGTGACATCATCTGCCTAGCTCTTGCGAGAGTCTAGGAGGTTCTCGGCGACTAGCCCGGGCGGGTAGACGGTCGGATGCATCAGTACCATTCCTTGCCGGTAAGTAGGGACCGAGGCGAGACCACGGTGGTTCTCGTGTCACAAACCTAAGTTGAATTAGAACGGGATACGACTTAATAATAAAAAGATAATAAACCGGACTTGTGCGTTTTGGAGTATGTATGTGTTATGTGATGTATATGTGTATGTGCCATCACCTCTTTTCTAATGCTTCGAATATGAGCTAACGGTTTTAAACCGTTTGTGTAGATGACTTGCAGGTTAGGGACGCCGCCGAGTCAGGTGGAGGAGTGGATAACCGGGGTCTCCGTACATTATAGGACGGGGACGTTTTTGGGATATGTCTTTGTATGTTGGATTATGTTGTACGGTTTAGATTTCCTTATCGGAGTTATGTCGTTTTAAGGACTCGGCTGAGTTTCCACCTTTTATTACTCCTTTTTAGTTTCTCGCATACATTATAAACAATTTTGAGTTTTGCCTTTATTTGTGCCTTGTTGGAAAGGTCCGGTAAAATTGTTGTCAAGCAAAGGGTTGAGACCCATTGTGAGGTCTCGCCCGTAGCATCCCGAGTCTTGCGGATTTGGGGTGTTACATTTGGTGGACGCATCTGGGTTACAAAGGATGTTATCGGTTCATCTTACAAACTTTGATCACACACTCGTGAATGTGTTTGTTGAGCGATGGCAACCGGATAGCATCATGTTCCACCTACCCTTCGGTGAAATGACGATAACCCTCTATGACGTTCTTCAAATCACAAGCTTCTCGATTGACGGTAACAACATGCCTATCATCCCATCGGAGTTCGAGATCCAACAACGTGCGACCAACTTATTTTCCTTTTGGGATGACGACGATTGGCATTTGATCAATCGGAAGGGCAGGTTTGTGATGACAGAGCTCAAAGAACGGATGGAGTTTCTCATCAACAACAATTGTAACCCCGCTGCAATTGCTTCGCTTGGCTATTACAATTATTAGGCATCACAATATTTCAGGACAAGTCCGGCAATAAGGTCCGGGCATACTACTTGTACCTTGTTTACTACCACGGTAGGACAGGAGAGACGACATGGGGAACACTCACTCTAGCGTACCTATACCGATACTTGGGCGAGGCTACTCGGGATGGAACACATCAAATATCCAGATTTAACATTCTTCTTGGGGTAATTAAATTATTTATTTATATTTAACTATAATTGAAATTAATATTATAGTAATATTTAATCACATTGGTATACATCCATACACAACACTAAATTTCTTTGCATTTTCCGTGTTTCCAAGCAAGAGTCCAAGGAGTGCCGTTGGGTCAAGACCTACCCATTGGGGCCGGTCGAGAGAACATCACGGGTTTCAGGAAACTGTTTGCGTCGTTATAGGGCGCGAATTGAGGCTATGGACGCGAGCGAGGTCATATGGTTCCCCTACGACCTAACTGCTCTGGAGGAAGTATCTATGTATAAGGGTACAATCCAGTGAGGTCCGTGCATAGATCCATATCATCCAGACAGGTTTGCCCGCCAATTCGGCCGAGTTCAACAAATTCTCATGGAACCCATCCGCCCATTGCGTTTGTAGAAATGCCAAAACTCTTGACGACACAACTTGGACTTTGACCCTATATGGCACAAGTGGAACGTCCGACTTGACGCAATATCCATTCAGTTGCGAGATGCGTTATTCGTTGTAGTTTCATGGCAAGATGAAGAGAGATATATGTTTTGGTACATAAAAAATTGTCACCCATACGTCTTGAAGTCGTCTTGGATTCTCCCGGATCCACAAATGACTTCTTTTGCCTCAAGTCGTGTCCAACGACACTTAGAAATTGGAGATAGGGTGAGAAAAATCGAAAGCTGTGGATATCCAACTACAAGGGAAGAAGTCCAAGAATTGTTTAATATGTTTCATTCTCGCGCACATGTCCCCCGATCACACATTCATGGAGGCAAGCACAACAAAGAGGCTGTTCTTGATTTTAATTTGTTTGTGTTATTTCGTATTTCCTACTTGTGATGTAATTTCTTATTTTTAGTTATTTAATGCTAATAATATTAATAATAATAGTAATAATAATAATAATAATAATAATAATAATAATAATAATAATAATAATAATAATTATTATTATTATTATTATTATTAATGAACCTATGGTGGATTAATGATTATAAGATAATGATTAACATTAATAATCTAATAAATGCTAATGATTGGTAATAATGAGCTTAATGATCGGTTGTGATGGGCTTAAGTAAATGGATTGTAGATGCACATATTATGCATCCCAACTAGCACAAAGAGAAAAATACTGCCAAAGAAGAAAGAGGTTTTAGTTGGGTAATTATGAGCCTAATAATGACATTTCAATAATCATCTCATATTTAGGAGCTAAAAAAGATGCCACACCATTCCTTTTCTTCTAAATATAACTCCAGTTTTTTTCTCATGCAGCTTATCTCCACCTTGGACCCTTTATTATTTTATTGAAAAATCTTTTAATTTCAGGTTTTAACCCAATATTTAATTACGATATGTTTATTATTTCGTTTTATTTAGTATTTGATCTTTATCGACTTAATAAATTCTCAAAATTTCAAATTAGTTTATTGATTTTCTAATGAATTTATCAAACTTTTAGAACTAGGAATTACTTAACAATTTGTAAGAGTTTGACCTTGAATATTTTAATTTTTATGTTTAAAGTTGTATGCTCTATATCATAAAAAAATATAATTTTAATTGTTTGTTATATGATATATAGTTTTATTTCGTACAAAATTAATAAATGAAAATTTAAGACTAATTTATTTGATTGTATTGAATAGTTATATGTAATATAATGTATTATTTTGTTGAATAGAGACATTACTTTTGGAAATTTAAGACTAGTGTATTTGATAACATTTAATAGTTATATGTTACATAATGTTATTTTGTTGCATAGAGATCGTACATTAATATCTTTTTGCTCACCTAAAATTAAGATGATAGATCCGCCACTAATTTTTATAAAGGCTAAAATGGGAGAGTAGGCCTTTTACTACCTAATGAGCATGGATTAGGCCCATATTATTATGGATGGACTTATTATGCCCATAGAAACGATAAAAAAATAAGGAAAAAGGAGGAAAGTTGTTAGGGTTGACGATTATAACTCTCAAAAAAAGCACGCTTCAGCCAACCGTCATTTCATCCGAAAATCGTTACCCATTTCTGCAACCTTCCTTCGGCCGAAAGCCTTCCAAGATTCAAGACAAAGCGGCCTTCTACTACGATTTTTGATTCAAAACAAATCGAAATCTCTTTCTTCCATATTATAATGACTAGAGTCAGATGCTCGATCAAGCTCATCCAGTGTGTAACGTCCGGAAATTTTATTCCGGACTTAGAGCGTTTTATAGATCTTCCCGCAGGAACGAGGTGCCGAGTGCCGGAATTTATTCCTAAAATTCCGAGCCGACTCGTCGCTTTTCCTTTTTCCCGTTTTCTGACCCTTCGTTCCGAGTCGAAGTGACAAGGGGTCATTTCCGACCCCTCGTTCCGTGGTGATGTGACAAGAGGTCCGCTCCCCTCCCCACATTGCAGCCCTTGTCCCTTCTTTTTCTCTCTCCTATCTTCTCTTTCACGTTCTTTTCCCATCTCCCTCTTCCTCTCTTGGCTCTCTTTGCTCTTTCTCCATTGTGATTGAATCTCTTGCAACTCCTGGACTGTGGACAGCTTGGAGAGGTTCCAGATCTATTGTGGTAAGCTCCTTCCTCTCACTTCCCTCTCTTCTTTGATGTTTTTCCCCATTCTTCTTCCCTCCTTCATCCATGGCCATGGATGAAGGAGCTTAAGACCAGTGGTGGGTGTTTGGAGAAGATCCAGCAAGAAAAGGAGGACTTTGGAGCCAAGGATCCACGATCGAAAACAAAGAAGACGACGTTCTGCACCGAAACCGCGGGGGTGGCTTAGCACGGCCGCAGGGGAGGCCAGCACGGCCGCAGGGGAGGCCAGCACGGCCGCAGGGGCGGCCAGCACGGCCGCAGGGGCGGCTCCGGGCTCTAGGACGCCAGACTGCCGCAAGTGCAGTTGACAACAACCGCGGGGGGCGGCCCATACCGCCGCAGGTGCGACTCCTGCCACCGCAGGGGCGGTGCCTGCTCCGCCAGAAGGCCGTAGGGGCGGCGCCAGCCTTCCGCAGGGGCGGCGTCTGATCCGCCGAGGCCCCAGCTTTACTCCGCGGTTGCGTTTCTTCGACAGTAGATTCCTCTTCTCCCTTCCTCTTCGTTCCTTCCTTAGCTTTGTAGTTGTATCATGTTAGTAGCATGCTTAGGATGGCCTAGAGTAGCTTGAGAATGCCACTTAGTGGTTGTGAACCTAGGAGCCCTTAATGCTCGATGTAGTTGATGGTCACGAGTGTGATGAGCATGATAGACCTAGTTTGCTTTTACTCTTTCTTGGGTTTTGAGTATGATCATATGAGTTAGTAGGCTGTTGAGATATCTCATCATGCGTTCAGTGAGATGTGAGTATGAGAGATTCTAGGATGTGGTCCTAGAATGAGAGATCTCCTCATACGTTGAGTGAGATGTAAGTGTGAGAGATTCTAGGATGCGGTCCTAGAATGAGAGTCAAATGATCTTGCGTAGATCATTTGTGTGGAAGTCTTAGACTTCTTGAGTTTAGTGAGTTTTGATAGTTATCTTGTTGTGAGCAGGTTGTGTGCTTCTTCCCAAGGGAAGCGAGAGCGTTTTGTGATTTAGCATTGGGACGAGGTAAGTCTCCGGACTTACTTTGCTCGTATTTTACGTATTAGCATTGATGTGTGTTTTGTGGGACGAGGTAAGTCTCCGGACTTACTTAGCTCGTATTTTACGTATTAGCATTGGGACGAGGTAAGTCCCCGTAGAGTTGGCAGCCTAGGTCGAACGGAAGGGTCTGCTAGGTGGTTCTTCCGGAAGGTTCGCCAGGGTGGTATGATATGCAAGGAGCAAATGTTCGTCTCTCCTTCTCAATGCTTGGTCGGGGGATCGAATTCCGGATCGGGCGGCGACTCCGGTGGTATTTCTATCCACCGACGGTAAGAGAGAAGTCTTGTCCGCCGTCGGGATCTTGGTTTTGATCTAGTGAAGAAGACCGGTGGTTAGGTATTCCCGATGCGGTAAGAGGAGATGGGGAAGGCGGTGGCAGGGAGATCTAGGTTGTCGACAAGGAGAGTGTGGGGAGAAGGGCGTTGTGGCTAATTGGGTTGAATGACACGACATGTACCATTACGACCCCCACTGTTACCGCCTGTAATGCGCATAAATTCCTTGACTTGATTGTGATGAATGTGCAGTGGGAGCCAGGAGCAGATGAAGCAGCATAGCCGCTTATTTGGTTTGTGCTTTGTGGCCCAGAAGTAGCTTGGCCGGCCTGGTGAAGATCTGGACTTGCTATTGGGCCGAGTAGTTGAAGAAGAAGAAGAGATGGGCCGCAGTGAATGGGTAGAAGAGATGGGCCGGTTAAGCTCATTAGTTGATATAGTATGGTTTGGCTTGGAAAGATAAGGGTCATTCGATCGGTTTGGGTCTATTCGGTTAATATTTTCAGTATTCAATTCGGTTTTTTCGGGTTAAAACTTATTAAAATAAAATAAATTTTAAAATCTAAAATAACCGGGAAATTATTAAAATTTTCCGGTTATTACACTATATGCAGAAAAGCTAGAGTTTGAAGTGAAAAAGGGAGATGAAAGAGTTAATGTTTGTTTGCTAATACGGAGTTGTGAGTGCAAGGAGTTTGATATTGAAGAAATACCATGTGTTTTTGCAGTGGCTGCAGCAACACACATGGCTATGACTACATCTGATCTAATCAGTAAGTATTATACATGTGAGAGTTGGAGGGTTGGTTATGTGGAGACATTTATCCAGTTCCTAACAAGTCAGAGTGGAATGTGTCTCAGTCAGTATCACAAATCTCATGTGAGCCTCCAAAGAAGCGTTAGAGGTCTGGTCGTTTACCAAAACCTAGGAAACATGCTTCGTGGGAATTGAAGATTAAACGGAAATTCAATTGTTGTGGAATCGGTGGACAAAACAAGAAGACATGTCTCCATCAACCGAAATAGGAAATATGATATGCTTTGATTCTATATTGAACTGTTGCATATTATTATGCATTAATAATAACAAACTAGGGAATATTGTAATACTATATTCAGGTACATACACACACATTGTGGGACAAGCATATATATATATTTTGGTTAAATAATAGAAGTACACAAAGTCATTACACATGTTTGTTGTATACAAGAAATGGTTATGTAGAGGATACAATAAAAAAACCATTACACAAGGTTAGTTGGATCACTACACACCGGACATGGATATGTAGACATACAATAAAAAACCAGTACACAAGATTAGCTAGATCACTACACAAGGTATGTCGCAGTTAAACCAATAAAGTCTGAAAAAGAATTCAAGATAGGTAACAAAACATTAACAACCACAATTAGTTAAATGTTTAAAATAGAGTCAAAGCCATTCCAACATAAAGTCAGTGCCCACAACTGTTACAACAACAAAATATGACTGAAACTGAGAGTGGAAATGTTTTAGAACCAACCAGTACTTAACAAAACAGCACACATTTAATTGTCTTGGAACCAGGAAGGCCAATCCCTGTCAAATATAGCAAACGCTATTTGTTCTCTGTAAGCTGGGAGAGATAAATCACTGATTTCTTATAGATCATGTCTTTCGGAAGCTAGGAATTGAATATACTTCATAGTGTAAATGCCACAACTACCTCCGAAATATGTAAAGTATAAACAATGTTATATGTAAACACATATCAAGTTGTTAAATATAGGACCCTAGAAACAATTTATGTAAACATAAAGATACCCATCAGTGTTGCTGTTCAATCTTGTCTTCCTGACAATCTTGAATGGCATATTGAGGTTATCCCCGAGTCTTGTGCGACGACCATGAAGTTTCAACACATGTGGGAACAAGGTAACAAGAGGCTCTTATTCTTTATACATCTTCTTTCACAAGCACAACTTGAGGATCATAAACATAAATGCACCACTCAAGTAGGTTGATCTCAATAGCCACCCAATGATATTCAAGAAGGTTTAATGGGGCATATATGAAATCCACTTCATACAAATCTTTTTTGAACAGGGACGGTGCATCTCCTTTGACAACAACATACACAGTTTCATCAAAATCGTAAGAAGATGCTCCAACCTCAACAAAAGTGGCAAGTTTTGTTTTGTTATACACTCTTCCAAAGTTGTAATCCAAAACAGCTATGTGTGCGAAGAGATCTTTGAACTCCATAATAGATTTCCTCATAAGAGCTATTACTTCACCAATAACATGTAATAAAATGAAGATACACAATAATTTAAACACAAATTCTAATCACTACATAAAATATATAATGAGAACACTAGATGCAAAAGTAGGACATATATATACACAAGATGTCACTACATAAGATGAAAAACCAACCAATAATATAACAAAAGATAAAATGCAGAACCATTACATAACCATTACATAAAGAATGTATAAATGTACCTCATTCTTGATCCATCCACATTTCTGCATAATTGCCATTATGGATGCCTTCGACAAATTTGTTGTGTACCCCTTAATTGTGCCTTTGATGTCCTTGTCCTTGACAAAGTTGTAGAGCTTTTGTCGATCATTAGACTCTATCATGCTACCAAAAGGAGCTTTTGGTAACTTAACGTCTTTACGGTAAGGAGTCCGCTTCCACTGACTTTCTTTCCTGAACATCAAACCCATTTGAAGGGATGGCTCTTCCTCAACAGCTTCCTACTGACAAAACGTGTCAATATATCAAACATTAATAAATGGATTTACTTTATGTATTATTAAAACTCTTTAGCATAATATTGAAACTTTGATTATCAAAAAGTTAATTTTCATACCTCACTTGAGTGATCAGATGAGTCAACAACCAAGTTCTCCACATCTTTGTAAGCTGAAGGGGCATTGGTTTCAGCAGCTCCAGGGGAAACGAGTGTAACATCCGGAAATTTTATTCCGGACTTAGAGCGTTTTATAGATCTTTCCGCAGGCACGAGGTGCCGAGTGCTAGAATTTATTCCTAAAATTCCTAGCCGACTCGTCGTTTTTCCTTTTTCCGCTTTCCGACCCTTCGTTCCGAGTCGAAGTGACAAGGGCTCATTTCCGACCCCTCATTCCGTGGTCATGTGACAAGAGGTCAGCTCCCCTCCCTACATTGCAGCCCTTGTCCCCCCTCTCTCTCTCCCCTCTCTTCTCTTTCACGTTCTTTTCCCATCTCCCTCTTCCTCTCTTAGCTCTCTTTGCTCTTTCTCCATTTTTATTGAATCTCTTGCAACTCTTGGACTGTGGACAGCTTGGAGGTTCTAGTTCTGTTGTGGTAAGCTCCTTCCTCTCCCTCCCCTATCTTCTTTGCTATTTTTCCCCATTCTTCTTCCCTCCTTCATCCATGGCCATGGATGAAGGTCTTGAGGAGTTTTTGCTCAACTCTTTGGATGCATAGGTTCTTAGTTCGATTAGGTCGTGGATAGGAGCCTAAGACCAGTGGTGGGTGTTTGGAGAAGATTCAACAAGAAAAGAAGGACTTTGGAGCCAAGGATCCACGATAGAAAACGAAGAAGACGACGTTCTGCACCGAAACCGCGGGGGCGAGTCAGCAAAGCCGCAGGGGCGGCCCAGCACAGCCGCAGGGGCGGCCATCACAGCCGCAGGGGCGACTCGGCACGCCGCAGGGGCGGTGCCTGCTCAACCAGGAGGCCGCAGGGGCGGTGCCTTCTCCGCCAGAAGGCCGCAGGGGCGGTGCCTGCTCAGCCAGAAGGCCGCAGGGGCGGTGCCTTCTCCACCAGAAGGCTGCAGGGGCGGTGCCTTCTCCGCCAGAAGGCCGCAGGGGCGGCGACAGCCTTCCGCAGGGGCAGCGTCTGCTCTGCTGGGGCGCCAGCTTGACTCCGCGGCTGCGTTTCTTCAACAGTAGGTTCCTCCTCTCCCTTCCTCTTCGTTCCTTCCTTAGCTTTGTACTTGTATCATGTTAGTAGAATGCTTAGGATGACCTAGAGTAGCTTGACAATGCGACTTAGTGGTTGTGAACCTAGGAGCCCTTAAGGCTCGATGTAGTTGATGGTTACGAGTGTGATGAGCATGATAGACCTAGTAGGCTTTTACTCGTTCTTGGGTATTGAGTATGATCATATGAGAATTAGTAGGCTGTTGAGATATCTCCTCATGCGTTGAGTGAGATGTGAGTATGAGAGATTCTAGGATGTGGTCCTAGAATGAGAGATCTGCTCATGCGTTGAGTGAGATGTGAGTGTGAGAGATTCTAGGATGCGGTCCTAGAATGAGAGTCAAATGATCTTGCGTAGATCATTTTGTGGAAGTCCTAGACTTCTTGAGTTGAGTGGGTTTTGATGGTTATCTTGTTGTGAGCAGGTTGTGTGCTTCTTCCCAAGGGAAGCGAGAGCGTTTTGTGATTTAGCATTGGGACGAGGTAAGTCTCCGGACTTACTTAGCTCGTATTTTACGTATTAGCATTGATGTGTGTTTGGTGGTGTGTGTTTATGTTCTTGTTATAACAACTAAACCGGTAAATAGGACCACCGACCTTATATATTTTGGCCCAAGTGTATGATAATGGGCAGTGACATTCTTCCTAGCTCTGCGTGAAGTTGAGGAGGATCTCGGCGACTAGACCGGCAGGTTAGATGGTCGGATGCATCCGTACCTTTCTTTGCCGGTACAAGGGGACCGAGGCGAGACCACGGTGGTTCTCGTGTCACAAACCGAAGTTGAATTAGAACGGGATATGACTCAATATTAAATAAAAATAATAATAAACTGGACTTTTGTGCTTTATGTTATGTGATATATATGTATTTGTGCCTTCGCCTCTTTTCTAATGCTTCGAATATGAGCTAACGGTTTTAAACCATGGTTGTAGATGCCTTGCAGGTTAGGGACGCCGCCGAGTAAGGAAGAGGAGTGCACAGCCGGGGTCTCCGTACATTATAGGACGGGGACGTTTTTGGGTTGTGTTACGTTTTGGGTTGTGTATTCGTATCTTTCGTTGTGGCTTTATGTTGCATGATTTAGACTTTGTATCGGGGTTATGTTGTTTTGAGGACTCGGCTGAGTTTCTATAACGTCCGGGAATTTTAGAAATAAAATATATCATTTTATTTCTCCTTCCGTAAATTATTTTACGGAAATGTTCGGAAAATATTCCGACCCGTAAACCGTAAATAAATTTTACGAGAATGTCGGAAATTATTCCGACCCGTAACATCCGTTACGGAATTTATTTAACGAGTTTTAAACCCGTTTCTTATCTCTTCCTTTACCTCACCCTTTTTCCACCTCAGCGTGGGCCCCACGCCACGCTGGCGCTCCCCTCCTTCTTCTCTTCTTTCTCTTTCCCGCTTCCCTCTCTTTCTCCTTCTTTGTTTTGCTTTTGGAGCAGCTACTGCTGCCGCCTACGCCCGCCTACCTCCCTGGCTAGGCCTGCAGTGCTCCCGACCCCTCGGTCTTGTCCCCGCTCCCTTGCACCAGCTGGCCGACCCCTCGCCCTGTGCACCGCGGCACGCCTATCCCATGCCCCTTTCTCCCTCAGCCCTCTCTACCTCTACCCTTTCTCCCTCAGCCCTCCACACCTGCTGCACCATCTCCCTCCCTCCTGCCCTCGCTTTCACGTCGGAACACCCCTCCACTGCGTCCCGTCCACCAGTCCCCCCTTCTCCCTCCTCTGTTGGATCGAGCCCGCCGGAAGCAGCCCCTGCTGCACCCTAGCCGACTCCCTAGGCAGCCTTACCTCGCCTCAAGCTCACCGGAGCAATCACTCTCCTCCGCCGCCCAGCCTCGCGCCGGAGAGCTTGCGCCTGCCACCCTTGACGCCGCCTCTCACCTCCCCTTTTCTCCTCCTGCACATCCCTGTCGACCGGAGACCGCCACCACCAGGGCCGCCACGTACCGGAGGAAGCTTGGAGCGGCTGGCAACCCAGTCGCCGCCGGGGAAGACGCTGCAGAACCGGCCGGAGACCTTTGGGCTTAATTACAGTCGGCCCCCTCACTTTAGGTATAATTACATTCAGCCCCCCTCACTTTAGGTATAATTACATTCGGCCCCCTCAGTTTTATGTTAATTGCAGAAATTACCCAGAGTTTTGAGTTATTGCAGTTTTGACCCAAATTTCTGAATTTGTTGCAATTATACCCTCTGTTGGGTTTTTGTCGGAAATTGCCCCAAGGTTTTAATTACGGTTTTGACCCATATGACTTAGGAAATGTATATTTTCCTCGGAAAATACGTTAGCGAGTTTTAACCTCGGAATCTATGAACGAGTTTTATAATAGGCTTCGATATATTATATTTGATGATCAATTTAGCGTATGGCTAAATTGAGTACTTCTTCCCAAGGGAAGCGTGAGCGTTGTGTGAGTTAGCGTTTGAGACGAGGTAAGTCTCCGGACTTACTTAGCTCGTATTTTATGTATTAGTATTGCTGTGTGTTTGTTGGTGTGTCTTATTTTATGTGATAACCATGAAACCGGTAATTAGGACCACCGACTTTATATATATGTTTATATTGGCCCAAGTGTGTGAGAACGGGCTGTGACAATACTGCCTAGCCCATTGTGAGGTCTAGGGGATTCTCGGCGACTAGCCCGGCCGGTTAGATGGACGGATGCATCCGTACCATTCCTTGCCGGTAAGTAGGGACCGAGGTGAGACCATTGGGGTCTCGTGTCACAGAAAGAAGTTGAACTAGATTGGAATACGACTTAATAATAGTAAAAAAAAAAAAAGAAATCGGACTTGTGTGATTTATGTTTTGTGCTTTGGATGTGTTTGTGCCTTCACCGCTTTCCTAATATCTAGAATATGAGCTAACGGTTTAAAACCGTTATGTAGTTGACTTGCAGGTTAGGGATGCCGCCGAGTGAGGTTGAGGAGTGGACAGCTGGGGTCTCCGTACATTATAGGACGGGGATGTTTTGAGTCATACTTCATGTTGTCTTTATGGATATTGTTGTATATTTAGAATTCGAATTTATTTACATTGTTTTGAGGACTCGGCTGAGTTTCCAAGTTGTAGTTTCGTACTTTTTATTTCCGCATACATTAAAAACATATTTAAGTTTTTTGCCTTTATTTGTGCCATGATGGAAGGTCCGGTGAAATTGTTGTCAGGCTAAGGGTCGGGACCCATTGTGAGGTCTCACCCAGTAGCGCCCCGAGTCCCGTGGATTTGGGGTGTTACAAATTTCCACTTTGTAGTTTTTACATTTCGGTTTTCGCATACATTAAAAACGTTTTGAGTTTTGCCTTTATTTGTGCCTTGTTGGAAAGGTCCGGTGAAATTGTTGTCAAGCTAAGGGTCGGGACCCATTGTGAGGTCTCGCCCGTAGCATCCCGAGTCCCGCGGATTTGGGGTGTTATAAAAGTGGTATCAGAGCCCTAGGTTGACAACAATGGCACTTGCAATCTTTTTAAAGGCCGAATGAGGAATAAACAGAACCCACACGGGTTCTGACTTTTCGTTTTCAAAATCATGTGCATGAGTCGGGTTTGGGTTAGAATGTACGGGACCACCACTCCTTCCGCAAACCTCGGCGACATGGATCTCTAGATTAGAAGTATGTACTTATATTATTACATAGTTATATATATATGTATGACCTTATGATGTTTTTGGATATTGTATGTACCTAGCTATGTATGCGACCTTAGGATGTTTTGGCTTGTATGCCTTGGATGTATTTTGTGATTATGCTTACCTTATGCCTTTAGAAGTTTTATCATTCGATATAGTACGTATTACCTATGTATTTATACATAAGTAAACTCCATACGCTATTAGATAGCACGTACGAGAGCTACCGCTTACGTAGGACCCGCCAGGGGTAGACCCCCTCTTTCTCCTACCGTCCCGAGACGGGGACGAGTAGGAAGACCTCCAGGCGCGAGAGGTCGGGGACCTATCCCCATTGCGGACCCGCCAGTTGTGGGTGCACCAGCCAATGATATCCCCGTAGAGGACGTCGCAGAGAGCATTGTTCTCGAGGCTGGGGATAGGACCGTTGGGAGGTCCGGGCACAAAGTTCTCCATCTGTCAGGACCAGGGGAGCGTCCATTGGAGCTACCGTGTTTGAGGACTACGTACGACGAGAACAATGGAGATAAAAAACTTATGTTCTTCAAGAAGACGCATGGACAACTAAAGATGCGAATCGAGGAGGAGATGGGTGCATTCTAACAAGGTTAAAGGCGGTGTTCCATCACGATAAGTGAAGCTTTCCTTAGACACTCCTAAGCTTTGGAGTCAAGAGGAGAACATGATCGAACCAAGTGTGAAAGACGTAAGATACCGTAAGTTAAGCTTACGAGGTACCATTAAGTGAAGAGTCAACATTACGAGAGTTATGAGAAGAACGGCAAGGTGGGGATTTACGCGGAGTTGACCGGGTTCTGTTATGACGATAAGGCGAAGAATCGCCAAAAAGGATGGAGTAGGTATAAATGATGATCCTAAGAAGATGAGAGCAACACGTGATGCTAACTAACGTTAGAGATTTTGAGAAGACGCACTTACAAGATATCATGAAGCGCGGTTAAGCCTATGATGGCTAGTCATGTGACTCAACAACGCCGAGAAGGGTATATTTATCTCGCTGAAGGAAAAAGGAAGCGTGAAATGAAGAATGAGCTAACGGAGTTTAAGGTACCTCGAGAGGGTAGCCTTCATGAGAATGGTAACATGGAAGCACAGAAGAATGCTAAGTCATTGACATGTGAGAAGGTCAGTTATCACCTAATTGGTGACAACTGAGAACGCGCATGTGCGGGTGGTCTATGGATGAGTGTGGGGGAGAGTAACCAAGCTGTGGAATCATAAAGGAACGGTAACAAGAGCTTAGGTTATATCTTAAACTCTTGATTTGAAGTTGTTATGGAGAACACCAGTTTGCGGAAAGAGAGACGGTTATCTTCATTTGTACATCGATTACAATGAACCGAACAAGATTTCAGTGAAGAACAAGTACCCCCTTACCACGTATAGATGATCTACTAGACCGGTTGCAAGGGTCGGTGGTCTCTTCTAAAATCGAGTTAAGGTTTGATTGTCACCAATTGAGAAGTCGAGACTGGGATATTGCAAACACGGCATTCCGGACAACCCATGGTCACTACGAGTTGTAGTGATTCCATATGGGCTTACTAATGCCCCGAATAAGAGATTTTTGGTCTACTCTCGAAGAAGAGTGAAGTTGTATGACCGGTTGTCTCGGGATGACAACCCCCGAAGGATGTGAAAGAAGTTGCAAGTTTCTTGGAGGGGCCGATCATTACCGGATAGTGGAGAGATTCTCCAAGTAACACCATCCATGGCTAACCTACTCCATATGACGATGAAGTATTGGGTGGGACGAAAATGGACAATGGAGTTGTTGAGAGTTAAAAGGGGATTCATTGGTGCAACTGTTTTGGAAATTGCCTCGAGGTACGATCGGTTTGAAGTGTACAAGCGATTCTTCAAAACATGGTCTTGACTGAGTATCGAGAGACGATGTAAAAGTTATAGCATACATGTCTCGTTAGTAGAAGTAGTGTGAAGCAAAGTACTTCCTTCATTACTTAGAACTTGCAACAAGAATTGAGGAAGAGTAACATCAAAGTTTGGTTTGACAAGAATCAAAGCCAACAGTGTAAATTGGAAGTTCGATCTTCTTTGTTAGAGACAAGCAAAGAAGAAACATAATGGAAATATTGTAGTGAGGAAGACCCGAGAAGGAAGTTGAGTTTACGATACATCGGACCTTTTTGAGATCTTAGCGCAAGTTGGGAAAGTGTTTTACCGGCTGGCATGGTCGCCGAGAGTAAAGGGTGTTCACCCGGCGTTTCAAGTGTATCAATCAAGAGAGGAGGACGTGAGGGCCGTGCTTCGAGGGACACCTGAGGGAGGAGCATGAGGGACACCTGAGGGCCGTGCTTCGAGTCCTCCAGGATAGAGAGCTTTGCGCTAAGCTCTCTGAGTGCGAGTTCAGGATATCCTAGGTGGCATTCCTGGGTCATATAGTTTCCGCCGAAAGTGTCATGGTTGACCCGGCGAAGATAGAGTTTGTTTCCTCATGGCCGCCTCCTAGAACGGTCAAGGAGGTGCGCAGTTTCTTGGGCTTAGCGGGATACTACCGCCGTTTTGTTGAGGGTTCTCCGTGATTGCACGACCGCTCACTTCCTTGCTAAGGAAGTCTACCAGGTTCGTCTGGTCCGAGCCATGTCAGCACAGCTTCGAGGAGCTAAAGAGGAGGTTGACCTCCGCTCCTATGTTAGCCCAGCCTGAGGGCGTAGAGGATTTTGTAGCGAATAGTGACGTCTCCAAGCTAGGATTAGGGTGCTGCTTGATGCAGAGGGGTAGGGTTATTGCGTATGCTTTTCGGCAGCTGATGTCGTACGAGGAGAATTACCCTACCCATGATCTTGAGTTAGCGGCAGTGATTCATGCCCCGCAGATCTGGAAACATTACTTGTACGGGGCTACGTGCCAAATCTTCATAGACCATAAGAGTCTGAAGTCTATATTCACTCAACGGGAGTTGAATAACCGCCAGAGGAGATGGTAGGAGCTGTTTAAGGACTTTGACTTAGTGATGTTGTACCATCCGGGGAAGGCGAAAGTAGTTGCGGATGCTTGAGTAGGAGGACACCTCGAGAGGAGGCTATAGCTCGGCTTACGGTTCAGCCACAGTTGTGGAGGGATTTGATAGAGTTGGAGTTGGATATCCGGTTCCCAGATACGGACTATCATTTGTCCGAGTTAGAGGTATTACCTGACCTGTCCGGAGAGATCCAACAGAAGCAGACGGGCGATTGAGACGCAAGGGACATGTTTGTATACCGTCAAACCAGTAGTTGAGAGAACGGATTTTGCATGAGGCACAAAAAAAAAAGAAGGAGGATTTTCCATGCGAATTCCACAACTTACTCGGTGCACCCAAGCACGAGTAAGATGTACTAGGATCTTAGGAGATTTTATTGGTGGGGCGGGCTCAAGCTCGATGCAGCTAGATATGTGGCCCGATGCGTGATCTGCCAGCAGGTCAAGATCGAGCACCAGAGACGGAGGATAGCTTCACCCACTGCCCACGCCACAGTGGAAGTGGGAGGACATATCCACAACTGTTAGATTGTGAGATTACATGGAATACCGAGGACCATCATCTCGGACAAGGACGGGCGTTTTACCTCGAGGTGCTGGCATGCGTCAATCTGGATGGCACCGTATGAGGCATTGTATGGACGGAGATGTCGTACTTCCGTATGTTGGGACGAGCGGGGGAGTTTTAACGTTGTAGCTCCAGATCAGGTACAGGACGACGTGGCTAGAGTTGCTTTGATCCGAGAGAGGACGTTGACCGCGTAGAGCCGCCAAAGGTCGTATGCGGGTAGGAGGCGTAGACCTCTCGAGTTCAGGATAGGAGCTCAGGTGTGGTTCAAGGTATCACCGACGCGGGGCGTCAGGCGATTCGGCATTAAGGGGAAGTTAAGCCCCCGATATATCGGTCCATTCGAGATCTTGGAGAGAATCAGTGAGGTGGCATACCGGTTAGCATTGCCACCTCGGTTAGAGGGTATACATCCAGTATTTCACGTCTTTCAGCTGAGAGAGTACATACACGACCCGCGGAACATCATCAGCCATGAGGTGAGGAGCCAGTGAGGCTACATGGGAGACGGAGGATAGTATCCGGAGGAACAATCCTGAGTTTTACGCAGATTTAGTGACATCGATAGGACCGTCGGTTTGGTCCCGAGATCTTTCCTTGTTTGTTTAGTGTGTTTATGTTATGACGTATTATGTGAGTTCGTATGAATATATGTGTACCTTGCGAGGTCTTGATGTGATTTTTTTTATATATACGTAGACTTGGATTAGAGCCGATAGTCGACGTTTTATGAGTTCCACGAGGTTACGGGACGGGTTTGAGTGACAGTACTACGTTTTGCAAGTTTCGGGACGAAACTTGTTTTTAGGGGGTTTAGTTGTAACGTCCGGAAATTTTATTCCGGACTTAGAGCGTTTTATAGATTTTCCCGCACGCACGAGGTGCCGAGTGCTGGAATTTATTCCTAAAATTCCTAGCCGACTCGTCGTTTTTCCTTTTTTCCGCTTTCCGACTCTTCGTTCCGAGTCGAAGTGACAAGGGGTCATTTACGACCCCTCGTTCCGTGGTGATGTGACAAGAGGTCAGATCCCCTCCCCACATTTCATCCCTTGTCCCCTCTCTCTCTCTCTCTCTCCTCTCTTCTCTTTCACATTCTTTTCCCATCTCCCTCTTCCTCTCTTGGCTCTCTTTGCTCTTTCTCCATTTTTATTGAATCTCTTACAACTCTTGGACTGTGGACAGCTTCGAGAGGTTCCAGATCTGTTGTGGTAAGCTCCTTCCTCTCCCTCCCCTCTCTTCTTTGTTGTTTTCCCCAATTCTTCTTTCCTCCTTCATCCATGGCCATGGATGAAGGTCTTGAGAAGTTTTTGCTCAATTCTTTGCATGCATAGGTTCTTAGCTCGATTAGGTCGTGGAGAGGAGCCTAAGACCAATGGTGGGTGTTTGGAGAAGATCCAGTAAGAAAAAGAGGACTTTGGAGCCAAGGATCCACGATCGAAAACGAAGAAGATGACGTTCTGCACCGAAACCGCAGGGGCGGCTGAGCACAACCGCAGGGGCGGCTGAGCACAACCGTAGGGGCGGCCCAGCACAGCCGCAGGGGTGGCCAGCACGGCTGCAGGGGCGGCTCCGGGCTCCAGGATGCCGGACCGCCGCAGGTGCGGCTGACCACAGCCGCGGGGGCGGCACAGACCGCCGTAGGTGCGGCTCCTGCCACCGCAGGGGCGGTGCCTGCTCCACCAAAAGGCCGCAGGGGCGGCGCCAGCCTTCCGCAGGGGCGGCGTCTGCTCCGCCGGGGCGCCAGCTTGACTCCGCGGCTGCGTTACTTCGACAATAGGTTCCTCCTCTCCCTTCCTCTTCGCTCCTTCCTTAGCTTTGAAGTTGTATCATGTTAGTAGCATGCTTAGGATTGCCTAGAGTAGCTTCAGAATGCCACTTAGTGGTTGTAAACCTAGGAGCCCTTAAGGCTCGATGTAGTTGATGGTCACGATTGTGATGAGCATGATAGACCTAGTAGACTTTTACTCGTTCTTGGGTTTTGAGTATGATCATATGAGAGTTAGTAGACTGTTGAGATATCTCCTCATGTGTTGAGTGAGATGTGAGTATGAGAGATTCTAGGATGTGGTCCTAGAATGAGAGATCTCCTCATGCGTTGAGTGAGATGTGAGTGTGAGAGATTCTAGGATGCGGTCCTAGAATGAGAGTTAAATGATCTTGCGTAGATCATTTGTGTGGAAGCTCTAGACTTCTTGAGTTGAGTGGGTTTTGATGGTTATCTTGTTGTGAGCAGGTTGTGTGCTTCTTCCCAAGGGAAGTGAGAGCGTTTTGTGATTTAGCATTGGGACGAGGTAAGTCTCCGGACTTACTTAGCTCGTATTTTACGTATTAGCATTGATGTGTGTTTGGTGGTTTGTGTTTATGTTCTTGTTATAACAACTAAACCGGTAAATAGGACCACCGACCTTATATATTTTGGCCCAAGTGTATGATAACGGGCGGTGACATTCTGCCTAGCTCTGCGTGAAGTTGAGGAGGATCTCGGTGACTAGACCGGCGGGTTAGATGGTCGGATGCATCCGTACCATTCTTTGCCTGTACAAGGGGACCGAGGCGAGACCACGGTGGTTCTACTGTCACTAACCGAAGTTGAATTAAAACGGGATATGACTCAATAATATATAAAAAATTAATAAACCGGACTTGTGTGCTTTATGTTATGTGATATGTATGAGTTTGTGCCTTCGCCTCTTTTGTAATGCTTCGAATATGAACTAACGGTTTTAAACCGTGGTTGTAGATGTCTTGCAGGTTAGGGACGCCGCCGAGTGAGGTGGAGGAGTGGACAGCCGGGGCCTCTGTACATTATAGGACGGGGACGTTTTTGGGTTGTGTGTTCGTATCTTTCGGTGTGGGTTTATGTTGCACGATTTAGACTTTCGTATCGGGGTTATGTTGTTTTGAGGACTCGGCTGAGTTTCCACTTTGTAGTCTTTACATTTCGGTTTTCGCATACATTAAAAATGTTTTGAGTTTTGCCTTTATTTGTGCCTTGTTGGAAAGGTCCGGTGAAATTGCTTTCAAGCTAAGGGTCGGGACCCATTGTGAGGTCTCGCCCGTAGCATCCCGAGTCCCGCGGATTTGGGGTGTTACAACAAGGTCTTTGATCGAGTTTTTAATGTTATTTTCGGTGCGTTTGCAAGCTAGAAAAGGGTTGAATCAAGTCTCTCAAACAATGTTCCCAAGTCTTTAGAGTATGACACATGTTCTTCTATAATCCCTTGTTGTTGATCAACCTTCTAACTAAGCTTAGTTTGTTCATTTTGAATTTCAAAAAGTTTTTTCATTATATTAGATAATGAAACAGTTTGGGCTTCGGGAACACTAAAACATTAACAATAGATGGCAAAACATTACATACAAATATCAGTACATAAAGAAAATGCAAATTCAGTACATAAAGAATGCATATTTGTTATCATGAATAATCAGTTCATAATGAATACACAAGTAGCATGCATAACCAGAAATTAAAGACATTGCAGGAAAAGGGAAAACAACTTATAATTCATACACAAGTTTGTGTTGTAAACGTAAACTCAGTACATAAGTCAGTTAATAACAATAAGTAGAAAGAAACTCACATAATGTACTTTACATAATCATAATGCAAAACCAGAAGTAGCATGAATAATTAGTTAGTAATGAATACGAAAGTAGCATCCATAACCGGAAATTAAAAACATTGTAGAAGCAGCGGAAATCATTTATAATGCATACACAAGTTTTTTCTTTAAACGTAAACTCGGTACATAAGTCAGGTAATAACAATAAGTAGAAAGAAACTCAAATAATGTACTTTACATAATCATAATGCAAAACCAGAAGTAGCATGCATAATCAGTTACTAATGAATACACAAGTAGCATGCATAACCAGAAATTAAAGATATTGTAGTAGCAGGGGAAATCATTTATAATGCATAGATAAGGTTGTGCCTTAAACTTAAACTCAGTACATAAGTCAATTAATAAAAATAAGTTAAAAGAAAATCACATAATAAATCAATACATAAACAATGCATATTTGGCATCATGAATAATCATTTCTTAATAAAAACACAAGTAACATTCAGAATAAGAACTAAAGTCAATACAGAAGTAGGGAAACCCATTTATAATGTATACACAAGATTGTATCTTAAACAGAAAGTCAGTACATAAAGTCAATTAATACAAATTACTGGTACATAAGGAACAAATATAAACACTCACTGTGTCATTTCAAGAGTTTTTCCCTCGGTCTCATTTGGATTCTCTTCTTGATCAGATTTATCACAACTAGGAGGGATCATTGGTTCCTTCCCTTTAGCCTTCTTCCTTGTAGTAGTACAAAAAATGGAACATTATTAAAAATTAAAGTAAGCAATGAATTTAAAATGTGTAAATCAGTTTTGAACATGACATACGGTGAAGATGGTGGAACTGTTTCTGAAGCCTTCCTCTTGACACGCTTTGGGACTTCTTTGTGAACAGGTTCTTCAATCATAATTGACTTAACCCTTGTCCTTGGGGGTGTCATAAAGTCATCATCTTCGGAAGCTTTTTGAATAGCTTTTTTGGAAGTGAGTTTCTTCTGAGCCTTCTCACTACATAATAGCATAATAATGCAACATCAACAAACAAACAATGCATAGGTGTAATAATACGTATGCTTTAAAGAACATTTACACAAGGCCAAGACATAAAAATTGTAAAAATATCAATACACAAGCAAAATTTGAACTTACCTAATAATTGTATCTATCTTCTCAGAAACTGGACGATCAATATGAATGATAGAAGGTTCAAAACCCTGTTCAAATAAAACATCTATTCTTTCATCTACAACCTCTTGTTCCCACCAATTGTCATCGTCATTTTCAAACCCGCCTTCCATTGTTTTGATGAACTTAAAAATAAAAATCAAGCATATAAGAAAGTGTGACGGGTGTCGGTCGGGTTCAGATCGGGAGGGTTTCACGGGTTGGGTCAGATTTTGACAGCTCTACTCAAAGGGCAATAGAAGTGTGACGGTTTTTTTGGCTTTTGTGGATGGTTTATGATGCCCTCTTCGTCAATTGAACGCGAGGATCCACCAGTGTTGTTCCTTCCGTCCACTTTTTTTTTTTTTTTGTGATTGGGATATGCCAAGCAAGGATCGTCCAGCCTTGCACCTTGGATCTCCTTGGCTCGATCTCTTTTCCCTCGGAATCTCACGTCAGGATTGGAACTCCTTTCTCCTCCTAACCTCTCACCGTAAGGACACCACTTGGCCTCTTACCTTGTGGGTTTTCGAAACATTGTCCTTTCATCTTAGTCTCTAGGTTTGTTTTTTTCAAAGTAAAAACACAACTTTGGATTGAAAATTACTCAAATTCGTCCATTAGAAAAGTGTGAGGGAGAGGCATTATATAGGCTGAAAAATCAGCACCTAAACTCCCAACAATTAAAGGGTACAACTCAAAGGTTTGGAAAATTAACACAAAGGCAAACTAAGGGATTTTCACCACATAAGTTCAAGCAAACAAATGGCCTAAGATCCTTAATATGGCTGGCCATTTGGAGCTTAAAGGGACAAAAACGTGGCTGGAAAAAAACCCAACATAAAGTGGTATTAACCCTCTAGAAAGATTGGTTTAAGTACAAGTGAAAATTTTATTTCACTTGTGTTAAACAGCCCTCATTATTCCATAATATCATGCAATAGTGGGCTTCATATCATGAAATAAAGTCAAGAGAAAGACCACATGATACAAACAAAAATTACAACTATAAGGGCCAAGTCAAGGTGAGCCGGAATCCTCAATCGCCTCAAGCATGTTCACCAAATGGCAATCGTAGTCGGCCCACATGTCGGAGCTCCGAAAGGATGGAAGGTCAAGGTGGTTTGTCCTAGCATGTCAGCTCTAGCTCGAGTGAGAGGTGGCGATGACCTAGGTGCTGGCACATCATCCTTGTTGCTTTAGTCCGGTGGGCTCACATCAGTTTAGACGCACATTATGTGCAAATACAACCTATAATAATTACCAATCATTACGCTCATAATTAGCATTTTTAGATTTAATCTTAATAATGTTAGAATCATTAAGAACACTTCATTAATAATATTAATAATAATAATAATAATAATAATATGATTTAGAATAATAATAATAACTAAAAATATTAATATTATTAATAACTAAAAATTAGAAATTACATCACAAATAGAAAAATACGAAATAAAACGAACAAATTAAAATCAAGAACGGTCTCTTTGTTGTGCTTGCCTCCATGAATGTGTGACCGGGGGGACAAGTGTGCAAGAATGAAACATATTAATAGTTCTTGGACTTTGGATACGACTTGAGACAAAAGAACTCATTTATGGATCCGGGGGAATACAAGACGACTTCAAGACGTATAGGTGACAACTTTTTATGTACCAAAGCATATATATCTCTTCATCTTTCCATGGAACTAAAACGAATAACGCATATCGTAACTGGCTGGATATTGCATCATCAAGTCAGACATTCCATTTGTGCCATATAGGGTCGAAGTCCAAGTTGTAGTGTCGGGGGTTTCGGCTTCTCTACAGACGCAATGGACAGATGGGTTCCACGGGAATTTGTTGAACTCGGCCGAATTGACAGGCGACCCTGTCTGGATGATATGGCTCTATGCACGGACCCATCTGAATTGTACCCCTATATATAGATACTTCCTTCATTGCATCTAGGTCGTAGGGGAACCATACGACCTCGCTCGCGTCCATACCCTCAATTTGCGCCCTATAACGACGCAAACGGTCCTCTGAAACCCGTGATGTCCTCTCCGCCTCGAAGTGGGCCCAATGGGTAGGTTTAGACCCAACGGTGCTCCTTGGACTCTTGCTTGGAAACACGGAAAATGCAAACAAATCTAGTGTTGTGTATGGATGTATAACATTGTGTGATTAAATATAACTATAATATTAATTTCAATTATAGTCAAATAAAAACAAATAGTTTAATTACCCCGAGAAGGACGTTAAACCCGGATATTTGATGTGTTACATCCTGAGTAGCCTCGCAAAAGTGTCGGTATTGGTACGCTAGGGTGAGCTTCCCCGATGCCATCTCTCCTGTCCTACCGTGGTCATGAACAAGGTCCAGGTAGTATGCCCGGACCTTATTGCCGGACTTGTCTTGAAATATTGTTATGCCTAATAATTGTAACAACCAAGAGGAAGCAATTGCATCGGGGTTACCATTTTTGTTGATGAGAAACTTCAAACGTTCTTTGAGTTCCGCCGTCACAAACCCGCCCTTCTGATGGATCAAATGCAATCGTCGTCATCCGATAAACCAAATACGTTGGTCGCACGTTACTGAATCTCGATCTCCGATGGGATGATAGGCATGTCGTTACCGTCAATGGACAAGCCATTACCGTCAGGGAGGGTTATCGTCATTTCACCGAAGGGGAGGTGGAACGTGTTGGTATCCGGTTTCCATCACTCTACGAACTCATTCACGAGTGTGTGATCAACGTTTGTAAGATGAACCGAGAACATTCTTTGTAACCCGGATGCGTCCACCAAACGCCTCCATGGTGTGTGTGGATGCGTGTTACGGTAAATGGCCAAAAGTTCACGCACACATGTATCTCGTCGACGAACTCTGCATACTACGACATGTTTTCATAAAATAACAAATACTTAGTTATTTTGTTTAAAAAAAAATCGATTAATGTTAATGAAGAAATGAAATCCGTAATCGTACCCAATCAGGGTCTTGCTATATCTTAACCGCCTTATGGCCATTGTACGTTACAAGTACTTCTCACACAATGGTTCGGGCATGCACTCTTGGTTATAGTTACCCGTCATCGTCAGTACTTTCGAGGGGGGTTTCTTGTTGTTCCTGAACCGGTTCGGGCATGCACTCTTGGTTATAGTTACCCTCGTGTGACTCTGTATTGATGGTTAAAAGAGTGGTGAAACCAGTAATTCAGACAATAAAATATGGAAAAAATTGAACGTGTAATTCTTAAGAACTAACCTGGTAATTTGGATTGCTAGGACCCACAATGTTCGAATAAGCATATACATTGCTGGGACCCGCAATGTTCCGATAATCATATACGCTGTTCGGGCCCGCAGCGTTCGTATAGTCATTTACACCGCTAGGACCAACGTCGTTTGTCCCGTAGTGGAACCGCATGTTTTGGCTTGGCTCCTCGGCTTGGTTGTGCGAGGATTACGAGTTACTTGAACACTCAACCCTACTTGAACATGAATCACGGTACTTATCTTGGTTGTTGATGTAGGGTGGAATGAAAACATTTGTGTCGGGAAATAATCCTACATATATATATATATGTTCATTTTCAGATATTGAAAATTTTATAAAAATTATAACGGTAAAAAAAAATAATTACCCAAATGTGCGGGTTGTGAATGACTGTAATAATATAATAATTATAAAAAAAAATTAAAATTGCATTATTTACCTAATTCATGCGGAATGTTAGTGTCGGTTACCGAATAGGTAGCCATCTTCCGCGAGTGAGGGAAATATATTTAAGAAATCCATCGTTTGTGTAACCGGTGGCACCGAGTCGTCATTTTCAAAATTTAGGAATGACTGAAATAACAAAATAATAACAATTAGGTTTCAAAACTATTAAATATAACGATAAAAAATATTATAACAGAAAATAATTACCCAATTGTTATTGTTCTGATTTTGACGATCCATCTTCGGCTTCAACCCTGCAATTATGTTTGACTCCTACAAACATAATTGCAGGGTTGAAACCGCTCATGCGGTGTTCAAAAAGGATATAAGCTCAAGAAACAATTGCCTCGACACGTGTTTGGAGCATATCCATAGGATGTTGAGGGATGAATTTCGCCAACTTATGGCTTCCCTAGAGAAATCGCGATTCAAAGTCCAAAATAAAGTTCGAAATTTGTTAATGTTTAAATTTGTGGTGAACAATGTGTCTCACGAGTGCCTATCCATGCTTTATAACATGTTTCACCGTATGCAACGGGGACTATGACCCAAATTTTACATATTGCTACACTAGGAGTTCATTTAGGATACCATGCATTCATGAAGTGGCACAAATGGCTTACGAAGGCCGACCATTTGTGGAAATGGATGTCGATGTCTTCTGGCGCCAGGTTCACTGGTTCGGTGATGAGAATGGTGAACTGAGTGACCCTGCGCACGTGAGTTGGAGTGACCTAGAAGCATCTCGTGACGTAACACGTGACGAGATCCTGCAAATTGGGACCACATGAAAGACGCTTGTAGACCCGAAAATCATTAAAACCAATATGCTAGAACCTCAGGAAACAAACCGGGACTTGAAAGGGAGTGGGATAGGGAGGAGGATGGAGCGGCGGGAACGGAATTCCGCTCCCGCGGCCCAAGGAACCGCCCCCGCGGTTTCTTGCGGTTGCAGCCGGCTTTGTTGACCTTTGACTTGTGCTTTACTCTTTTCTTCCTTCCTTCTAAGCCTCGTCCTTGGCTTACTGAACAAGGGTTTCTTCTCTCTTTTCCAGCCATACTCACGTCCTTCTTGCTTCTCCTTCCTTCTCTTGATCTTGCTTGAGTTCTCCTTGGAGTTTCAAGAGTTTTGTTGTGAGGTTTTGATGATGTTGATGCTAGTGGATGTTGTGCTGAGCTTGAGAGCTAGCTGAGGTACTGTCTTGGTTCAGTTTCGTGCTTAGGCCACAGTTGTGGGTAAGCTCCTTGTTCTTCTTCTTCTTTCTTTGATCTCTTTCTCTTTCCTAGCTTAGAATTAGATGTATGGAATGTAGATTGATGTTGGATTGTGTATGTATATGTATGTGTGTGACTTTGGAATGGAGAAGACGTGATTTGATCACGTGAAGAGCTGAAGAGGAACCGCGGGATAGCATTCTGCACTGTCGCCGCCCCGCGCCTGGAAGCCGTCGCCCCTGCGGAAGCCGTGCCACAGCGCCTGCGCCGTGCCTGCGTTGCCTGCGGCCACTGTCACCGCGCCTGCGGCTGAGCCTTGCCGCGCCTGCGGATTGCGTTACTGTAACACCCCGAATCCGTAGGACTCGAGACGCTACTGGGCTAGGATCTCACAATGGATCCTGACCCTAGCGTGACAACAAGTTCACTGAATCTTACAACAAGGCACCGATAGATGAAAACAAAACATGAAACTGATGTATATATATACCGATCAAAAGGTAATAAAAAGTACTGCTGAGTACAAAATTCAAACATAACCCGTACAACTTAAATAACCCATATCCCACGAATACGCCCAGTGTACGGAACCCTCAGCAGATCACCCCTCTGGATCACTCTGCAGCTCTCCTAACCTGCAAAGGATCTACAACACGTTATAAAACCGTTAGCTAACTATACACATATATAAGAAGATGTTAGAGCACAAACACACATCAATAATATTAACACATCATCATGATATCACATATTTACCCTGTTTATTATCTTTAATAAGTTCAATCACTAAATCGTATAAATAGATGTATATGAAGATATGTGGCACGAGGAATATAAACCCCATCTCTGAGTGCTCTAGCCAGCTGGAGTAGTATCAGCACACCTCCCGTGTACCCTATGGGAGTGTTGAGGGTCCTTCCCGTATACCAGATCTGGCCTGACTACAGAGAACCTCCCAGACTCCACTACGGGATGAAAGGGAAAGGTTATTACGGCCACTACAATGGGCGGTCAATAAAACATAGGTCGGTCACCATAATAACACATGCTATGAAGCATATAACACACACACCACTCAAGCATACATCCAATATAAGGATAGTAGCTAAGTAAGTCCTATGGACTTACCTCAATCTCAGAAGTAACTCAACCACGATCAACTCTCCAACTGGTCCACTCCAAACTGGAGGACAACACGGCCTATATAAGGCATACATACATATATCAATCTACTATCACACAAAGGGGTCACACCTAGACCCAAGGGATCCATTAGGGATCATATCCAACTCGTAAACCTCAAAGCCCTAACCGGCATTTCTGTATCATACTCGTCAACATCCGAATCCTAGCATGGTACTAAGTTCCTCATACTAGAAAGGAAAGGAACTACCTAACTATAGGTAGTCCCGGAAGAAGACGCACCTGCGTGAACTAAGGACGCAGGGGGCGGAAGAGATCACCTGCAGGTGCGGCAGGTAGAAGCCGCAGGGGCGGTGACAAGGCTGCAAGCTAACGCAGGCACGGCGCAGGCGCTGGCACGGGCGTGATGGCATGGTCTCCGCAGGGGCGGCGGTTTCCAGGCACGGGGGCGGCGACAGTGCAAAATGCAATCTCGCGGCTTCTCTTTAGCTCTTCACGTGATCAAATCACGTCTACTCTCTTCCATAATCACACGCATACATATATATACACATTCAAACGTTAAACTATGCACAATCCATCTACTCCTAAGCTAAGAAGGAAGAACAAGAAAGAAAAGAAGGAATGAGGAGCAAGAAGCTCACCTCCAAAACTGTGATACCTCAAGGAAGAACAAAACAGGCTCTTAGCTGGCCTCAGAAGCTCAACAAACATTCACACAACCTTCAGCAACACAACACCATACCAAAACCTTACCAAACTCCAAGAATTCTCATGGAAGGTCAAAGGAAGAGATGAAGAAGCAAGGGGGACGTGAAAGATGGGTAAGGAATGTGAAAACTTGCTCAGCAACCAAAGGACGGAAGGTTTAAGGAAGTGAAAGAGTAAAGCACGGGTCAAAGGGTCAACAAAATCTGTTGCAGCCGTCGGAAACCGCAGGGGCGGTCCCATGAGCCGCAAGGGCGGCAGTCAGGCCCGCGGGTGCAGAAAAGCCAGTCTCGGCCCAAAGCCAATCTCGGCTATGGTCCGATCTCGGTCCGAAAGAATAGGGGTCTCACATCTCACCCCCCTAAAAACAAGTTTCGTCCCGAAACTTGCAAGGTCCTGAAACCACTCGGACTCAAAAGCCGAGGTAAACTCTCTATAACCTCAAACATAAGCATGGAGGAAATCATCAACTCCAGCAACAAAACATTATCCAAGGCCTAGAGGAAAACCATCTCTAGCCAAACTATAAACGTATCACAAGGCATAGAGGAAGCACATTTGTGGCCATATCATAACCATAACAGAAAGGCATGGAGGGAGAACATCTCCAGTACTACTATTTCCATCAAAATAGCATGGAAGGGAAGAACCATATCCAGCTAAACCTAAACGTGTCACAATAGCATGGAGGAAAGAGCCATCTCCAGCTATAAACAAGAATCATACTAGCACAACAAGATCTAATAAGATCATAATCACATCAAAACTAGCATGAAATAAACACATCATAGCATATAATCATGTAAGCAGATAAGACTCACCAAGCTAGTACTAAGATCTACTCGGTGATCCTACTAGTGCCCCTATCTCGGCATAGAACTCTAGATAGTTCCTCTGGATACTATCCTCAGTCTCCCGTGTAGCCTCCTCGGGTCCTCGTCTCGACTACTGTATCCTCAACATAGGAATGTCCTTCGAACGCAGGCGTCTCATACCACGCTCTAGGACTGCAATAGGATGCTCAACAAACGTGTGGTCCGGCTCAACCACCAAATCCTCATAACTCACAATGTGCCTCGGATCTAGTATGTACTCCCTCAGCTGAGACACATGAAATACAGGGTGAACACCCTCTAATCTCGGAGGCAAGGCTAATCTGTAAGCTACGCTCCCAACCCGATCCAGAATCTCGAACGGTCCGACATATCGGGGACTCAACTTCCCCTTAATGCCAAAACGCCTAACACCTCGTGTCGAGGACACTCTCAGCCACACATGGGCTCCAACCCTGAACTCTAGAGGTCTACGCCTCCTGTCAGCATAAGACTTCTGACGGCTCTGCGCAGTCAGTAAACGCTCTCTGATCAATGCTACTCGAGCCATGTCATCCTGAATCTGATCAGGTGCTAAACCACTGACACTGCTCTGCTCATCCCAGCATAACGGGGTACGATATCTCTGTCCATACAGTGCCTCATATGGGGCCATCCCAATAGTTGCATGTCAGTTGTTGTAGGAGAACTCAACAAGTGGGAGATGATCCGTCCACACTTGCCCCCAATCCAACACACAAGCTCGCAGCATATCCTCCAGCGTCTGAATGGTCCTCTCTGACTAACCATCTGTCTGAGGATGGAACGCAGTCGTGAAGTGCAAACTCGTCCCCAAGGCAGTTTGAATCTGCTGCCAAAACCTCGAGGTAAATCGTCCATCTCGGTCTGAGACGATCGTCCTCGGCACACCATGGAGTCTCACTATCTGCCTAGTGTACTCCTCAGCTAATCTGCTCACCGGCCACGTCTCCCTGATAGGAATGAAACGTGTCGTCTTCGTCAATTTGTCTACTATGACCGAGATGGCATCAAAACTCCGGCTTAGCCTCAAGCCAGTCACAAAATCCATGGTGACGTCCTCCCACTTCTTCTGTGGAACAGGAAGGGGATGGAGCTCACCTCCAGGTCGGAAATGCTCGATCTTGACCGGCTGGCAGGTCGCACACTGAGAGACAAATCTGGCTACATCGGGCTTCAGCCCTCCCCACCAATATATACGTCTCAAGTCCTGATACATCTTACTCTTACCTGGATGTACAAAGTAAGGTGTACAGTGAGCCTCCTGTAAAATCCTCTGACGTAAATCTGTATCAGCAGGTACACAGACGCGACCGCGGCGTCTCAAAACTCTATCTGCTCCCAGCAGAAACTGGGGTGCCTCATCCCGAGACATCCTCTCTCTGATCCTCCTCAAGGTCGGGCAGGTCTCTTGCTTCTGTTGAATCTCGCTCAACAGATCAGGTAGAACCTCTAAAGTACGCAGTCGGGCATCCTCATCAGGAAACTGGATTTCCAACTCTAACTAGATCAAGTCTCTCTGCAGCTGAGACTGTACAGTCAATCTCACAATCGCCTGCTCTCGAGGTGTCTTCCTGCTCAGGGCGTCGGCGACAACGTTCGCCTTCCCTGGATGATACAGAATCTCCAAATCAAAATCCTTGATCAGGTCAAGCCATCTACACTGGCGGTTATTCAATTCCCGCTGCGTGAAAATATACTTCAGACTCTTATGGTCTGTGAAGATCTGACATGTAACACCATACAGGTAATGTCTCCAGATCTTCAGTGCGTGAACTACCGCTGCTAACTCCAGATCATGAGTCGGGTAGTTCTCCTCATACGTCTTCAACTATCGAGACGCATAAGCAATAACTCTGCCTCGCTGCATCAGAACACATCCCAAGCCTAGCTTGGATGCATCACTGTAAACCACAAAATCTTCAGTACCCTCTGGCTATGCCAAAATAGGAGCAGAAGTCAAACGCCTCTTCAACTCCTCAAAACTCTGCCTGCACTGATCAGACCACACAAATCTGGTAGTCTTCCTCAGCAAAATCGTCAGTGGACGGGCAATCACAGAAAAACCCTCCACGAAGCGTCTGTAATAACTGGCTAGGCCAAGGAAACTACTTACTTCCTTGACGTTCGTCGGTGTCGTCCAAGCTGCTACTGCCTCTATCTTCGCTGGATCCACCTTGATCCCCTCAGCTGATACTATATGACCCAAGAATGCTACCTTTGGCATCCAGAATTCACACTTAGAGAACTTAGCATAAAGTTCTCTGTCTCACAAAACCTGCAATACCGTCCTCAGATGTCCTGCATGCTCCTCTCCACTGCGAGAGTATACCAGAATATCATCAATAAAAACCACCACAAACTGATCCAGGAAGTCGATGAAGATACTGTTCATCAACTCCATAAAGACGGCTGGGGCATTCGCAAGACGAAATGGCATCACTACAAACTCGTAGTGTCCATATCTGGTCTTGAATGCTGTCCTGTGCACATCCTGCTCCCTCACCCTCAGCTGGTGATACCCGGAACGCAGGTCAATCCTGGAGAACACAGTCGCTCCTTGTAGCTGATCTAACAAATCACCCTCAGCTGGTGATACCCCGAACGGAGGCCAGTCTCGGCCCAAATCCAATCTCGGCTATGGTCCGATCTCGGTCCGAAAGAATAGGGGTCTCACACTTACTCTGCCCCTGCGTCTCTCTTGTCATGTAGGTGCGTCTTGTCCCGGGTCTACCTAGAGTTAGGTAGATCTTTTTCTTTCCTAGTATAAGCGGGTTAGTAGCATGCTAGGTATGTGTATGAGGATAGTATGAGGGTGATCATGATATCGTTTATGTCGGTTATGGCTTTGAGGTTTATGAGTTAGGATATGATCCTTATGGATCCCTTGGGTCTAGGTGTGACCCCTTTGATGGATATGAGTTGATATATTGTTATGCCTTGTTATTAGGCAGTGTTGTCCTCCAGATTGGAGTGGACCATGTTTGAGATCGTGGTTGAGATTACTTCGAGGTTGAGGTAAGTCCATAGGACTTACTTAGCTACCATCCTTATAATGGATGTGTGCATGAGTGGTGTGTGTGTTATCTGCTTTATAGCATGAGTTATGATGATTACCGATTTATGGTATAGTGAGTGCCCATTGTAGGGCTTGACAGTTGTCCCTTTCATCCCTTTGGAATCTGGGCGGTTCTTTGTGGTTGGGTCAGACTTGGTAAACGGTTGGCCACTCCCCATTCCCTCAGTGTACACGGGTGGGTGTGACCAGGGACCACTCCAGCTGCCATGAGCACCTAGAGGCGAGGGTTATATTCCTCGTGTCACATATGTTCATATTGATATATATATATATATATATATATATATATATATATATATATGTGTGTGTGTATGGTTAGCTAACGGTTTTATACCGTGTTGTAGATCGTTTGCAGGTTAGGAGAGCTGCAGAGTGATCTAGAGTGGGTGATCCGCTGAGGGCTCCATACATTGGGTCGTTATCGGGGTTTATGGGATCTTTTATTGTACAGTTACGTTTTATTTGTACTCAGCGGTACTTATGTATTACCTTTTGATATATATATATATATATATATATATATATATATATATATATATCAGTTTGATGTTTTGTATTTAATCTATCCGTGCCTTGTTGTAAGATTCAGTGAACTTGTTGTCAGGCTAGGGTCAGGATCCATTGTGAGATCCTAGCCCATTAGCACCTCGAGTCCTACGGATATGGGGTGTTACAACCTAGTGGTTGAAAACATAGGAGCCCTTAAGGCTCGATGTAGTTGATGGTTATCAGTGGGTTGAGCATTATGGACCTTCTAGGCTAGCTTGTTCCTTCTTGGTTGAGGTTTAAGTGTAAGAGCCTTAGTCTTTGGAGCCATTTTTGGCCTTAGCCGCCCCTGCGGGTTAGTGGAGCCGCCCCTACGGCTAGTGTAGTGATCCGCCCCTGCGGTTTCTTGCGGCTGTAGCCGGCTTTGTTGACCTTGACTTGTGCTTTACTCTTTACTTCTTTCCCTCTTAAGCCTCGTCCTTGGCTGGATCAAGGGTTCAGCTTTACTTCATTTCCCAGCCTTCTCACGTTCTTCTTTCCTTCATTTCCCTTCTTGATCTTGCTTGAGCTTTCCTTGAGTGTGGAGGAGTTTGAGTGGCTTTAGTGTTGATGATGTTGTATGTTGTTGTTGCTGAGCTTGAGAGCCAGTTGACAGTGTGTAGTTGATCTGCCTTGCAGCCTAGGACCACAAGTGTGGTAAGTCTTCTTCTTCTTCTTCTCTTCTTCCTTTCTTGGTTTTCCTTTGCCTAGCTTAGGATTAGATGTATGTAAATGTATGTTGATGTTAGAATGTATAGGTATATGTTTGGCTTTGGCATGGAGAAGACGTGATTTGATCACGTGAAGAGTCGAAGAGGAATCGCGGGATCACATTCTGCACTGTCGCCGCCCCCTTGCGGGAGCCGTATCACAGCGCCTGCGCCGTGCCTGCGCTTGCTGTCACCACGCCTGCGGCTGAGTGTCGTCGCGCCTGCGGTTTTCCTTGTTCCGCTCCTGCGTCCCTCTTGTCACGCAGGTGCGTCTTGTACAGGATCTACCTAGAGTAGTATGATCCTTTCCTTTCCTAGTATGAGTGGGTTAGTAGCATGCTATGTGTGTGTATGAGGATAGAATGATGATGAGTATGATATAGATAGGTGTCGGTTATGGCCTTGAGGTTTATAAGTTGGATACGATCCTTGTGGATCCCTTGGGTCTAGGTGTGACCCCTTTGTTTGATAGGAGATTGATATCTCTGTATGCCTTGTATAGGCAGTGTTGTTCTCCAGATTTGGAGCTGATCATAATTGGGAGTACTACGTGGTTGAGATTACTTCGAGGTTGAAATAAGTCCATAGTACTTACTTAGCTACCATCCTTATATTGGATGTATGCATGAGTGGTGTTTGTTATATGCTTTATAGCATGCGTTATGATGATTACCGACCTATGGTATAGTGATTACCCATGGTAGGGCCATGACAGCTGTCCCTTTCATCCCTTTGGAGTCTGGGCGGTTCTCTGTGGTTGGGTCAGACTTGGTAAACGGTTGGCCACTCTCCATTCCCTTAGGGTACACAACTGGATGTGACCAGCGACCACTCCAGCTGTCATGAGCACCCAGAGGCGAGGGTTATATTCCTCATGTCACATATGTTCATATTGATATTTATATATATACGATTTGAGTGTTGGATGTTATAAAGATAATAAACCGGGTAAATGTGTGATAGCATGATGAGGTGTTTATTATTTCCTGATGTGTGATTGTGCTTATGCATCATCTATATATATGTGTATGGTTAGCTAACGGTTTTATACCGTGTTGTAGATCCTTTGCAGGTTAGGAGAGCTACAAAGTGATCCAGAGTGGGTGATCGGCTGAGGGCTCCGTACACTAGGTCGTTATCGAGGGATATGGGTTCTTTTGTTATGTAAAGTGATATGTTTTGATTGTACTCAGCGGTACCTTGTATAAACCTTTTGATTTATATATATCAGTTTTATGTTTTGGTTTTAATCTATCTTTGCCTTGTTGTAAGATCCAATGAACTTGTTGTTCGGTTAGGGTTTGGATCCATTGTGAGATCCTAGCCCAGTAGCACCTCGAGTCCTACGGATTTGGGGTGTTACAAAGTTGGTATCAGAGCCTTAGGTTGACAACAATGGTACTTGCAATGTGCAATAAAGTTCGAATAGATAAATAAACAAAACCCGAAAGGGATCTAACTTTTCAAAAGGTTTTGGTTTTGAAATGAGTACAAATATTTTGGTATAGTGTGTACGTGAGTCATCGTCCCTCTAAAGATCTCGACAGTATAGATATATATAGATATTATGTTGTGATTGACTTGATATATATCTATACATATGCCATATATATAGCCTTCTAAGTTAGCTTTACGTCCTCTGCAGATGGTTCAGACTAGAGCCTTACCTGCAACTGGACGAGGTAGAGGTAGACCCCCTCTAGGTAAAGGACGGGGTAGGATTCCCGTTGTTGATCCATGTGCAGCGGAGGAGGTTCACGAGGACGTTGCTGAGAGTGCCGTTCCTGAGACTGGGAACGGTGCAGTTGAGAGACAGGGATCCCAGAGAGTCTAATCAGATGACTCTGATCGTGTCTCCATGGAGGGACCAACCTTCCGCGAGTATATCAGACGTGTGGAAGAGGCTACTAGGGCAAGTAGACGTGCCCTTGATTTTCCAGCACAGGAGGGATCATCTAAGAGATCACATGGAGTTACTCAGGTGCCAGTTGTACAGGCACATGTTGTTGATACTGCTCGAGTTCAGGAGGAGTATCGAGGGCCTCGACCAGATACTTGGTTGAAGGCTTTTCATCAGATGGGAGTACCCCCTTTCTCTAGGAAGGTGGGGTTGGAGGTTGAGCTCTAGATAGGACATGTAGACTCAGCTCTGGAGTCCATTAGATGTCCAACGGATAGACAAATTGAGTTGGTGCAGACTCTGTTTAAAGATTTGGCACAACACTGGTGGAGGTCTGTACGGGGACAGGTTAGCAGTTATGATCAGATGAGGACCATGATCAGAGAGCGTTTCTGCCCTGCCTCACTAGGTATTTTTTTTTACTCGATTATAATCAACGTATCAAATTTCATGTATTATAATTTCAGTATTAAATTTTCAACATTAAATATTCTGCAATAGCTTTCCGGTATAGGAATGGGATAACATGGGTAAGCTTTGAATTTTGTAAACGCGGATCTGATTTTTTTTACACCATAAAATATTAACACCATCTCAATCATCGTATGACAAAGCACCGTCTCAATCATCCCAATCATCGTACATAATATGAATGTCTAAGGTATAGGTCGAGCTCATTGTTGGCGAAGATGCTTAAATGTCTCAGTCTGTGACTCATACGTCATGCCTAAGCCTTCCACGGTATCGTCGTGCGCCGGTTACTAATATGCGAGAACGGATGGTAATGGACAATTTGGTTTACATTGGAGTTGTAAAAATTTAAGCAAATTGGGGATTAAGAGAAGAAAAAAAATATTTACGATAAATACAATTAATGATTTAATTGGATGAAATTATATAATACTTACCGCAACGTAATGGTGACGAGTCATGTCAAAAGCGATAAATAAAATCGATCCCGGAGGCGGGCCATTTTGGGGGGCGTTTGCTCGGTTCGCGGGAGGCTTATATGAGCCGTAATCCAATCCAAAAACACAAGAGTACATAGGTAAATCGTGGAAAACAATGCACCACTTAAGGGCATTTCCATCCAATATTTGGATCGTGGCTCAACATTTGTTTTTAACCAATTGAGTCTCTTCATCATCTCTTTATGATCGCCCCTTCATGGTCTAGAAAAACATCGTATCGTTAAGGATTTTAACGGAACTCTTTCATCATAATGTTTCACATGTTAGGCCATGTATCCTCGCTGCGATCCAACAATAAAAAAAAAGAGATCGAAATACATAATTCCCGTCACCCTCAACATTTGCTAGGCCCACAACATAATGAACCATGAAATTTTCAAACTTGTTAGAGCCGAAGTCATATTGACCTAGGACAACCCGAAGATAAGTTAGAATTGGTGCTTCATTGTTCCCCACATTCTCTTCCCCATCTTCCCCCACTACTTCATCCTCTGCTCTCTTCCTTTCCCTATCCTCCCTTGCTTTTGCCGCGGCTTCTCTACTGTACTCAAAGCGTGATCTTCTATGCTCATTTGTATCCTTCTTTGGCCTCCCTTTCGGGTTTTGGGTTTGTTTCTGGAGGTTGTAACATAAAGGTTTCTATGATTTACGAGTCTCTAAGGGTCTTCCATATGCTCCCAATTTGCATAATCTCGTCATGTGTTAAGTCACGAGATGCATCAAGGTCACTCAGAACCACGTACTCAGGGTTACTCGGTTGACCATCCTCACTGAACTAGTGAACCTGGCGCCAAAAGACGTCGACATCCGTTTCCAAAAATGGCGGCCATCGTAATTTGTGCCACTTCATGAATACAAGGTATCCCACATGTACTCCTAGTGTAACAATATCTACAATTCGGGTCATATTTCAATTGTATACGGTGACGAACATGTCATAAATCGTGGATAGGCATTCATGAGACACATTGTTCACCAAAAATCTATACATTGACAATTTCCGCACTTTATTTTGGACTATGAAACTAAATTTCTCTAGGGAAGCAATAAGTTGGCGAAATTCATCCTTCAACATCATATGGATATGCTCCAAACACTTGTCGAGACAATTATTTATGGAGTTCATATACTTTTTGAACACCACATGAGCGGATTCAACCGTACAAATATGTTTGTAGGGTTTACCTGCTAGATGCTCTATTTCGAAGGTGCATATTGTGATCGGTCGTGAAGCTTACAATTTTATCGGCATGACACAACCAATTTTTTTCTCAAATACTCTTTTAAACCCCAACAATCCCCTAAATATCGTGCATTTGTTGGAGTTTCTCCTCGTACGACTCCCTTGACTCGGATTTGAACAAACTTTAGTAGTTAAACAAGACTTCTTTACAAAAACTCACACTTCGTCTTTGCGGTAAGCATATTCTTCTATGTTGTAGGGAGGGCCTTGAGAAGACCAATCTCCTTGTCCGTGATTATCACCATTGACAATGGTTGACCGCACCACGCCCGGACTTGTTGCAAAACCCAACTGTATGTCTCCTCTGTTTCTCTTGCAAGGAAAGCAAACCCAAAGTGGAAGTTTTTTTTCCATCGGTGTTTCCCATACAATCTATAACAGGGGCATCCCATACCTAGAAGAGTCCATTTGTAATTATTATTGAGTAAGAAAACGTATGATAAGAACATAAAATGACATCAATTTACGTGTTCGTGATGTAGGTTGTATCAATTATCATCATGTTCGCTTGTTTTGCACACCTATAAACAACTATCAAAAGAGATAGAAATCCACAAGATAGCAAAATGTCGAGCCTGGTTTCACAATGGTATCGACCCTTAGCCTGACAACAATTTTACCGGACCTTTCCAACAAGGCACAAATAAAGGCAAATCTCAAACCGTTTATAATGTATGCGAGAAAGTGAAATGTAAAGATACAAGGTGAAAACTCAGCCGAGTCCTCAAAACGACACAACTCCGATAAGAAAAACCTAAACCGTACAACATAATTTACTATCCAACAATACAAAGACATAACCCCAAAAATGTCCCCGTCCTATAATGTACGGAGACCCCGGCTGTCCAGTCCTCCACCTCACTCGGCGGCGTCCCTAACCTGCAAGGCATCTATACGAACGGTTTAAAACAGTTAGCTCATATTCGAAGCATTAGAAAAGAGGTGAAGGCACATACACATACATCAACACAACACACAGATACTCCAAAACACACAAGTCCGATTTATTATCTTTTTATTATTAAGTCGTATCCCGTTCTAATTCAACTTAGGTTTGTGACACGAGAACCACCGTGGTCTTGCCTCGGTCCCTACTTACCGGCAAGGAATGGTACTGATGCATCCGACCGTCTACCCGCACGGGCTAGTCGCCGAGAACCTCCTAGACTCTCGCAAGAGCTAGGCAGATGATGTCACCGCCCGTTATCATACACTTGGGCCAAAATAATATAAAGTCGGTGGTCCTCATACCAGTTTAGTTGTTTATAACATAAACAATAACACACACACACACACACCACCAACACACACCGATGCTAATACGTAAAATACGAGCTAAGTAAGTCCGGAGACTTACCTCGTCACTAAACTCAACTCACGACACTCTCGCTTCCTTAAGGAGGAAGCACACAACCTGCTCACAAGAAGATATACATATCAACATATGCTCACGCTCAAGAAGTCTTAGACTTCACTCAAGTGATCTAAGCAAAATCACTTAACCCTCAAGCTAGGAATGCATCCTAGGGTCCAAGGTACTCACCACACTCTCAGCACATGAAAGCAATTCACAACAGCTTATAACCTCACATGATCTTAAACCTCAGCCAAGAAGGAACAAGCTAGCCTAGAAGGTCCATCATGCTCAACACACTCGTAATCATCAACTACATCGAGCCTTAAGGGCTCCTAGGTTCACAACCACTAAGTGGCATTCTCAAGCTACTCTAGGTCCATCCTAGGCATGTTACTAACATGATATAACCTCAAAGCTAAGGAAGGAACAAAGAGGAAGGGAGAGGAGAAGCCTACTTGAAGAAAACGCAGCCGCGGGGTCAAGTTGGCGCCCCTGCGGAGCAGTCACCGCCCCCGCAGCCTCTTGGTGCCGCCCCTGCGCCTCCTGGTGCCGCCCTGCGCCTCCTGGCGCCGCCCTTGCGCCTCCTGGCGCCGCCTCTGCGGCTCCTGGCGCCGCCCCTGCGGCTCTGATGATCCGCCCCCGCGGTTTGAGCAGTAGAACGTCGTCTTCTTCGTCTTCGACTGTGGATCCTTGGCTCCTATGTCCTCCTCTCCTTGCTGGATCTTCTCCAAACACCAACCACTGGTCTTAGACTCCTTTCTACGACCTAAACAAGCTAAGAACACAAGCATGGAAGGATTCAAGGGAAAAGCTTCCTCAAGAGCTTCATCCATGGCCATGGATGAAGGAGGGGGAAAGAAAGGGATAATCAGCAAAGAAGAGAAGGGAGGGAGAGAATTAAGCTTATCAAACCATATCTGATTCTTCTCCACTGCAGTCCACAATCCAAGAGCTTCAAAGATTGAAGAAGAGCAAAGAGAGAGAGGAGAGGAAGAGAGGAAATGACTAACGTGAAATGAAAGTCAACAGTGAGAGAGGGAGGGGACAAGGCTGCCAAAGAGGAGAGGGGATCAAGGGGTCAGCTGACTTCTTGGCACCTCAGCTGAGAACGAGGGGTCGGAAATGACCTCTTGTCACCTCAGCTAAGAACGAGGGGTCGGAAAGCGGAAAAAGGAAAAACGACGAGTCAACTCGGGACTTTAGGAATAAATCCCGGAACTCGACACCTCGTGCCTGCGGAAGATCTACAAAACGCTCTAAGTCCGGAATAAAAATTCCGGATGTTACAACTAACCCCCCTAAAAACAAGTTTCGTCCCGAAACTTGCTAAACGCAGCAATCTCGATCAACACGTCTCGTAACCACGTGGAACTCAAAAAACGTCAACTATCGGCTCTAATCCAAGTCTACGAATAAAATCACATCAAGACCTCGCAAGGTACACATATACTCATACGACTCACATAACACGTCATGACATAAACACATAGAACAAACAAGGGAAGATATCGAGACTAACCCGACGGTCCTATCGATATCGCTAAATCTGCGTAAAACTCGGGATAGTTCCTCCGGATACTATCCTCCGTCTCCCATGTAGCCTCATCGGCTCCTCGCCTCGACCACTGCACTCTCAACATCGGTATCTCCTTCGATCGAAGGCGCCTCGTACTCCGCTCTAAAACTGCTATCGGATGCTCTACAAAAGTATGATCCGGCTCGACCACTAGGTCTTCGTGGCTAATGATGTGCCTCGGGCCGTGTATGTACTCTCTCAACTGAGAGACATGAAATACCGGATGTATACCCTCCAACCGCGGTGGCAATGCTAACCGGTATGCCACCTCACCGACTCTCTCCAAGATCTCGAATGGACCGACATATCGGGGCTTAACTTCCACTTAATGCCGAATCGCTTGTGTAACACCCCGAATCCGTAGGACTCGAGGCGCTACTGGGTTGGGATCTCACAATGGATCCTGACCCTAGCTTGACAACAATTTCACTGGATCTTACAACAAGGCACAAATAGATTAAAACCAAAACATGAAACTGATATATATAAGTATCAAAAGGTGATACAAAAGTACCGCTGAGTACAAATAAAACATAACTGTACATACTAAAAGATCTCATATCCCATGATAACGCCCCAATGTACGGAGCCCTCAGAGGATCACCCCTCTGGATCACTCTGCAGCTCTTCTAATCTGCAAAGGATCTACAACATGGTATAAAACCGTTAGCTAACCATACACATATATATAGAGATGCATAAGCACAGTCACATGTCAGGAATAATAAACATATCATCATGCTATCACACAGTTACCCGGTTAATTATCTTTATAAGGTCCAACACTCAAATCCTATAAATAGATGTATATGAATATATGTGACACGAGGAATATATAATCCTCGCCTCTGGGGAATGGTACCAGCTGGAGTGGTAATCCGGTCACACCTCCCCGTATACCCTATGGGAGTGGTGAAGGTGCCCGTTCCACTGAGCCAAACTAGCCTGCCCGCAGAGAACCTCCAGACTCCCAGCGGGATGAAAGGACAAGTTGTCACGGCCCTACAATGGGCAGTCACTAAAACATAGGTCGGTAATCATCACTACGCATGCTATCAAGCATATATCACACACCACTCATGCATACATCCAATATAACGATGGTAGCTAAGTAAGTCCTATGGACTTACCTCAACCTCGAAGTAATCTCAACCACGTAGTACTCTCAAGTATGATCAGCTCCAAATCTGGAGAACAGCACTGCCTATACAAGGCATATAGAGATATCAATCTTCTATCTAACAAAGGGGTCACACCTAGACCCAAGGGATTCATAAGGATCATATCCAACCTATAAACCTCGATAAACTACTAAACCTCAAAGCCATAACTGGCATACAGATATATCACATCCTCATCATCCTATCCTCATACACATACCTAGCATGCTACTAACCCGCTCATACTAGGAAAGGAAAGGATCATACTACTCTAGGTAGATCCTGTACAAGACGCACCTGCGGAATGGAAAGACGCAGGGGCGGAACAAGGCAACCCGAAGGCGCGGCAAAGCTCGGCCGCAGGCGCGGTGACAGTGGTCGCAGGCAACGCAGGCACGGGCGCAAGTGCTGTGACACGGCTCCCGCAGGGGCGGCGGCTTCTAGGAGCGGGGGCGACGACAGTGCAGAATGTGATCCCGCGATTCCTCTTCGGCTCTTCACGTGATCAAATCACGTCTTCTCCATTCCAAATCCACACACATACATACACATACACAATCCAACATCAATCTACATCCACATACATCTAATCCTAAGCTAAGAAAATGAATCAAGGAAGAAGAGGAAGAAGCAAGATGACTTACCACACTTGTGATCCTAGGCTGCAAGGAAGTTCAAAACCACACCTTATTGGCTTCCAAGCTCATCACAACACAAATCATCATCCTTATCAACAACAAAGCCACACCAAAACACTATCAAACTCCAAGGAAAACTCAAACATAAGATCAAGGAGAGGAAAAGGAAGCAAGAAGGACGTGAGAAGGTTGGAATAGAGTGAGAATGAAACCCTTGATCATCCAAAGAAGAAAGGAAGGAAGGAGAAGGTAAAGCACGGTCAAAGAGTCAACAAAGCCGGCTGCAGCCGCAGGAAACCGCAGGGGCGGATCACTACCCTAGCCGCAGGGGCAGCACCACAAACCCGTAGGGGCGGCTAAGGCGAAACTGGCTCCAAAGACTAAGGCTGTTACACCTTACCCCCCTAAAAACAAGTTTCGTCCTGAAACTTGTAAAATCATCAAACCACTCGGACTCACAAGCCGAGGTACAACTCTCTCTATAACATCAAACACAAGCATGGAGGAAATCATCAACTCCATCAACAAAACTATACTATCCAAGGCATAGAGAAATCCATCTCTATCCAATACTATAATCTCATCATCAGAGCATAGAGGAAAAACATCTCTAGCCACAGAAGGGCATGGAGGAAAAACATCTCCAGCAATACTATGTCCATCAAAATAGCATGGAGGAATAACCATCTCCAGCTGAACCCTAGTCGTATCACAATAGCATGGAGGAAAGAGCCATCTCCAGCTATAAACAATAATCATACTAGCACCACAAGATCTAATAAGATCATATATCACATCAAAGCTAGTATGAAAATAAACACATCATAGCATATAAGCACATAAGCATAACACTCACCAAGATAGTACAAAGATCTACTCCTCGATCCTACAGGTACATCTATCTCGGCATAGAACTCTAGATAGTTCCTCTAGATATTATCCTCAGTCTCCCATGTAGCCTCATCAGGTCCTCGTCTCGACCACTGTATCCTCAGCATAGGAATGTCCTTCGAACGCAGACATCTCATACCTCGTTCTAGGACTACAATCGGGTGCTCAACAAAAAAGTGGTTCGGCTCAACCACCAAATTATCATAACTCACAATATGTCTCGGATCTGGTATATACTCCCTCAGCTGAGACACGTGAAATACAGGGCGAACACCCACTAATCTCGGAGGCAAGGCTAATCTGTATGCTGCGCACCCAACCCGATCCAGAATCTCGAACGGTCCGACATATCAGGGGCTCAACTTCCCTTTAATGCCACAACGTCTAACACCTCGTGTCGGAGACACTCTCAGCCACACATGGGCTCCCACTATGAACTCTAGAGGTCTATGCCTCCTATCTGTATATGACTTCTGACGACTCTGTGCAGTCAGTATCCGCTCTCTAATCAGTTTTACTCGAGCAACATCATCCAAAATCTGATCAGGTGTCAAACCACTAACACTGCTCTACTCATCCCAGCATAACGGAGTACGACATCTCTGTCCATACAGTGCCTCATATGGGGCCATCCCAATAGATGCATGCCAGCTGTTATTGTATGAGAACTCAACTAGTGGGAGATGATCCGTCCACACCTGTCCCCAATCCAACACACAAGCTCGCAGCATATCCTCTAGAGTCTGAATGGTCCTCTCTGACTGACCATCTGTCTGAGGATGGAACGCAGTAGTGAAGTGCAAACTCGTCCCCAGGGCAGTCTGAATCTGTTGCCAAAACCTCGAGGTAAGTCGTCCATCTCTGTCTGAGACGATCGTCCTCGGTACACCATGAAGTCTCACTATCTGCTTAGTGTACTCCTCAACCAATCTTCTCACTGGCCACGTTTCCCGGATAGGGATAAAACGTGCCGTCTTCGTCAATCTATCCACTATAACCCATATAGCATCAAAGCTCTTGCTCGGTCTCAGCCCAGTCACAAAGTCCATGGTGACGTCCTCCCACTTCCTCTGTGGAATAGGTAGTAGATGGAGCTCACCTCCAGGTCTGCAATGCTCTATCTTGACCTGCTGACAAGGTCACACACTGTGCCACAAATCTGGCTACATCGGGCTTCAACCCTCTCCACCAATATAAACGTCTCAAGTCCTGGTACATCTTATTCGTACCTGGGTGTACTGAATAAGGCGTACAGTGAACCTCCTATAAAATCTTCTAGCGTAGATCCGCATCAGCGGGTACACAGACGCGACCGCGGCGTCTCAACACTCCATCTGCTCCTAGCAGGAACTGTGGTGCCTCATCCCAAACATCCTTTCTCATATCCTCATCAAGGTCAGGCAGGTTTCCTACTTCTGTTGGATCTCACCCGACAGATCAGGAAGAACCTCTAAAGTACGCAGCTGAGCATCCTCATTAGGAAACTGGATTTCCAACTCTAACCAGATCAGATCCCTCTACAACTGATGTTGAAGTGTTAATCTCGCAATCGCCTGCTCTCGAGGCGTCTTCTTGCTTAGGGCGTCGGCGACAACGTACGCCTTCCCTGGATGATACAGAATCTCTAAATCAAAGTCCTTGATCAGCTCAAGCCACCTACGCTGGCGGTTATTCAATTCCCGCTGCGTGAAAATATACTACAGACTCTGATGGTTTGTGAACATCTGACATGTAACACCATACAAGTAATGTCTCCAGATCTTCAGTGCATGAACTACCGCTGCCAACTCCAGATCATGGATCGGGTAGTTCTCCTCATTCGTCTTCAGCTGTCTAGACGCATAGGCAATCACTCTGCCCCGCTGTATCAACACACATCCCAAGCCTAGCTTGGATGCATCTTTGTATACCACAAAATCCTCTATACCCTCTAGCTGTGCCAAAACAGGAGCAGAAGTCAGACGTCTCTTCAGCTCCTCAAAACTCTGTATGCACTGATCAGACCACACAAATCTGGTAGTCTTCCTCAGCAGACTCGTCAGTTGACGGGCAATCACAGAAAATCCCTCCACAAAGCGTCGGTAATAACCGGCTAAGCCAAGAAAGCTATGTACTTCATTGACGTTCGTCGGTGTCGTCCATGCTGCTACTGCCTCTATCTTTTCCGGATCAACCTTGATCCCCTCGGCGGAAACAATGTGACCCAAGAATGCTATCTCTGGCATCCAGAACTCGCACTTAGAGAACTTAGCATAAAGTTCTCTATCCCGTAAAACCTGCAATACAGTCCTCAGATGTCCTGCATGCTCCTCTCTACTACGAGAGTACACCAGAATATCGTCTATGAAGACCACCACAAACTGATCCAGGAAGTCGATGAAGATGCTGTTCATAAACTCCATAAAAATTGCTGGAGCATTCGTAAGCCCAAATGACATCACTACAAACTCGTAGTGTCCATATCTGGTCCTGAATGATTTCCTGTGCTTATCATGCTCTCTCACCTCAGCTGGTGATACCCGGAACGCAGATCAATCCTGGAGAACACTGTCGCTCCCTGAAGTTGATCTAACAAATCATCAATACGCGGAAATGGATACTTGTTCTTGATGGTCACCTTGTTCAGCTCTCTGTAATCAATGCATAATCTCAGTGATCCGTCCTTCTTCCGTACGAAGAGGATAGGTGCTCCCCATGGAGATACACTAGGGCGAGTGAAGCCCTTCTCAGCCAGCTCCTCAAGTTTCTTTTTCAGCTCCAGCATCTCGATAGGCGCCATCCGGTATGGGGCCTTCGAGATAGGTCTCGTACCAGGCTCTAACTCAATACTGAAGTCCACACTCCTTTGAGGCGGAAAACTAGACGGCTCAACAAACACATCTGCAAAATCACAAACAACTGGGATGTCCTCTAATGCTAGACTCTCCCCCTCCTTCATGGCATAACACTAGAAGGCATCACCTTCATGGCATAACACTAGAAGGCATCACAACCCTGTGCAATCAGTCTAACTGCCCGTATCGCACTGATAACTATGCCTGTCTTTCCAAGGTCCCAACCTCGGAAAACCTCTATCTGACCTAATTTGGTAGAGAGGGTAACAGTCCTCCTACCTACATTTAAGACTACAGAATGTCTATTCATCCCAATCCATACCTAGAAATGACTTCCTCATACTCTAACGGCATGACAAAGAAGTCAACTAGTAACACACGGGTCCCTACAGAAATGGGACAGTCACGAATCTCACGGGTACCCTCTGACCATACCACCATTGGGTAACCCTATAATAAAGGGCATCCCTCAACCGTATCTAGACTCAGACGCTCTACACGGGCATCAGAAATGAAAGAATACGTAGCACCAGTATCAAATAAAACTCTAACAGGTAAACCATGAATCAGAATGGTACCTATAACAGTCGGTGTAGCTGGCTCCTCTGCACTCCTCAACTCAAAAACTCGACCTTGTGGTCCTCTGGGATCAGTGGTGCTCCCACCACGACCCCTGCCTCTACTCCCAAGAGCAGATCCATGAGTCGTAGGGCGATCTGGGACTCTCTGCTGTCCCTGCATCTGCTGCTGCTGAGGTGGCCTCTGGACACCCCCTGTTGCACTAGCAGGAGAAGAATCCTGTTGTGATGAAGCTCTCCTCGTCTATAGAAGATAGCTTTGTGATCGGGTCTGCCACAAGTGAAGCAAGTCACCTGCTGCCTCGTACACTCTGATCTCATATGCCCATACTCACTGCAGTTGAAGCACTGTACTCCCTTATCTGCACCTAGTGCAGATAAAGGATGACTCTGGTGACTCTGGCCTCGCCCTTAACCAACAGCTCCACCAGTACCACTGGTCTGCCCAGTCCGTTGTCTCTTCTCAGACCCTCCGGTCTGAGAAACTCTCCTCTGGCTGGCCCTCTCTCTCATAATCATAAGTCCGGTCCTATAATCCATCAGAGACTCACAGTGGAAACCCGCCATATAAGTACGGGTAGTATCCTTCAGTCGTCGGGAAAAAAAAATACACAGCTGGACCCAGCAATGCCAGCTCCTCCTGAAATCTCCGATGGCCTCTGAGACCGGTACATCCTCGAACCCAGCCTCAACAAAGTCTCGCAGTTTCTCCCTCCTCTGAGAGGCAGGGCAGAAACGCTCTCGGATCATAGTCATCATCTGCTCATAACTGGTAACTTGTACTCGTACAGACCTCCACCAGTGTTGTGCCAAATCTCTGAACAGAGTCTGCACCAACTCAATCTGCCTGTCAGCTGGACATCTAATAGACTCCAGAACTGAGTCTACATGTCCTATCCAGAGCTCAACCTCCAACCCCACCTTCCTAGAGAAAGGTGGTACTCCCATCTGATGAAAAGCCTTCAACCAAGTGTCTGGTCGAGGCCCTCTATGCTCCTCTGTAGCTCGAGCAATCTCAAATGCAGGTGCCGGTGCAGCTGGCACCTGTGTAACTGCATGGGATCTCTCAAATGATCCCTCCTGTGCTAGCAGATCAGGGGCACGCCTACCTGCTCTGGCAACCTCCTGAACACGTCTAATGTACTCGCGGAAGGTTGGTCCCTCCATGGAGACACGATCCGAGTCGTCTGACTGGACTCGTTGCGATCCTGTAACCTAGTTATGCCGTTCCTAGTCTCAGGGACAACATCCTCAAGGATCTCCACTGTTGCACGTGGATCAACAGCAAAAATCCTACCCCGTCCTCTACCTAGAGGAGGTCTACCTCTACCCCGTCCAGCTGTAGGTAAGGCTCTAGTCTGAACCATTTGCAGAGAACACAACCTAACTCAGAAGGCTATATATAGTCCGTATGTATAGATTTTATCAAATCAATCACAACAGAATATCTATATATATCTATACTGTCGAGGTCTTCAGAGGGGCGATGACTCACGTACACGGTATCCCAAAAACATTTCTACTCATTTCAAAACCAAAACCTTTTGAAACGTCAGACCCTTTTCGGGTTCTGTTTATTTATCTATTCAACCTTTATCGCATATTACTAGTGCCATTGTTGTCAACCTGGGCTCTGATACCAACTTTGTAACACCCCAAATCCGTAGGACTCGAGGTGCTACTGGGCTAGGATCTCACAATGGATCCTGACCCTAGCCTTACAACAAGTTCACTGAATCTTACAACAAGGCACCAATATATTAAAACAAAACATAAAACTGATATATATATATATATATATATATATATATATATATATATATATATATATACATATCAAAAAGGTGATACAGAGTACTGTTGAGTACAAAGTCCAAACAGAAATCCGTACAACATAAATAACCCATATCCCACGATATCGCCAGTGTACGGAGCCCTCAGCAGATCACCCCTCTGGATCACTCTGCAGTTCTCCTAACCTGCAAAGGATCTACAACACGGTATAAAACCGTTAGATAACCATACACATATATAAGAGATGCAGAGCACAAACACACATCAAAGAATACTAAACACATCAACATGATATCACACATTTACCCGGTTCATTATCTTTATAAAGTCCAACACTCAACTCATATATATATATCAATATAAACATATGTGACACGAGGAATATCTAATCCTCGCCTCTGGGTCCAATAGTCAGCTGGAATGGTGCTTGGAACACCTCCCCATGTACGATAAGGGAATGGAGAGTGCCCGAACCGTTTACCAGGTCTGGCCTGCCTATAGAGAACCTCCCAGACTCCCGGCGGGATGAAAGAGCAAGTTATCACGGCCCTACAATGGGCAAGCAATATACCATAGATCGGTAATAAACCATAACACATGCTATCAAGCATATACCACACACCACTCATGCACACATCCAATATAGGGATGGCAACTAAGTAAGTCCTAAGGACTTACCTCAACCAATTCGTCTCAACTCGATCAACCTCAAAAACACAGTCCACTCCAATCTGGAGGATAACACTGCCTAGCAACAAGGCAAAACGAAACATACTCATCAACCATCTATCCTCAACATATACCTAGCATGCTACTACCGCTCATACTAGGAAAGGAAAGGATCTACCTAACTCTAGGTAGTCCAGGACAAGACGCACCTGCGTGATACAAGAGACGCATGGGCAGTACAAGGCAACCCGCAGACGCGGCAGGACTCAGCCGCGGGCGCGGTGACAAAGGCCGCAGGCAACGCAGGCACGACGCAGGCACGGCGGCGGGCGCTGCGGCACGGATTCCGCAAGGGCGGCGGCTTATAGACGCGGGGGCGGCGACGGTGCAGAACATGACCCCGCGATTCCTCTTCGCTCTTCTCATGATCAAATCACGTCTTCATCATTCCAGATTCACACACATACATATACATACACATTCCAACATCAAACTATATCCAATTCATCTAATCCTAATCTAAGGAAGGAAGAACAAGGAAGAAAGAAAGGAAGGAGAAGCAAGAAGCTCACTCTACTGCTGTGATCACCCAAGGAAAGAACAAACACACTCTCAGCTGGCATCACAAGCTCAGCAAATATACACCAAAACAACCTCAGGAAAGCCACACCACAACTCTCTTGCAAACTTCAAGAGAACTCACACACAAGATCAAGGAGAAGAAAGGGTGAAGCAAGGAGGACGTAGGAAGGCTGGGAATGAAGTGATGAAGAAGCCCTTGATCAGCTAAGGAAAAGAATAAGAGGAGGAAAGAGTAAAGCACGGGTCAAAGGGTCAACAAAGCCGGTTGCAGCCGCCGGAAACCGCAGGGGCGGTTCCCTGAGCCGCAGGGCGGAACCCCGCAGGGGCGGCACCCAAGCTCGCGGGGGAGGCTAGGCCAAATCTCGGCCAAAGCCAAAATCGGCTAAAGTCAAATCTCGGTCCGAAAGACTAAGGCTCTTACAACTTCAGCTGCCGAGAAGCGTACGCAATAACCCTGCCTCTTTGCATCAAAACGCACCCCAAACCTAGCTTGGAGGCGTCACTATACACTACAAAATCCTCTACGCCCTCAGGCTACGCTAAAACAGGAGCGGAGGTCAACCTCCTCTTCAGCTCCTCGAAGATGTGCTGACAAGGCTCGGACTAGACGAACCTGGTAGGCAACAAGTCGCAACAGTCGTGCAATCACGGAGAAACCCTCAACAAAACGGCCCGTAGTATCCCGCTAAGCCCAAGAAATTGCGCACCTCCTTGACCGTCCTAGGAGGCGCCATGCCAGCCGGTAAAACACTTTCCCAACTTACGTTAAGATCTCAAAAAGGTCCGATGTATCGGAAACTCAACTTCCTTCTCGGTCTTTCTCACTACAACATTTCCATTATGTTCTTCTTTCCTTGTCTCAAACAAAGAAGATCGAACTTCCAATTTACAACGTTGGCTTTGGTTCTTGTCAAACCACACTTTGATGTTACGTTTCCTCAATTCTTGTTGCAAGTTCTAGGTAATGAAGGAAATACTTTGCTTTACACTGCTTCTACTAACGAGACATGTATGCTATAACTTTAACATCGTCTCTCAATACTCAATCAGGACCATGTCTTGAAGAATCACTTGTACACTTCAAACCGATCATACCTCGAGGCAATTTCAAAACAGTCGCACCAATGAATCTCTCTTACTCTCAACAACTCATTTTCCATTTTCGTCCCACTCAATACTTCATCGTCATCTGGAGTAGGTTAGTCATAGATGGTGTTACTTGGAGAATCTCTCCACAAATCCGGTAAATATCAGCACATCCAAGAAAACTTGTAACTTTTTTCACATCCTTCGGGTTGTCATCCCGAGACAACTGGTCATACAACTTCTCTCTTCTTCAAGGTGGACCAAAATGTCTTATTCGGGGCCTTAATAAGCCCATATGGAATCACTCCAACTCGTAGTGACCATGGTTTGTCCGGAATGCCGTGTTTGAAATATCCCAGTCTCGACTTCTCAATTGGTGACAATCAAACCTTAACTCGATCTTAGAAAGAGAGCACCGACCTTGCAACCGGTCGAGTAGATCGTCTATACGTGGTAAGGGGGTACTTGTTTTCATTGTCATCTTGTTCGGCTCATTGTAAACGATGTACAAATGGAGATAACCGTCTCTCTTTTCGCAAACTGGTGTTCTCCATAACAACTTCTAATCAAGAGTTTAAGAATAATCCAAGTTCTTGTTACCGTTCCTTTGATCCCACAGCTTGGTTACTCTCCCCACACTCATCCATAGACCACCCGCACATGCGCGTTCTCGTTGTTAGCCCCCAATTAGCCCAACTGACCTTCTCCCATGTCAATGACTTACCATTTTCTATGCTTCCATGTTACCATTCTCATGAAGGCTACCCTCTTGGGGTACTCTACCTTAAACCGTTAGCTCATTCTTCATTCCACGCTTCCTTTTCCTCTGCGAGATAAATATACCTTCTCGCGTTGTTGTGTCACATGACTCACCTTCATAGGCTTAACCGCGCTTCATGATATCTTGTAAGTGCGTCTTCAAAGTCTCTAACGTTAGTTAGCATCCACGTGTTGCTCTCATCTTCTTAGGATCATCATTTATATACACTTCCTCTTATCGTCATAACGGAAACCGGTCAACTCCACGTGAATCCCCACCTTGCCATTCTTCTCATAACTCTCGTAATGTTGACTCTTCACTTAATGGTACCTCGTAAGCTTAACTTACGGTATCTTACATCTTTCACACTTGGTTCGATCACGTTTCTCATCTTGACTCCAAAGCTTAGGAGCGTCTGAGGAAAGCTTCACTTCTCGTGATAGAACACCGCCTTAACCTTGTTAGAATGCACCCATCACCTCCTCGATTCGCATCTTTAGTTGTTCACACGCGCTTCTTGGAACTTAAGTTTGTTATCTCCATTGTTCTCGTCGTCGTTCGATCATGGCTTCTTTAGAACCGGTTCTACACTTTAATGCTGCTCCATCTCTTGTATTGCTTCCATCTTGATTTGTAACGCCCGGAAATTTTTCCGGACTTAGAGCGCCTTGTAGTTTATCCCGTAGGCCCGAGATGCCGAGTGCCGGGATTTATTCCTAAGAAAATCCCGAGCCGACTCGTCGTTTTTCCTTTTTTTCCGCGTTCCGACCCTTCGTTCCGGTTAAAAAACAAAGGGTCATTTCCGACCCCTCGGTCCGTGGGGAGGGACAAGAGGTCAGCTGACCCTTGATCCCCTCACCCTTTTCAGCCTATGCTCCCTCTCTCTCCTCCCTTGCTCTCATTTCACGTCACTTCCTTCTTCCCTCTCTTCTCTTCTCTTCTCTCTCTCCCTTCTCTTCTTCCATTGTTGCTTGAGGATCTAGGTTGTGGACTGCAGAAGAAGATCCCAGTTTTGTTGGTAAGCTCCTTCCTTCCTCTCCCCTCTCTTCCTTGCTGTTTTTCTCTTCTTCTTCTTCCCTCCTTCATCCATGGCTATGGATGAAGATCTTGAGGAGTTTTTGCTCAACCCTTTGCATGCTTGTGTTCTCAGCTCGATTAGGTCAAGGAGAGGTGCCTAAGACCAGTGGTGGGTGTTTAGAGAAGATCCAACAAGAGAAGAAGGACTTTGGAGCCAAGGATCCACGATCGAAGACGAAGAAGACGACGTTCTGCACAGAACCCGCGGGCGCTCTCAGCACGACCGCGGTGCGGCTCGGCACGACCGCAGGGGTGGCGCCTGACACTCGACGCAAGTCCACCGCGGGTGCGGCTCCTAATTCCGCCGGGGCGGCTCCTGTGTCCGCAGGGGGCGCCAGCTTGACTCCGCGGCTGCGGTTTTTGCAACAGTAGGCTTCTCCTCTCCTTTCCTCTTCGTTCCTTCTTAGTATTGTTGTTGAATCATGTTAGTAGCATGCTTAGGATGGCCTAGAGTAGCTTGAGAATGCCACTTAGTGGTTGTGAATCTAGGAGCCCCTAAGGCTCGATATAGTTGATGGATATGAGCATGTGAGCATGATGGACCTTCTAGGCTAGCTTGTTCCTCCTTGGTTGAGGATCAAGATCTTTGAGGTTATGAACTGTTGGGTGTTACTTTCATGTGTGGAGAGTGTGATGAGTACTTGGGACCTAGGATGCATTCCTAGCTTGAGGGTTAGATGATCTTGCTTAGATCACTAGAGTGAAGTCTAAGACTTCTGAGAGTTAGTATGTATTGATATGCATATCTCTTGTGAGCAGGTTGTGGGCTTCCTCCTTAAGGAAGCAAGAGTGTGGTGACTTGAGTGTGGTGACGAGGTAAATCTCCGGACTTACTTAGCTCGTATTTTACGTATTAGAGTGTGGTGACGAGGTAAGTCTCCGGACTTACTTAGCTCGTATTTTACGTATTAGCATTGATGTGTGTTGGTGGTGTGTGCTTGTATTATTGTTTATGTTATAAACAACTAAACCGGTAAATAGGACCACCGACCTTATGTATTTTGGCCCAAGTGTATGATAACGGGCGGTGACATCTTCTGCCTAGCCTTGCCTGGGGCTAGGAGGATCTCGGGGACTAGCCCGGCGGGTATACGGTCGGATGCATCCGTACCATTCCTTGCCGGTAAGTAGGGACCGAGGCGAGATCACGGTGGTCTCGTGTCACAAACCTAAGTTGAATTAAAATGGGATACGACTTAATAATAAAAAGACAATAAACCGGACTTGTGTGTTTTGGAGTTTGTATGTGATGTATGTGTTATCCGTGTGTTTTTGCCTTCACCTCTTTTCTAATGCTTCGAATATGAGCTAACGGTTTTAAACCGTGGTTGTAGATGACTTGCAGGTTAGGGACGCCGCCGAGTGAGGTGGAGGAGTGGACAACCGGGGTCTCCGTACATTATAGCACGGGGATGTTTTTGGGTTGTGTTACGATTTGGGTTATGTGTTCGTATCTTTAGTTGTGGATGTTATTGCACGTTTTAGACTTTCGTTTCGGGGTTATGTTGTTTTGAGGACTCGGCTGAGTTTCCACTTTGTATTCGTTACATTTCGGTCTTCGCATACATTAAAAACGTTTTGAGTTTTCGCCTTTATTTGTGCCTTGTTGGAAAGGTCCGGTGAAATTGTTGTCAAGCTAAGGGTCGGGACCCATTGTGAGGTCTCGCCCGTAGCACCCCGAGTCCCACGGATTTGGGGTGTTACATGATTGCTCTTAAGTTGTCTCGAGTTTTCTTTTACTTGGTTGCCCTTTGCTTACGTCACCTCTACTCCTCCTCTTCGACATCCTTTTAAAGGAATCCGCGAAACGTCATGGTGTTCGTTAGCACTAAAAGATCAACTCGATACTTGAGCGTACTCCTCCACGTATGAACGCTATCCCACGCCAACGACGTCGTCTCAAAGTGATGATATCGTATTATCCTCTTTCTATTAGGTCCGTATCTCCAAATTCTACTACATATATAAGAATCCGTATATAAGACTATATACGTCCTATGTCCACATTACTACTAATATAACACACCCGGAATTCCATCACAACAAAACAAGGTCCAAAACGTACAATAATCCTCCTATATAACTATAAATATAAATCAAGCCATCATGCAACTACAATCCACATATACGTATCTACGTATCTACATATATATATATATATATAAATGGCCTTAGGATGTTTTTGGATTTTGATATATATATATATATATATATATATATATATATATATATATATATATATATATATATATATAACTATGTATCAAAATCCGGCCATTTATATATATATATACATACTTCAAATCCAGAGATCTATGTCGCCGAGGTTTGCGGAAGGAGTGGTGGTCCCGTACATTCTAAACCAAACCCGACTCATGCACATGATTTTGAAAACGAAAAGTCAGAACCCGTGGGGATTCTGTTTATTCCTCATTCAGCCTTTAAAAGATTGCGAGTGCCATTGTTGTCAACCTAGGGCTCTGATACCACTTTTGTAACACCCCGAATCCGCGGGACTCGGGATGCTACGGGCGAGACCTCACAATGGGTCCCGACCCTTAGCCTGACAACAATTTCACCGGACCTTTCCAACAAGGCACAAATAAAGGCAAATCTCAAACCGTTTATAATGTATGCGAGAAACTGAAATGTAAAGATACAAGGTGGAAACTCAGCCGAGTCCTCAAAACGACACAACTCCGATGAGAAAAACCTAAACCGTACAACATAATCCACAATCCAACAATACAAAGACATAACCCCAAAAACGTCCCCGTCCTATAATGTACGGAGACCCCGGCTGTCCACTCCTCCACCTCACTCGGCGGCGTCCCTAACCTGCAAGGCATCTACACGAACGGTTTAAAACCGTTAGCTCATATTCGAAGCATTAGAAAAGAGGTTAAGGCACATACACATACATCAACACAATACACACATACTCCAAAACACACAAGTCCGATTTATTATCTTTTTATTATTAAGTCGTATCCTGTTCTAATTCAACTTAGGTTTGTGACACGAGAACCACCGTGGTCTCGCCTCGGTCCCTACTTACCGGCAAGGAATGGTACTTATGCATCCGACCGTCTACCCGCACGGGCTAGTCGCCGAGAACCTCCTAGACTCTCGCAAGAGCTAGGCAGATGATGTCACCGCCCGTTATCATACACTTGGGCCAAAATAATATAAAGTCGGTGGTCCTATTTACCGGTTTAGTTGTTTATAACATAAATAATAACACACACACACACATCGATGCTAATACGTAAAATACGAGCTAAGTAAGTCCGGAGACTTACCTCGTCACCACACTCAACTCACAACACTCTCGCTTCCTTAAGGAGGAAGCCCACAACCTGCTCACAAGAAGATATACATATCAACACATGCTCACGCTCAAGAAGTCTTAGACTTCACTCTAGTGATCTAAGCAAGATCACTTAACCCTCAAGCTAGGAATGCATCCTAGGGTCCAAGGTGTTCACCACACTCTCAGCACATGAAAGCAATTCACAACAGCTTATAACCTCACATGATCTTAAACCTCAGCCAAGAAGGAACAAGCTAGCCTAGAAGGTCCATCATGCTCAACACACTCGTAATAATCAACTACATCGAGCCTTAAGGGCTCCTAGGTTCACAACCACGAAGTGACATTCTCAAGCTACTCTAGGTCCATCCGAGGCATGCTACTAACATGATATAACCTCAAAGCTAAGGAAGGAACGAAGAGGAAGGGAGAGGAGAAGCCTATTGTTGAAAAAAACGCAACCACGGAGTCAAGCTGGCGCCCCTGCGGAGCAGTCACCGCGCCCGCGGCCTCCTGGCGCCGCCCATGCGGCTTCTGGCGGCGCCCCTGCGGCTCTGATGATCCGCCCCCGCGGTTTGAGCAGCAGAACGTCGTCTTCTTCGTCTTCGACTGTGGATCCTTGACTCCTATGTCCTCCTCTCCTTGCTGGATCTTCTCCAAACACCAACCACTAGTCTTAGACTCCTTTCTACGACCTAAACAAGCTAAGAACACATGCATGCAAGGATTCAAGGGAAAAGCTTCCTTTAGAGCTTCATCCATGGCCATGGATAAAGGAGGGGGAAAGAAAGGGATAATCAGCAAAGAAGAGAAGGGAGGGAGAGGAATAAGCTTACCAAATCAGATCTGATTCTTCTCCACTGCAGTCCACAATCCAAGAGCTTCAAAGATGGAAGAAGAGCAAAGAAAGAGAGGAGAGGAAGAGAGGAAATGACTAACATGAAATGAAAGTCAAGAGTGAGAAAAGGAGGGGACAAGGCTGCCAAAGAGGAGATGGGATCAAGGGGTCAACTGACCTCTTGTCACCTCAGCTCGGAACGAGGGGTCGAAAATGACTTCTTGTCACCTCAGCTAAGAATGAGGGGTCGGAAAGCGGAAAAAGGGAAAACGACGAGTCGGCTCGGGATTTTAGGAATAAATCCCGGTACTCGGCACCTCGTGCCTGCGGGAAGATCTACGAACGCTCTAAGTCCGGAATAAAAATTCCGGATGTTACATTAGTGTTAGTTATAATCGATGTGGGATAACAACTTCAAGAAAAGTAACGTGAAATCATTCCAAAAAATTGTGTAATTTAAAATCAAAAGATTTTATAGCTAAAAATATATTTTTTTAAAATAAACAAATACCAATATAATTTTTTGGTAAAATTTTACTTTAGATACAAGTTGTTGTTTAACTAGAGTATATAGATTATATACCAATCTAGCTCTGGAAAAAATATTAAATATGCAAATTAAACATATCACATGCTAAATTCATTATAAAATATATTAGCAACATAAATACATTACAAAATATATTAACAATTCACGTTGAACCTTAAAAAGGAACCACTATCATTTTTAAAAGACTTGTTCTAGGCACATGTATCACAAAGATAAGTTGTTGTCCGCCTTCGTAATGAAATCAATTTGTTTACATTTCAGAGTGTTACGGTTGTCCGTCATAAATAGATCCACTAAGAATTGGTAACCAATAACACTGATTAAAACAATATATTTGCACTCAGTTCCAACATTTTATGGATCTACAAGCCGTTGTAGATAATATAACGATGAAATACTTTACAATGTTAGTCATTGTGTAAAACAAGTACCGGTGCATGCACCAGGTAAATTGAGGAGAAAAGAAACGCAATCTTATCTATCTATATACTAAAGCAGTCCGTGAACTTACACGTGACACAATCTGATAAATCCACGTCATAAAATTTACACGTGACACAGTTTGGTAAATCCACGTCATTAAATTTACACGTGTTAATTTTTTTGTTAATTCATGTCCCACCATGTTAAACAAATTATTAAAATATTTAATTTACAAATTTATTTTAAATATTTTACTAACTAATATTTTTGTTAGTTCTGCATAATATTAATTGACCTTTAATAAATTATAATTTTCAAATCGAAATCGTTAAGATTTGTAATCTAACTTTAAAAATCTTAATATTTTGTTAACTTATAATTTTAATTTTCAATTGAACATTATACTTTCTAAAACTTATAAATTTCATTGTTTTATCTAAAACTTTTAAAGATCTTAATATTTTTTTATTTAAATTTTTTAACTTCATTTTTTCTGAAACTTAAAAACTTTATTTTTTTTTCTAAAATTCGTTTTTTTAAAATGATAAAAATATTTCTTCATTTTAAAAATAAAAATATAAGAAAAAAAAAGCCTTTTAGAATAATTTTTTTTTACATATAAAAAAATCGATTTTAATATTTTTTGGAAAAAAATTTCAAAAATTTCAAAATAAATTTATATAAAAACTCATAAATTTTATATTAAAATGATATGGAAAAAATCAAGAAAGTTGTGATTTTTTATAAAAATAAAATATATTATACTTAAATTATGACTTTAAACATATTATTTATTTTAAAAAAACAAATCCACATTACACTCATAACCCTAAATTTTTTAATGACATGTAAAAGATTAGTTGTCAAATCAAAACCGGAGTTATATATTTTTTTTTGAAAAAATAAGTTATATTAGTTTTTTATAAATACGTTGATAGTATGTATCACTTTCAGTAATTTTTAAAGTTGATATTATTGAGTTTAATTGATAGTTGTTATTATTTTGAGTTTTCTTTTTCTTTTTTTAAAAATATTTTTAGTAATATTTTTATTTTAATAACTTGACATATGTTATTAATCTTATTAGTTGTTAGGTAATTTACTATTTAAATTTAAGTATTTGATATTATAATTTTTAACTTAGACATACTACTTATATTAAGTAAATCTCTTTCATTTAAATTTTAATATATTATTATTTAATATTATTAATTTTAATTTTATGATTTGTTTTATCCTTCTTTTTTTGTTAGTATATGTTTTACATATGACTTCTATCTTATATATCTTATATACTAAAACAGCCCATGAACTGATACTTGACACAGTTTCGTACGGTCACCTCATCAATTTTACATTGTCATCTATTCGTTAATCCATATCACGTACCCTAACATTTAATTTAATAAATTCTAATTCTTTCTGGGATTGATACTAATTTTGGCATTCGAGTATCTCAAAGGATATTGTCCCGAAATCCTCTTTCTCGATTGTTATAGCAGGATTTGGATTCTTGCTTCATTTCCATTCATAATGTGAAAATTACAGCCTTACAACAAGTATCACATAACAATTAAGACAATTCTCAACATAATGAATTATCAAACAATTTTTTATAACACGCAATTATCGTCTAACCCGTGCAGGGCACGGGTATTAAAACTAGTATATATTATAGGAGTAGCAATCTTTGTCACGTGTCACACAAAAAAGGCTAAATGTCACGTGTCATATCAGCATTTAACCACAATCCACCAAAATCTTAATTAAGTTTCTTCATTAAAAAAAAATATATAAAAATATAGATAAAAATATTAATTCAGCAAATAAAATCTTTTAACCCACCAATTCACCAAAAAAATAAATATCACAAGAAATCTGAACTTTTAATAAATTTCAACAACCAACAAAACAAAAATCTTCCTTAAGAAAATATTTATTAATGTATTATATAATATTATATAATAAATAAAATATTAACATATGAAACAATATAATAAGGGGAAAAAATCACACGTCAATAATCATACGGTCTATTTTACGAGCATCACACAAATTATTCTCTATAACTATTTATTGATACTTTAATTTATGTGAGGATATTTCAAAGGTATACTAGACTTATTATACATAAAAGCTTTTCTGAGGAATATTGTTCATGAACATAGTAACAAGGGTTACAAGATCAACCAAAAGCGATACTCATGGTCAAAATAATTAAATAAGCACACACCTGCAAAATAATGTAAGAGTCTATCGATTAGAAATTACCATAATTAAACTTTGACAAAGGTACATGTTAGAAAGTTTTATATCCTCCATATCTCAATCCCACCACAAAAAGGTTAAGCTTAGGTTTGTACATTTATGATATTCTAATAGCTTATACAAAATAAAAACAAGAAACCGGACTCTTAGAATGAACAAGTTATGTTGATCAATGATAGATAAGTAGGGACTGCAAGGGAAGGGGGAGAATAAAAATATACTCCCGGCCATTTTTATGTATCTCACTCATGGGAAAGACTTGTATGCGTTTTTCTCGATAATTTTAGATATCGTCTTTAAGGCTTAGGGCATGTTTACTTGTAATTTATTTCTGTTTTATTTAGTTTATAAATCATGAGTTTAATTTTTGTGCGTGTTTACTTGGAGATTGATTTAATTCTATGTGTGTTTATTCGGGTTTATAAGCCACTCAAAAATAAACTGATCTGAGCAAGGTTATTTTTGCTGGGATGAGTTTATTTTTTGTTTAAAACCTGATTTTAGCCTTGTGCTTTTCCAATCCGATATTCTTTATTCATCTCTATGTATTCCCGTCGTTCTTTGATTTTATTTAGGGGCATAAGTGTATTTTGAAGAAAAATAAATCTAAAAAATAAACTACAAGTAAACAATCTTTATATATATATATATATAAACCCATTGAGAAATAAATCCGAAAATAAACTAAAAACCCGTGTAAACTCATTTAGTTTATAATCGAAAATAAACCAATCGACAAGTAAACATGCCCTTAATACCCTTCAGACCAATTTAAATTCGACCTTATTGTTTCTCTAAAAAATAAATGATAGAGGAAACATAGATGTATCTGGTTTCTTCCATAATTTTGAATAAAGCATAATTTCGATCTAAGCATATGTTCTCAACGAAAAGCTCTAGTAGAGAGTCTTCTTGTAGCTTAAGTTAAAAACTGTGATTGAGTTTGCTTTGGTTGGCTTGCATTTTATTTTGCATAATTCCTAATTTCCCGGTTGGATTGATGGATTTCTTAAGTTTTTCATCTTTCTTTTTTTTTAATTTCATTTTATGTTTAGTAGTGTGATTTTATTTATGTATTCTTATATTCTTTGAAAAAACAGGTATATATCCAACTAAAATGATTGAGTTTAATGATTATATGATAATAACATACATATATATTAATATATTAATCTTTCTTCTTTATTCTAAACGAAGATCTCACATCCATGCAACTCATGGCATGCATTAATATGATCGATAAAGGAAATACGTAGATATATAAAAGACAATCAAGACGGTAAATAGCCCTGAGCAAGCAAAGCCATTTGGATCAAGATCTGCACATCGAGACTCATTTTAGGAAGTGGATTCACTTTCACCGGAGTCTGAGTATCCATGATACCGCTACACCTCACCTGCTCAAGCAGTGCATCTTGGCCCTTCATCAGCATAGTCACATAGTCATGACGATGGAACATGTCCAACGCCCGCTTCAGATCAGCCTCAACCATATTATACGTGTCCTGGCAAATGTCGAGTCTTTGCTTCCAGTATGGAACCTTTTCTCCTGGACTGGTTTTCAAGATGTACGTCAATGCGTTGGTGACGTTTCTGATTACTTGATCCAGTGCCAGCTCGTTGAACTCGATTACTGTGATTGGATGATTTGGAATGTTTTGATGGAATGTTGCTAAGCAGAATTCAGGTTCGTAGTTTTGCTGGCAGATTTCGACGATCATTGTTTTTGTGTCTGGTTCGGCGTTGATTTGGAATGTTAGTAGTAGTAGAATTGAGATTGCTAGAGTAGACGCCATTGTTGTTTGTGTTTTTGGAGGATGAAAGGAAAATGGAAGATTGTGATTTATATTACTTGAATTGATTGTGAATTCATGGGTTATGAGTCATGATTATGAATCGGATATTATGACTCGGAATCCATCTTTTGCCGTCATCTTTCCTTGATCTTTCCTTGATTGATGTTGCTGTATGAGGCAAAAAATGCAACTCACAAATTCAATTATTTGGGCCTGTAATTGGGCCTGTAATTGGGTCGAAACAGTTTGACCCGTATACTATCCGGGTCACCAGATTATTTTGCGATAGATAGGAGGAGATGCAGACAGAGAGTGAGGATACAGACGGGAAGAAGAAGAAGAGGAGATCTCTATATTCTATTAGGTGACATCGAATTTTGCTCTCTTCGTATCCAATCCAAACCAGTCGACTAATAAAGCGCTGTTCAATTTTCTGAATTCTTCCTAATTTGGCGATGGAACCGATTCCGATCCAAGTAAGTAATTCTATTAATATCTGCATTCATACTCCTTCTGATCAATTGAACCTGCTATTTCGATTCATTTGGAAATATCACTCGTCAAATGCGTGCGATTTATGTTTCACGCGTTGGATCTGCTTGGAGATTGATTTAATTTTTTGGTTAATAGATAACGTTTTGATGTATTGCTTGAATTCGACATTAATGCCGAGGATGGTTTTGAATCGGAGTTGAATCGTGTTTGATAATGGAAACTTTTGTAGTATTACTACTCTTACTGTAATTACTTTGCTCATGATCCTGGAATTACTGTTATCTTGTTACAACATTACAACCTTCCTTCATTACTCGGCTGTTGAATGTATTATGCAAGCACTGTTGCACCTTTGAGGATGCAAATGGAAACGGCTAGGACCTCTAGGTTTGATTTTTCCATGCAAGGATTAGGAACTTGGATCATCTTACAGCAATGTAGATGACAAGACCAACTACTAGATAATCATATCATTATGTGATTTATGTGATATATTTGAGCTTCACAGTACACAAGATCACAGTAAAGTGAACACACAGATGGCAGAATCCGTTAGGGATAACACTGAATTTGAACCACACTACTTGAGGATTCCAAATGAATATATAAGGGGAAAAAATCCAATAAGTTCTACCAACGGAGGCAACCTCTCTCGGCAAAGCATGAAGCCTTGGAAAATATCATTTTCTGTATAACTAATATCTTCTTCATTTCTGTGTCCGTGTGAGTAACATATCATATAGATTATGTACTAGAACTTGTTAATGAATTAGATGATGTGCATTTGGGTGTTATGATTGTATGGTTTTCTGGGACTTCTTGGCAACTGCTTGGGCGTTACTGGATGTGGTTTTTATCTCCAGGTACAACCGCCAGGTGAGAACTATGCAAATCCAAAGACTTGTTTCTTTCATGTGCTGTTTAAGGTTTGTTCTGGCTTTTTTAATGATATTGAGATGAGAGTTTGTTTATATATGTTCACTAGTTCAATTCATAATATACTTTTGTTCTTTGTAGGCTGCATCTTTGGCATTTTACATACTTTCAGCCCTCTTTATCTCAAATTTTGTGATTATATTTGTGGTCACTGTCTTCCTTTCTGCTCTTGACTTTTGGGTTGTCAAGAATGTCAGTGGGAGAATTTTAGTCGGTTTGAGATGGTGGAATGAAATAAATGATCTTGGTGAAAGTGTTTGGAAGTTTGAATCACTTGATCAAGAGGTTAGTAAGCTGTTGTTCATTAGGTCTTCACTGCTGAATTTTGACCAGCCTCATATTATTTGCAACTGAAAATTTTTCAGTCATTGGCTCGAATGAATAAGAAGGATTCATGGCTGTTTTGGTGGACCCTTTATCTTACGGTTAGTTAGCTTATGTTAGTTTATAAATATCTCTTGACCTTGTTTCCTGCCTCACTCCATTCTGTATTTACAAAAACTCCTTGTTTGAAATTGACACGAAAAATTGTCACACTGTTTCATCTGACTTTTAGGCTGCTGCATGGCTTGTCCTGGCCATATTCTCTCTGATAAGATTTCAAGCAGATTATCTGCTTGTTGTGGCAGTTTGCTTGTCCCTCAGCATCGCAAACATTATTGGATTTACTAAATGTCGCAAAGGTGAGTAATGCTATTTTGTTTCTCTTTAACATATCAGTATACAAATAATATATCTTGTGGGAGGAAAATCCTTCTTGACAATGGCACATTTTTTAAATTATATATTCATGATTACTATCATAGTATCATGTGCATGGTAAGATGCAGTTTGCATCATACTAACATATAAGCGTGTGGTTTGCCTCTTAATCATCGATACATAGGTTAAGATGAATCAGGAAAATGTTGATATGCAATTATCTAAACACAAACACTGCTATACAGATGATATAATTATGCTTACAGTAGGGTTTTGTTTGGCAAGGCATTTGTAAATATAAAATTTTAAGTATAAAAGTTTATAGACACAATACCACACTTATAAATGTACTGCCAAACAAAGCAGAAGTATTGCAGTAGAACTAAAATCTGCATGCATATATTTTGTTTTTAGAGAATCTAGATGGCAATAAGCCAATGGCAAGCCACTAGGGCTGTGTTTGGACTCTAATGAAATAATGTGGTTTGATATCAAATAGTCTTAGGGATTTATGCTCACATACAACCCATTGACGATTGATAACATTGTAATTGTACCTTATTGAACTTACCTTATTAGTTAAGATTTGAGCATAAGTTGCTTAAAATGTTTCCTAGTACCTGATTATTGAGGTTTAGTGAGTTTTACTTGACCACTAATTTACCCTTGTTATTTTTGTACAGATGCCAAGAAACAGCTTCAGCAATTTGCAACTCAAACAATTGCTTCCGGATTCTCATCTACCTTGCAGAACGCATTTAGTGTTGTCTGAATAATGCATATTATTGACGAGAACACTGATGATTTCTTTGTAAATGAGAAAAGTTCCAACGTACGCGGCCAGCAGTTGTTAGACCAAGAAGATGGTACGGTTTGCTGATGTTCAATTCAATTTCAGTGAAAATTTTCTGTATAAATGGAGGCAAAAAATAGTTTTTCTGAAAATTGTGTTCATTTGTTCTAAACTATGATGTTGTATACGCATTAGAGATATAAAGATCCTGCTTTCCCTCCTCAATTCATTCTCTTCTCAATTTGTTGAAGGATTAATTGTGCCAAATATCCCAGCCTTTAGGAAAGTATAAGATCTACCCCTAAGGCCCTAATACGTTTACGATAATGAGCTTTTTAGTTATTTTTTGGTATTACTTTTTGTATGTTTACAAAATTATATACGGTACAGTTTTATTGTGTTAACTGTTAAACACATATTCAAATTTAATACAATGTGATTTATTGCTGATTTATTCGGCTTTGCTTTCTTATCAGCTAACAAATAAATAAATGCACTGGATATTTGAATTCATTTCGTGTTAACTGAAAACTAATAGCAATATCATTAGACAAATCATCTTGCAGCATCAGGAAAGAAGAATCAATGACAGACAGTATAATAGCTAACTACACAGTGATCTTGTTTACTCTGAAAGAATCCATGATTCGGCGAATATCATTTTCCTCTTCCGTAAACATTCTCTCTGGAACTTGTAATCTCAGCACATACAACCGGTTGTTCTCTACTCCGAGCACTGAAAGATAACGTCTGTCCCACTCCATACGCACCACTCGATCTTGGGGCATCACAGCCAACTCATTGTTGTTCGCATACGACTTGATGTTTACCTGTATCGCAACACGAAGACATTTCAAGCATCTTATATAGCTAGGGGTGTAAAATGACATTGGCATGTTCAATCTTGGCTCGTTTATAAACGAGTCAAGCCCTTGCCAAGCCTAAATTTTTTCCGAGAGTTTAGAAAATGAACAACCTCGAGCCGAACACATACTGAGCCTAAGTAGTTCGGCGGCTAAATTAAGGCTCCGGTAGTATTATTTAGGCAAACGAGCCGAGCCTAAATTTTATACTGTATAAATGAATTTTTAACCTCACCTCAACTTGATAATACAAATTCCCATCATCAGCAACCTTGGAGCTGGTGGACAGAACATTAGATTCTCGTCGAACGCCAAGCCTAGTGGACATGAATTCAGTAAGATACTGCTTCAACACTTTGTTCCCAGCTTCTTGTGGAGAACCAAGATCTTCAACACTCTTGTAATTCGAAGAAGATGGAGAGGAGATATCAACAGAGAGATTCTCGTCGAGAACGAAAGGGTCTCTGAAGAATATGTCTGCACCAGCACCTTTTACTTGAATCCAGTTCTTAGGGTAATTGAATGAGTAGCCATCGAATGTGTCAATGTACTCTCGGAAAACAATCGATGGCTCTGCAAACGCAACGAGATCGAGAGGAAAGTGAGATGCAATGCAGCCTGATAGAATTGTCGTGATTGCGTCTCTTCTCGAAACTGCAAAAGCTGTAGTCTGATTATATGATAGCAAATGTTACTTCATAGAGAAAAAAATGGTATGATATATATAAGTTTACTGAACATAATATCAAGCAGTGAAGCAGGTAAAGGTAATCTCCATTAAATTAGGGTTTCTGTTATCTTCTTTCACACAGATTCCTAATTAGATTGAAATTAAACCTAATTTCAGTTTCATCTCATAATTTCATTGGAAAACATTGAAATTACAAATGTGTGGGATTAAAATAAAGACGAAAGCCGAAGATTGAAGGGAATGTGTTACCGGTTGAACTCTGAGGTGGTTTGAGGCGGCGAGTGGAGAATGGGAGCGTGGGAGCAGAGTGAGAGGTGGAAACGACGGCGTTTGGCGAGGGAGAGGTAAAGCTTGGAGGAAATCGAAAATGGCGACCATCTCTGTAGGGTTAATTGGAAATGAGATAGTTGATGATGGATGAGATAAAGCTTCGGCGCTCACTGGTTCGTGTGGATGATGATGAGATGAGCAAGAAGATTACGAGCGAATGAGTTGTCGTTGGTGACGTGGCCGTGTGGGCCAGCCATCAAAATCTGAAATATTAATACATGTATTCACGTGATTGGTTAAAATTAAATAAATAAGGATTAAAGTGCTAATGTTTTATGAATAAATAAATTTCACAAAGCGCGTGATAGGAATATAAAAAATATATGTATTAATGATACAGGAAATTCAAAGATCCTGATTGGTTTTTTGAGATCGTTTACTCAAAGTAAGCGAAAATTATTTGCGTCGACTATATTTGAAGGACCCTTGCATTTCATGTGCCAGCCTTCACACTTTTGTTGAAGTCTCACTGGCCTTCATGCCTTGAACGGAGTCTTGTCATCAAAACAGGTCGACTTCTTCCTTTTCCACATCACGGTCATGCGGTGGCGTCTTTTCGTCCAACACAAATGAACGACTTTGCACCATTTAGCAGTTTCACATAAAATGTTATATAGTCTCTTAGTTCAACACAGATGACAGGGTCAACTTTACACTATTTGATAGTTTAATAATTTTTACGAGTAATGAAAAGGTTATTAGGACATTCTTTGTGTGACACAAATAGTCAAATTTGTACCATTTGGTAGTATAATAGCTTGTAAGAGTACTAGAAAAATTATTACCAATATGTTCAAATATTTCGTTTATCCCACAATATTCTAGGCACATTCTTTGTCTATCCATATATACCAGAATCTTTGTCCTTCGGCTTTGTAAACCAAGAACGGGGAGATTGAGACCATATGGAGTGTTCCGAAGACAACACATGTGATTTGAAAGGTGGAGCTAATGAAACCCGGTGGTTGATCCATAAAGACGTGTTCCTTGAGATAACCATTAAGAAACGCATTGTTGACACCAAGGCGACCACCCACGATCAAGAGCAATGGAGATGACTAGACGAATTGTTAATGGGACTAAAAGTGTCAACCCACAACATGCGAAAGATAAAAGGGTATAATCCGAAAGAAGTTTAAAACTCGGGGGCACTGTCAAGAAACTGAAAACCATTGGACATGATCCAAAAAAATAAAATTACAAGGACACCATCCGGAATTCCCCTATTATATACCAAGTGTTATCACACATATAGGGACCGGTTCAAGTACGGAGCATAGCATTTAGTACGAAATTACAGAGCATTTTTCACCATTGATGCACTTAGTTTAACAATCTAGATTAGTCCACGTCATTTAATGATTTTTTTTTAAAAAAAAAATTGGACACCGCGGTGACATTTTTGTAATTATATGAAGTCCAGACGACAATATTGTCCTTTTCAAAAATTTGGACATCCGGTGTGAAATTTTATTGTACTAATTAGTCATACATTTTTACAATATTTTTTACAAAAGTCCAAAATAATACATGGACTAATAATATAAAATTGTTTGAACTAATTGAACACTCGATTTGAACTAATAGTTTAAAATTGAAATTTTCTAGTTTTTTCCTCCCATTTTTTTTTCCTAACGGCCATTTTTTCTTTCAAAATTTTTGTTATGTTAGTTCAAATTATATTGTAATAATGGTTCATACATTGTTACAACATATTTTCATAAGTTCAAAATAATGCATGAACTAATAATATAAAATGTTTGAAATTGAACACTCGATTTGAACTAATAGTATAAAATTTTTGAACTAACAAATACTATAATTAAAGTGTACTAATAACTGAAACTATAAAAATTCAACTTTTATAATATTATTTTAACATTTTGGATATCTTTAGTTCGAACATCTTGTTTATCTAGTTCATACATTGTGTTTTATTAGTTCAGACATGTACAAGTAAAAAATCTATAAAAATATAACTAATAATAGAACAAAATAATACATAAACTAACTACTGAAAATACTATAATAAATAGTATATAAGGGTTGAAAAAATTGAATTTTTTTTTTATAAATGACTGTGACTATTTTTATCATGAAAATTACAAAATATTATTGCATTCGCCTTTTTCAAACAAATTTTCAAAAGGAAAAAAAAATGTTTTGCACCTTCTAAGACTTATCACTACACCTTTTATAAAGGGGCGTGTTATATACACGGACTTCAAATTACTTGTTGTCAAAAACAGTCGCATGGCGCCGGCGCCTAGTTTGAGCGTTGTCTAATGGCACCGGCGTCCATATATATATATATATTTTTTTTAACCTTTTTTTTCATATTCGGGCGCCGGCGCCCAGTTTTTTTTTTTCTGAAAAAAAAAAAACTTAGTGTTGGTTGATGATGTCCAATGTTTATAAGCAAATGTTTTGGCAATGGAAAAAATTACATAAACTAACTTTTTCAATTTATAAATTTCTCTTTTTCCATACATTACGACTTAAACTATGATAGAGGGAATTTATGGGGTTGAAAACGATCACTGTGGATGAACATTGAGCTTTACACAAAAGATAAAATCGAATTGAAATAGATTATGGTGCCGGAGCCAAACATTTTTTCCATTCGGGTGCCGGCGCTCAATTATTTTATTTGTTTCTAGAATTTTTTTAAATAAAAAAAAGAGGGTGTCGGACTATACAAAATAATATAAGTAATTTGGATTCATTCAATTCATATATTTCTCTTTTTCCTGTATAAATTAATATAAGTCACTTTAGATTCATTCGGTATGAAATTTTTTGAGAAAATTTATAGAGTTGATGAGTATTATTGGGATGAAATTTTTTTAGAAAAATGAAGATAAAATTTGGTTACTAAGTTTACAATAAGACTTTAATTAAAAAATAAATATGGAGAAAAAAGTTGAGCGCCGGCGCCAGCGCCCGCTAAACGCTATCGCATTGCGCTCGAATTTTACTTGCTTTTTCGTTTATAAATTATCAAATGACATGAATGACTCTATGCTATTGAATCAGGATAAACGGTTGAAATTACTTCCCATATATAAATAATAAACTTAATTATTAACATGATTACGAGTCTTCCTCGTATTGAGAAAGAAAAAAAAATTCTATTTAATAATGTTATTACTATGATAAAACCGTTGATGACTAAAGAGAGTAAGTCCCTCTCTTTTTTTGACGGTTTTGGCAGGCCAAACTTGAAGAGGGTCGCGGCAAAGCTAGAGATATGGGCGGTGGTAGGGTGTTTTGGAACCGGTGGTGGCTAGCTCTTCTCCGACCAAATCAAACACACGTTATGGAAACAACAAATTAAACTTGTAAAGACTCTTAAAGACACAAAAACAAGACTCAAACTCAAGAAGAACTCGACTCAACAAAGGAAAGAAAACAAAGAAAGACACTTACAAATCCAATCAAAGGCACCAACTGAGCTCTGATACCAATCTGATACGGGGGTACCCGTTGAAGACTCGATCTAGGCGCAATTGATCCCCAACAACTCAAAGGCAAGACAAAGGCGTGAGTGAAGATGATATGAAAGAGGAAATGAAGGAGGCGGCAATGGAGGTAACAAGAATGAAAGTAAATGAAGGAAGAAAGAGCCAAGGGGATCTAAGGCTAGAACCTTGATCAATGTCGATTAAGACCCTTAACCCCGTCTTACCTCAACCCAATCCACACTACAACCTTACACAAGCTTCAATGGTGAAGCAATCACAAATAGGAGGAGGCGAGTGAAGGTTCGAAGCACCAATCTATGAGCACACAAGAAAACTCAACCAAGCTAGACAAACACCAACAATGTCAATCAAAATCTCTCTCTTTTATTGCTTTTGTGAGGAAACAATACACAAATGTCTTAATCTGTAAAACGTAAGGAAGAAAGGAACTAAGAGGTTATTTATATGTCCCCTTTTCTAAACAAAAACAAGAAAAGAAATAAACTAATTATATTTTAAAATATAGTAAGAGATTTTCTAAGATGTAAACATTGTCTTAAAAGAGAGAAGATGTCACAAAATGTCTCTCGGCAACAAGTTAAGTGTCGCCGGCCACAAATTAGGGTTTGTCCGAGAGCATCATCCACAAATTAGGGCATAACCGATGTCCTCGGCGTTGGATTAGGGCTTGGCCGGCTATCTCTAGGGCGGGTGCAATCTCAGCATTCACTTCGCTTGGACGCCCGATGCTTCACTCCACTCCATCCGGCGCTCCCACTTGTCGCTCCTCGCTCCGCTTGGGCGCTTCCGCTCAATCCTTTGCTTGTCGCTCCTGCTTCAGCTTATCTCTACGCCAGCTAGGCGCTCCTGCTCGTTGCTCCGCTTGGCGCTTCAGCTCCACTCAACTTCCCCTTGCCGCTAGGGTTCCAATGCCGAGATTTAGATGCCTCCAAAGAATTGAATGATCCCACGTATGCACGACTGAGAAATCTTCTGGACTTGTAGCTGATGTAGTCAAGAGATGAACTAGCCTCTTTGAATGGTCAATAGGCTCATGCATGTCGTCATGCAACGCTAGGGTTTCAAGCCTTCTTGACGTATCTTCTTGGATTTCCCTAGCTCTAGTCCGGGAGGGAGGTCCTTGGTATGTGCCTGATAGTCCTCCATTACAAACGTTTGAATTAATGAAATGAATTTGTTTGTATGTTAGAGAGCAATGGATGGTTATGGGAGTCTTCAACCATATATTGACTGTGCGGGACAAAAGGAGGAAATCCACCTAGTTTTGAGCTCATGGTGAAGTTCCGTGAAGCTGTAGATGTGTGTCAGTTGAAGGAGATATCTTTTGAGGGTACCCGGTTCAAATGGGATAACAAACATGAAGGCTCAAATTTCATACAAGAGCGGATTTATTTGAATTTCGCTATGGAGGAATGGTTGATCCGCTTTCCACATGCTCATTTGTATCATATCCCTCGACTGAATTCAGATCATAGGCCGATCCTATTGATAGTCAACACTGATAGTGAAGATGAACCATTGCATGGGAAACGGCCTTTTAGATTCCAAGCCATTTGGGTGAACAGGATGGTTTCAAGGAAGTTGTTCGCCATGCTTAGGAGTTAGGACAATCCGGGGAGCACGTACTAAGCATGTGGACACGGGGAAAATGGGCAAGATGGAACGTTGTTGTAATGACCTCCGGGAATGGTGTAAGCAATCAGTTGAAAATGTTACGAAGGAGCTTAGATTGGTACGCCGGCAGCTGAAGAATCTAAGCACGAGACATTTTTCTGGTGGAGACGTGAGTCATCGAAAAGAACTGATTATAGAGAGGGACAACTGATGCATCTTGAGGAGATATTATGGTCGCAACGGGCCAAGGCGAATGAGTTCCGATGGGGAGATCAGAATACCGTTTTTTTCTTGCCAATTGATGTTGAGATTGTGCTCAATCTATACTTGGTGGATTGTGCATGCGCGAACTTTTTCTACTGGTTTCATGCATGCAACGGCGTTTTATCAGTTCGATCTACTTATCACTTGGCTTTGCAACTCTCCGAACTACGTCATGGTACAATTGGTAATTGTTCTAGGTCGACTTCGAAATTTTGGACTCATATGTGGTCTCTAGATTAACACATTTCCGGTCCTGGACCGGACCGCACCTGAACAGATAGGACCGGATGGACCGGAATGTGTTATTTTTTTTTAAATTTTATTTTTTTTTATTTTATTTAGTTTTTTTTTTCATTTTTCTCACCAAACCTATTGAGGACCAGACCAAGAGTTAATTAATTAATTTTAATATTTTTTCTACTAAAATTTTAATTAATTTAATATTTTTCAAAAACTTTTTGTTTTAAAAGAAATATCGGTTCAGACCGGACCAGACCAGTTGTAGATCGGAATTCTTGGACCAAAGACCGGACCTGTTTGTTCCGGTCCGGTCCGGTCCAAAATCCGGACCGAACCGGAAAATGAACGGTCTTAATTGCATCTTTTTTGTGGAGAGCCTGCGGTGGTATTTTTTTTGGTAGGAGCCTGCGGTGGTATTTTGGAGATAGACTTCCAGTTCAACTATGTAATTTGATTATGTCGGATTTTTATGAAGGTTGACGAAGTTCTACTCATAAAAAATAAAAAATTATGTAGTTTAAATTTTTACCACTGTGCATAACATATACTAAGCTTTTCTTCGAAACGAAAATATCTGATGGAGACGTGGACAAGCAGAACTTGTGGATAGACGTGGACATGACACGTCATTGGGTTTTTTGCTTTTACGAAATTTAATTATAGTAAAATAGTTTGATTTGGATTCTATTTATTATTTTAATAAAAATACGAATGCCATGTGCCCCGTGATCATCCATCTTTAATATCTCAAATTATATTAAAGTATTATTACTTTCTGATTATTAATAAACATGAAACTTTAGAAACAACCTTAACCATTTGTTCTTCCAAAACAATAATAACCATTTATTTTTATTTTTTTTAAAATCTCCCACAAATGCAATAAAAGGAAGATAGAAAAACAAACTCTCAACCTCTCTCGCGCTCTTTCTCCAAAACTTTGATCAATATTTTTTTTCCCGATTCATACCTACAAAAGGGATCATTTCCAATCCCTTTCGTAGGATTTCGCATTTGTTTTCAGGTATCATTCGCATTCAATTCAATGTTAATTCAACTTTCGTTGCGTAATTTGTAAAATCAGGAGTTTTGTGTATCACAGGGGATCAAAAATGGCGCCCTGCGGTAAAATCCTCTTTACCTACAAGAATCTGTCGAATCTCTCAAAACGGTTGAATTTGGGGCACAATTGTAACATTCATAGCTATTCTTATCCATTATTGAGCCATCAAAGGACTTTTGGGATTTTTCAATTGGGTTCTGCTCCATCTAGGGTTTGCGGAAGTTATGCCTCTTATGTGAAGAGTTATTCGTCTTCGATTGAATCAGGGGTTAGTAATAATAAAAGCGTTGAGAACATATGTATGCGTGGTCGTGTCGATTTGAAGCCTGTAGTGGAAGAGAGAATTGACAAGGATGAGGAAAATGTAGAGAGGAATGAATTGACCGGTGGGGAGGTTGAACATAATTGTTCTATCCACAAACAAGAGATAGTTACGCCAAAGAGAAAAGTGAGAGAGGAATCGGATGTCGAAAAAGAGGGATGGAAATTGCTGGAAAATTCTGTTGTCACGTATTGTAGTAGTCCTTGTGGGACAGTAGCTGCAAATGATCCGAATGATAAGACACCGTTGAATTATGATCAGGTGTTTATTCGCGATTTTGTTCCTTCTGCACTTGCTTTCTTGCTCAAGGGAGAAGGTGAAATTGTTAAGAACTTCCTCCTTCATACATTACAGTTGCAGGTGAGATATAACTTGGGGTTTTTTTTATATTTATTTAATGTTGCCTTCTTTTGATTTGAAAGTGCTTCAATTGCTTTCAATCTGCAATGCTTTTCATTGGTATATATAACCATGAGTGAATATATCCTAATATTTAACATTTATGTCATATATGCTCATTGTTCATCTGTTCATATCTTTTTGGTTTTCACTGTGGGATTGAGACTGCTATCCTTTTAGTTATAACCAGTTTGTAACCACTGCCAGTACCAGTTTTGATGGTGCATGGATGCATTACAGCAAAAAAAATAAAAAAATAAAAAAATCCTATACTTGTCAGATTGTGTAATTTGTTGACAAAAACTCTCATTTTTGTTGGTCAAGACTTGGGAGAAAACAGTGGACTGTTATAGCCCTGGGCAGGGATTGATGCCAGCAAGTTTTAAAGCTAGAACTGTGCCATTGGATGGCAACAGTGAGAAATTTGAAGAAGTCTTAGACCCAGACTTTGGTGAATCTGCAATTGGTCGTGTCGCTCCTGTGGATTCTGGTAAGAAATTTTCCGTTTAAGAATATTCATTCTGATAAATTTTAAGAAGTTTTGGAATCAATTTTAGCTGTTCTTTGTAGATTTGAGTCAATATGTCTGTGTTTCTGGGCAGGATTGTGGTGGATTATCTTATTAAGGGCATATGGGAAACTTACTGGTGATTATTCATTACAAGAGAGAGTGGATTTTCAGACTGGAATAAAATTGATTCTAAATTTATGCTTAACTGATGGATTTGACATGTTTCCGTCTCTTCTGGTTACCGATGGGTCTTGCATGATTGATCGGCGAATGGGTATTCATGGTCATCCTCTTGAGATACAAGTGAGTTCTATTGCATTACATGTGTTGTTTATGTTATGAAAAATCAAGATTTGACTTACATTTATACGACAGGCGTTGTTCTATTCAGCTCTGCGTTGCTCGCGTGAGATTTTAAGTGTCAGTGAGGGTTCTGAAAATACAGTAAGAGCAATAAACAACAGAATGAGTGCTTTGTCTTTTCATATTAGAGAGTATTATTGGGTGGACATGAAAAAGATTAACGAAATCTATCGATATAAAACAGAAGAGTATTCAACAGATGCTGTAAATAAGTTCAATATTTACCCTGATCAAATTCCTCACTGGCTTATGGATTGGGTTCCAGAGAAAGGTGGATACATGATTGGTAATCTTCAACCAGCTCACATGGACTTCAGGTTCTTTACTCTCGGAAACCTTTGGAGCGTTGTCTCATCATTGGGTACTCCTAAGCAAAATCAAGCTGTTATAAATCTGATTGAATCCAAATGGGATGATCTCATGGGTGATATGCCTGTCAAGATATGTTATCCTGCTATAGAGGGTGATGAGTGGCGTATCGTTACTGGTAGTGACCCAAAGAATACGTGAGTATCTTTAGTCCTTGTTTGGTTGTAACTCTGAAAACGGAATGAAAATGAATCTCGTCCATATATGTACCTTGTTCATGAATTTTTTTTGGAATCATTCCTTCTGGAAAATGCATTTGCTTCCCCCATTTTCATGAACAATGGTATACGTATAGACTAGATTCGTTTTCATTCCGTTTCAGGAGCTAAAACCAAACGGGCCCTTAGTATCCTGTTTCAGAATCTTAGCATCTTAAGCTAAAGCTTTTCTCTATTCATGCAGGCCGTGGTCATATCATAATGGCGGATCATGGCCAACACTGTTATGGCCGGTAAGTATATGCTTAAATAGGTCAAGACTCGGCTAATTTTCTAGTATTACAACGTTTGTTCTGCTGTTCTCTCATTTTGCAGCTGACATTAGCATGCCTAAAGATGGGGCGATCAGATCTAGCTGAGAAGGCAATAACAATGGCCGAGAAGAAGCTTATAGAAGATCATTGGCCAGAGTACTACGACACCCGTCAAGGTAAATTCATCGGTAAGCAATCCAGGCTCTATCAAACCTGGACTATTGCTGGTTTCTTGACAGCAAGAATGCTTTTGGCGAATCCAGAGAGGGCTTCCTTGTTATACTTGGACGAAGACTATGAGCTTCTTGAAATCTGTGTCTGCACGTTGAATAAGAGTGGCCGTAAGAGCTGCTCACGTGGCGTTGCAAAATCACATATACTTGTTTGAGTTACATGCTCCAATTCACAGGTAGTCAGATGAACCTAGAATTGTATAGAATGCACAGGAGACTCGTATGACCAAGCAAAGCCCTTTTTTTTTGCACTTTGCTTGATGACTACTATCAGGAAACATATGCATTGTACCAAATATTGTATCATTGCCACATGTAAACCTAGTATAATTATACAAGAATCATATATGTATACTATCTCTTCTACGTATTGTTGTTGCTCTTGTTTCCTCTGGCTGTGCAATTGCACGGAATTTTACTTTGTAAAATTTGAATTGAGTTTTTTTTTTATAATAGTAAATATTAAATAATGTCTTGCTATCAATACCAAAAAAAATTAATTTAAATAATATGTTATGTAAAATAAGGAATACATATTTCTAAAAACGGGAATTTAATAGTAAATTATAACAAAATTGTATGAAAAAAATAACATTAGAATTGCATCCTCAACAATTTATATAAAGAGTGGTTAATAAAATATCAAACATCACGAATGTGAAATACTAAATAATATCTAGTACAGTAATATAATATATTATAATAGAAAATACAGATTTTTTAATAATCGTTCAAATTTTAGTTCAATAGTTTATTTTTGGTCGTATTATAAAATAAAGATTTAAAATAAACAAGTCAACATTGAAAAACATCTTTCATGATCAAAATATCTAAATATATGGTTTGATGTGAGAATGACACGTAAAAGCTAAGGTGACTTAGCGTGAGGATGACAAGTGACGTTATTCACCTTTTAGTATTATATAGTAATATAGTAGATGAGAAAACTTGTTTAGAGCTCAACAGATTATAGTACAAATTTGCTGATCAATTGATACACAGAGATGCAAGATTACCAGTTAAGTATTGTTTCTGCTCAGGTTCTTGTTCGACTTCATTTGCTTCGACGAAGCTCCAACCTGGAGTTTTCGCTACTCTATGTATATCCATCTTTCCGCGAATATCAGAAACATCATCCCATACGCCTTTCGAAGCATGAATGTTAGACAAAAGTACATGAAATCCGTCATGATTAGGTTTCAATTCAACGATTCGACAAAGCTCCAACCTGGAGTTTTCGCTACTCTATGTCTATCCATCTTTCCGCGAATCTCAGAAACATCATCCCATACACCTTTTGAAGCATGAATGTTAGACAGAAGTACATGAAATCCGTCATGATTAGGTTTCAATTCAACGAGCTTCCTTCCGATCCTCTCTCCCATTTCATAATCGCCATGGTTTCTACAAGCGCCGAGCAAGGCACCCCAAGTAGCAACATCAGGTTCCATTGGCATACTCATAACAAGCTCCTCAGCTTCTTGAAGCAAACCCGCTCGTCCAAGTAGATCAACCATACATCCATAGTGCTTAACATTAGGTTGTATATTATGCTCTTTAACCATAGAATCAAAATATAACCTACCCTCATCAACCAACCCCATATGCCGACAAGCACCAAGAACTCCAATGAAGGTTATCTCATTAGGGATAACTCCACAATCTCTCATCTTCACAAATACATCATACGAGTTTTCAGCCATGCCATTCATCGCTAAACCTAAAATAACAGAATTCCATGTCGAAATCCCTTTCTCCTCCATACCATTAAAAACCTCCATTGCATCTTCAACACAACTACATTTCATATACATGTCTATTAGAGTTGTACCAAGAATTGGATTGATTCTCAATCCGTTGTTTTTTATATAACCATGAGTCTCTCTGGCTATGTCCCACTCAGCTAAGTTGGTACAAGCTGAGATCACAGACACCAATGTGATTTCATCAGGCTTCATATCAGTCATCTGCATTTCTTGAAAAACAGCCATGGTTTCAGAGTAATAACCATGTTGTGCATAACCTGATATCATTGCACTCCAAGATACAATATCTCTGTCAGCCATGGAGTCAAATAATGCCTTGGCATTCTCAATGAACCCGCATTTCAAGTAACCGGAAATCATTGAGTTAAATGAGATTAGATCCAACTGGGTACTTGTATTGAAGAGTTTCTCAGCAGCAACCATGTCATTACAGTAAGTATACATGTGAATGCAAGCATTTTGAAGATTCACATAAGAATCGATCCCAGTCTTTATAGCTAAGCAGTGAACTCTCTTGCCTTGTTCAAGTGCCGTGAGGTGGGTACAGGCGGAAAGAACACTAACAATTACCACCTCGTCTATGCAAATTCCGTTAGCAATCATCTCCTTGAATATTAACAGAGCCTCTGAATACATTTCATTTTGCTCATAACATGATACCAGAGCACTCCATGATACCATATCTTTCTCAAGCATTTCATCAAACAACTTGTGTGCGTCAGATACACGCCCCAGCTTTCCGAATAAAACAATCATAGAATTGGAAGCAATTATGTTCTTTTCAGGCATTTGATCATATATCACCTTAGCCTCTTCTACACATCCCATCTGGACATACCCTGCCAAAATCGAATTCCATGAAACACGGTCCCGAACAGGACTTTCATCGAACACCTTACGTGCATAACACAAGTCACCGCAAACTGAGTACATAATAATGAGAGTATTGTTGACATAAACATCAGAACAAAATCCGACTTTAATAACATGATCATGTACCTGCTTCCCAGCAAAACCAGATAAGTGAAGGCCGCATGATTGAATCACAATGGGATACGTATAATTATCTGGGGCAACATAATTGATCAGCATTAATCTGTACATATTCATTACTTCCCGGGGAGAATTTCCTTGTACATGAGCTCTCATCATTGTATTCCAAGTAAACGCATTAGTGTTTTCAATACAATCGAGTATTCGGCGCGAATAATCGAGGCTGATGAAATGGAAATTGGTTGAGAATTTGATGAGTCTGCTGGCTGCGTAAGTGTCATTGATGAATCCAGAAGAGATCATTTGTGAGAGGATTTGCTTAAAGTGGGAGAAACTCTGGCAATGGAGAAGATGAGTCTCTAGTATTGGCAAATTAATTGTTGTTTTCTTGAGGGTGGATGTGAGTGTAGATTTAATGGCAGAAATTTTGGCACTTCTTGCCAAATTCATAGCTGTTGGGATTGGAAAGATTGAAGCTTTGGTGGATAGAAGGGGGAATTTGGCTGATATTCAAACAGGCTTTCGCGGAAACTTGGCCATATGAATGAGTCCATCTGACATGTGATGAATAAATGAGTAGAACTTTTTTCTTGCTTTTTTCCTCCTTCTGCATCTCACTGAATAATGATTCAAAATAATATTAAAACGTTAATTATATAAACTTTGAAAGCCACTGTAATTAGTACAAACTAATATACATGGTCGAAAACCCAACCGTCGGTTTAGGTTTTCGAACCGGCAGTTTAGATAAACCTAACTATTGAAAACCGGCAAATCGCCGCTTTAGCCACGGTTTGTTTTAAAAATAAAAATAAAAAATCCGGCTCTGAAATTAAAACCGTCGGACGGATGAATGTTTTTTTAAACCGACGGTGTTTTGGCTGGTTCAAACCCGCGGTTTAGGTTTTTTTATTTTCTCAAACCTAAACCTAAACTGTGAACCGGTACAAACCTAAACCGGCAAACCTAAACCAACAGTTTGGGCTGGTTTGAAAACCGCTTGTTCGGCGGTTTGAACCAAACCGAGCCCATCACTACAAACTATTAACAAATTTAGCAGAAAAAAAAAAAGTTTGTTTATCAAAATCTCATTCCGATAATGACTTGACACCGGATTTTGACACGTCATCATTTTGAGTACAGAAGTCGAAAGATATAATAAAATATTTAGTTTTTTTTAACCGTAATCACGTATTAAGTTTCTTTGATATTTTAAATTAAACTAATGCATGTCCCGTACATTGCACGGGTAATTGTTATAAATACTTATTTTTATTTTTTTCCATATGTCATTTACACTAAAAAAAAAAAAAGCAAAAAACATATGGTACTTTCAAATGAATATACTTGAGATCTCTTATCAAGATATCTCTTCTTTGTAGAATTATCGTTCATAGGACTAAATGAAAATTTTTGGCCAACGAGAAAAATGGTAGAGTAGGGCTTTTTTGGTTTTATAGATATTAACTAGGCCCTTACCATTTTTCTGATTAAAAAAATGTTTAAAGCCCGTTGCCGTTTTGTAGTTTTATTGTTTTTACAAGGGCAAGTTCGGTATTTTGTTTTTTTTAAAACGAAAATAAAAATAAAAATAAAAAACCTAACATCTAACGCTGTTCTCCGACTTTCCCCTTCTCTTCGTTTTTAGAGTTCTGTGGTTTCTCGATAGAAGGGTGGATGGATTGAAGGTTGGAAGCATCACAACCGCCGCCTTCGTCATCGCAGGGAATGGAGCATCTCTCCTCTGTTGTTCGCAACTGTCGAAGAAGCCGTCGCCGCCACCTTCGTCATCGCAGGGAATAGAGCATCTCTCCTCCGTCGTTCGCAACCGTCGAAGAAGCCATTGCCGCCGCCTTCATCATCACAGGAAATGGACAGAATGCTACAGGCGGTATCAAGTGAGTTGTTTAAGTTCAAGGATGTTAAAAGTAAATTAACTTCATCAATATATTTCCTTTTCCCTATACAAAAATTGGTAGGGGGAGATGTTTTGTGATGGATGATCTGCTTCTATTAGAAGTATGTAAAGAAAGAATCAGTGAAGTTGGGAGTTTGACAACTCTTGGTTTTGTGGTTATTTTACTTTTGGAAATCATGTAAATTTGATCTCAAAGAAATTAACGATGAGAAGTGAGAAAGCTAAAAAGTAATCAATTATTGAGTTTTACATAGTAATACCATACATTTTGCAAGATTTTCACGGTCTTATTATAAGACACAAATGTGTAAGTTTTGAAACAATACTAAGTTTTATTTGGCTTATTTGTGAAAAACTCCCAAGAAGAAAACAAGCAATTAGTTCAGTAAATATATTGGTGATCACTTTAAATGTGAGCTATCATGTTCAAACTCTGAAGCATGGCTTCTCCATTTTTGTTGAAATTGAACACGCTCAATCCTCCATTGTTCACATCAGTTGCCCTAAACCTGATCAGTCAACGAGATAACACATATATTCAAATATTATTTTTGTTGTTTATAAAAAGAGAGGGAAAGAAGCTAGAAATTGAGAGTCTTACCAAGGTGAATCTAATTAGGGAGAGAGAGTCCGAATCACCATTCAAACTTGACTCGAGAAGCGTTAGAAGAATTCAAACTCGACTCGAGTGTCTTACTTGGGATGAACTGTTAGTCGCGAGTACCCTTCGAAGAAGGGGGTGAAAAATCGATTCTTTTGATTGGATTTTTGTTATTATTTATTTTTTTATTTTTTTAAAGCATACTTACAGAAGTTAAAGGTTGGTTAAAAGTAAAATTAAAAAGGGTACAGGAAGGAAAATTTTAAATGTTTGAGGTCACCAAGAGGATTTTTCTTTCATCTAATTTATTTTTTAAAACATCAACTAATTATGAACTCGAATCGATAATCTCACTAGACATCCCATTGAAGCTAAGACTGAGATTGATTTTTTCTTCTTCCCACCTCATAATCTCCCTTGCATACTTCATTGCACCACATCAACTGAATCCTGCTCCAAGCTTGTAGCTGGTCAAACGTACAGGTTTCTTCCAGTCAACGACTTGTGTAACCTGACCTTGTGTAGACGACATACTTTTGTAAACGACAGAAGTGTGTATATTGAAATTGTGTATCAATATTGTGTATTAACTTTCGGTTTTAAGTATAACATTACAAAAAACAATAATGGAATACACAAGTTCAACTAGTCAAATTGGTATAAGGGTGGGAGGAAGGGTCTCTCATCTAGAGTTCGAAACCTGTCCGAACCTTGTGTATCGGGCCCTGTCCGAACCCAATAACTATAAGTTTTATTAATATTTTGTATTGGGCCCTGACGTAGGCTTGTGTATTGGTCCCGAGCATAGGCTTGTGTATCGGGCCTTGTCCGAACCTTGTGTATCGGGCCCGGACGTAGGCTTGTGTAATTGGCCCGGGTCTAGGCTTGTGTAATGAGTCCAGGTCTAGGCTTGTGTATTGGGCACTGTCCGATGCTTGTGTATTGGGCACTGTCCGATGCTTGTGTATGGGGCCCTGCCCGAAGCTTGTGTATCGGGCCCTGTCCGAAGCTTGTGTATCGGGCCCTGTCTGAAGCTTGTGTATCGGGCCCTGTCCGAAGCTTGTGTATCGGGCGTAACCTTTATTAGAACAATTGGGCTTTAATTAAACCAATTGGGCTTGGACCTTTATTAGAACAATTGGGCTTGAAACTTTATTATAACAATTGAGTTTTCATTAAATCGTTTGGACCTTCATTAAAACAATTGGGCTTTCATTAAAACAATTGGGCTTGAGCTTAAGTAAATTCATATTCCTAATTTGTCATTTCATTTAATCTTTAAAGATAATAAATTGGGCTTAATTTGTCCATTGATATGAAAAAGAGCCTACTGAGTGCTCATTACTATAAAAGGAGCCTAGTCTCCCATTTCACCCTGAGTCAATCCGGTCTATAAAAAAATATAAAATATAATTACCAAACTAAATATTTGAAATAATATTTTAACGAATAACATTTGACATTAAAACAAAACTATTAACATAGAGTCAATAATATTTTTCTTACCGATCAAAATACGCTTATCTACATCTCTATTAGAGATATAGCTGAAATCCTTCAAATAAAAAACATTCTTTGGAATTGTAGGCCTATCAATTGGGATGCATTGGTATTTCCGGAGAATAATATTTTGATTGGAAGTGATGAGTGTCGAAACGCTACATGCCTATTCGAGATACCGAAGATACTAATCAAATACGATGATCCTATAGATAGAAATGAATACAAATTCATATCATCTTTGCGAATGGTAGCAATGCTCCTGTTAGCCTGCATCATATGTAAATACTTCGTTAAATACATTATACAATATATTGACCCATATACCAAAAAACGTAATGAAATCAATAATATATAGCAAAGAGTTAAGAAAATAGTTTGATAAATTTTACCTTATGGTCGGTAAGTATAATATCCTTCAAATATATATCATTAGGTCTTTTGTACAAATGACTGAACAAAATGTTACTGACAGACTTTGATCTTCCATTTCGTACGGACATTTATATTGAGCTCATCAAGAATTTGCATATTGTACCTTGCCGTCATAACTAACAAATAGACGTAAAATACTCGTATGCATTGCCATCAAATTTGAAACTAAGCTATGGGTGTGTATTTCAACATTCAGCCAACATCACGATTCATGAATATAAAGCTAAACTGGAAAAACAAATATTTGAAAAACAGATTAATTGTCAAAACCAAAAAACTTTGATAATCAGTCACACTATATCATATCTGATAAAAAACTTTGATAATCAGTCACACTATATCATATCTGATATCCCTATCAATCCCTCACTACCAAAATGGAGTTCGACACCTTTATCTGCATAACTATCGTCGCCAATGAGGACAAAAAACGATTGTAACACATGCAAAATTAAGTAATTAATAACAAATAATTATTAGAAAAAGAAAGCAAATGCACGCATAATTACAAATCACTGCAACAACCAACCTTCTTGTAAAGTTCATAAGCAAAAACGGTGATTGTAACATTTGAGGTACCGGGTGTACAACGGCGATTGAGCGACAATTGCAGCGACGTCGAACGAAGCAGGCAGGCCGCGAAAAAGAAAACCAGGCTTGCTGCGAAGATCTCGATCTACTTCGAATATTGCCAATCAACGAAGGAAATAAGAAATATATAGGGTAAGAATTACAATGTACAAGGAAAGTTTAGGTTTTATCTCAGCTAACGTAAAAGATAAGATCGGTAGACTTTATTAAATTTAGGAGATTTTGTTTTAACGTACCTAGAAGTTTAGAGAGATAATTTAGTTAGAAATATATTATGGTTAAATTAATAATTTAGTATAAAAATGATTTTATGGTTTATTAAATAATTTAGTAAAAAAAGAATTTAGGGGAAAAACCGTGAGGCTGTCACATTAGCATTTTGACGGATGTTTTCGTAAAGTATATAGATTTATTTATAAAATACACATCACACTCTGCCAAAGAGTTATTGGATTTCGAACCTAGATAATGGACACTCTCTCCTGCCCTTATATCAACTTGACTAATCGAACTTCTATATTTTATTATTATTTTTTTAAAATTTATACTTAAAATCGAATATTAATACACAATATTAATATTTAGGGTTCCCAGTTACACAAGGCTATCAATTTATACAATCGATTTACACAACCCTCTCGATTTATTTATACAAGTTTGTCGATTTATTCACACAAGCCAAATTCGTACCACTGTCGATCCCATATCCACATCATGCCAACCGAGTATCTTCTCTCTTCGTCATGGACTGGAGTGGAGAACCAAAAGCCGCCGAAGGGAAGAATGCCGCTTGCACCTTCTCTCTTCGTCATGGACTGAAGTGACTAATTATTAAGAATTAAAATTGACCGAAATTCTTACCTGGTTAGTGAGTTTCAACATAACGTAATCGAGACGAGTGTGAGGAACCGGAGTCGTCGCCGAGGCAGGTGCAACCAGAGTCGTCACCGAGGTAGGTGCAACCGAAGTCGTCGCTGAGGAAGGTGCAACCAGCCGTGAGGATGAATTGTAACACCCCAAATCCGCAGGACTCGGAGTGCTACTGGGCTAGGATCTCACAATGGATCCTGACCCTAGCCTGACAACAATTTCACTGATCTTACAACAAGGCACCGATAGATTAAAACAAAACATGAAACTGATATATATATATATATATATATATATATATATATATATATATATATATATATATATATATATATATATAGATCAAAAGGTAATACAATATACCGCTGAGTACAAACAAACCAAACTGTACATCAAAATAACCCATATCCCCGATACCGCCCCAGTGTACGGAGCCCTCAGCGGATCACCCACTCTGGATCACTCTGCAGCTCTCCTATCCTGCAAAGTCTCTACAACACGGTATGAAACCGTTAGCTAACCATACACAAATATAGGAAGATGCTAGAGCACAAACACACATCAGAAATCTTAACATATCCACATACTTTCATACATTTACCCAGTTCATTATCTTTATAAAGTCCAGCAATCAACTCAAATATAATATCCATATAAACATAAGTGACACGAGGAATATAAACCTCGCCTCTGGGTCCAATAACCAGCTGGAATGGTGCCTGGAACACTAACCCTGTACCCTAAGGGAATGGGAAGTGCCCGAACCGTTTACTAGGTCTGGCCTGCCTACAGAGAACCTCCTAGACTCCCAGCGGGATGAAAGGGCAAGTTATCACGGCCCTACAATGGGCAAGCAATATACCATAGGTCGGTGACCATCATAACACATGCTCTAAACATATATAACACACACCACTCATGCACAATATCCTATACAGGAATGGAAACTAAGTAAGTCCCACGGACTTACCTCAACCTCGTAGTCGTCTCACTGGATCAACCTCAACTCAGTCCACTCCAAATTGGAGGATAACACGGCCTATACAAGGCATACACAGATATCAAACTCCTATCACACAAAGGGTCACACCTAGACCCAAGGGATCCATAAGGGATCATATCCAACTCGTAAACCTCAAAGCCCTAACCGGCAATTCCATATCATACTCATCAACATCCGAATCCTAGCATGCTACTACCGCTCAACTAGGAAAGGAAAGGATCTACCTAGCTTTAGGTAGACCCGGGACAAAGCGCACCTGCGTAACAAAGGGGCGCAGGGGCGGAGACAAGCAACCGCGGGTGCGGCGGAACGTAGCCGCGGGGGCGGTGACAAGGGACTCTGGCAAACGCAGGCACGCCGCTGGCACGACGCGGGCGCTGTGACACGGTAACCGCGGGGGCGGTGACTTCTGGCCGCGGGGCGGCGACAGTGCAGAATGAAACCTCGCGGCTTCTCTTTAACTCTTCACTTGATCAATCACGTCTACTCTCTTCCAGATCATACATAGGTCACAACATACACATACATACATCAGTCCTACATTCAATCATCTAATCCTAAGCTAAGGAAGAAGAAGAACAAGAAAGGAAGAAGAAAGAATGAAGAAGCAAGGAGGAAGATGCTCACCACGGCTGTGGTTAGCTCAGGTACTGATCACCAACAACTTACTGGCTTCCAAGCACAGCAGTACTCACCATCATCAACCACAAAAACCACAACACATCCAATCTCAATCCAAACTCTTCCAAACCAAAACAAGATCAAGAGGGAACAAGGGAGAAGCAAGAAGGACGTGAACTGGATTGGAAAGTATGAGAAAACCCTTGCTCAGCAAGGTGAAACGAAGAAGGTAAAAAAGTGTAAAGCGTAGGTCAAAGAGTCAACAAAACCGGCTGCAGCCGCCGTAACCCGCAGAGGCGGATCACAGAGCCGCAAGGGCGGGAACCCGCAAGGGCGGCATACGTGCCCGCGGGTGTGGCTAGGCCAATCTCGGCCAAAGGAAATCTCGGCTAAGGACGGAACTCGGTCCGAAAGAAAAGGCTCTCACATCTCACCCCCCTAAAAACAAGTTTCGTCCCGAAACTTGCAAGATTCAGAAAACACTCGGAATCAGAAGCCGAGATACAACTCTCTTTATAACCTCAACATAAGCATGGAGGAAACTGTCCACTCCAGCAGCAAACTATACTGTCCAAGGCCTAGAGGGAAACCATCTCTAGCCAACACATCACATCCCAATAACATGGAGGAAAGGACCATCTCCAGCTATAACAAAAATCATACTAGCACAACAAGATCTAATAAGATCATAAGCACAACAAGCTAGAATGAAATAACATATCATAGCATATAAGCATGTAAGCACATAAGACTCACCAAGCTAGTACTAAGATCTACTCGGTGATCCTACTGGTTCACCTATCTCGGCATAGAACTCTGGATAGTTCCTTTGGATACTATCCTCAGTCTCCCATGTAGCCTCCTCAGGTCCTCGTCTCGACCACTGTATCCTAAGCATAGGTATGTCCTTCGAACGCAGGCGTCTCGTACCTCGTTCTAGGATTGCAATCGGATGCTCAACAAAAGTGTGGTCCGGCTCAACCACCAAATCCTCATAACTCACAATGTGTCTCGGATCTGGTATATACTCCCTCAGCTGAGACACGTGAAATACAGGGTGAACACCCTCTAATCTCGGAGGCAAGGCTAATCTGTAAGCTGCGCTCCCCACCCGATCCAGTATCTCGAACGGTCCGACATATCGGGGACTCAACTTCCCCTTAATGCCAAAACGCCTAACACCTCGTGTCGGGGACATTCTCAGCCACACATGGGCTCCAACTCTGAACTCCAGAGGTCTACGCCTCCTATCAGCATACGACTTTTGACGGCTCTGCGCAGTCAGCATACGCTCTCTGATCAATGCTACTCGAGTCATATCATCCTGAATCTGATCAGGTGTTAACCCATTGACACTGCTCTGCTCATCCCAACATAACGGTGTACGACATCTCTGTCCATACAGTGCCTCATATGGGGCCATCCCAATAGATGCATGCCAGCTGTTGTTGTAGGAGAACTCAACAAGTGGGAGATGATCCATCCACACCTGTCCCCAATCCAACACACAAGCTCGCAACATATCCTCCAGCGTCTAAATGGTCCTCTATGACTGACCATCTGTCTGAGGATGAAACGCAGTCGTGAAGTGCAAACCAGTCCCTAGGGCAGTCTGAATCTGCTGCCAGAATCTCGAGGTAAATCGTCCATCTCTGTCAGAGACGATCGTCCTCGGTACACCATGGAGTCTCACTATCTGTCTAGTGTACTCCTCTGCTAATCTGCTCACCGGCCACGTCTCTCGAATAAGAATGAAACATGCCGTCTTTATCAGTCTGTCAACTATGACCCAGATGGCATCAAAACTCCGGCTCAGCCTCAGTCCAATCACAAGGTCTATGGTGACGTCCTCCCACTTCCTCTGTGGAACAGGAAGTGGATGGAGCTCACCTCCAGGTCTGAAATGTTAGATCTTGACCTGCTGGCAGGTCGCACACTGTGCCACAAATCTGGCTACATCGGGCTTCAGCCATCCCCACCAATATATACGTCTCAAGTCTTGATACATCTTACTCGTACCTGGATGTACCGAGTAAGGTGTATAGTGAGCCTCCTGTAATATCCTCTATCTCAGCTCTATATCCGTAGGTACATAGACGCTACCGCGGCGCTTCAAAACTCCATCTGCTCCCAACAGAAACTGTGGTGCCTCATCCCGAGACATCCTATCTCTGATCCTCTGTAAAGTCGGGCAGGTCTCCTGTTTCTGTCGGATCTCACCCAACAGATCAGGAAGAACCTCTAATGTACGCAGCTGGGCATCCTCATCAGGAAACTGGATGTCCAGCTCTAACCAGATCAAATCTCTCTGCAACTGATGCTGAACTGTCAGTCTCGTAATCGCCTGCTCTCAAGGCGTCTTCCTTCTCAGGGCGTCAGCGACTACGTTCGCCTTCCCCGGATGATACAGGATCTCTAGATCAAAATCCTTGATCAGCTCGAGCCACCTACGCTGGCGGTTATTCAATTCCCGCTGCGTGAAAATGTACTTCAGACTCTGATGGTCTGTGAAGATCTGACATGTAACACCATACAGGTAATGTCTCCAAATCTTCAGTGCATGAACTACCGCTGCCAACTCCAGATCATGAGTCGGGTAGTTCTCCTCATACGTCTTCAACTGTCGAGACGCATATGCAATCACCCTACTTCTCTGCATCAACACACATCCCAAGCCTAGATTGGATGCATCACTGTATACTACGAAATCCTCAGTACCCTCTGGCTGTGCCAAAACATGAGCAGAAGTCAGACGTCTCTTCAGCTCCTCAAAACTCTGCATACACTGATCAGACCACACAAACCTGGTAGTCTTCCTCAGCAAACTCGTCAGTGGACGGGCAATCACAGAAAATCCCTCACAAAGCGTCTGTAATAACGCGGCTAGGCCAAGAAAGCTACGTACTTCCTTGACGTTTGTCGGTGTCGGCCATGCAGCTACTGCCTCTATCTTCGCCGGATCACTTGATCCCCTCGGCGATACAATGTGACCCAGGAATGCTACCTCGGGCATCCAGAACTCGCACTTAGAGAACTTTGCATAAAGTTCTCTATCCCGCAAAACCTGCAATACAGTCCTCAGATGTCCTGCATGCTCCTCACTGCTACGAGAATATACCAGAATGTCATCAATGAAAACCACCACAAACTGATCCAGGAAGTCGATGAAGATACTGTTCATCAACTCCATAAAGACG